>JAHLJT010008756.1:67476409-67860880 GCA_031308135.1 Acheta domesticus
CGGGAGCCGTCTATCTCGAACGCGGCTTATCCGAAAACCGAATAAAAGCATCGCCGCGACCCGAAAAAGTACCCGGGAGGTCGGGCGTCGGGGAGTGGCTAACAGTAGATCGCGGGATTGCGTGACGGGAGTGGCGGGACGGATTAAGAAATTAGCCGATGGTCGATCTGTGCGCTCACGCCGCCCCCGAGGAGGTTGTGCCGCAACGCCCGCCCCCACCGCCCCCGCCCCCACCTCTGCCGCCGCCGCTTCGCGCTGATCCGTACCGCTCTTTCAGACGCCCGCGCGGCTAGGCCTAACCTGTTGCGGACACCGCGTATGAAGCCGGATTCACTAACGCCAGCGGGCCAGTCCTTCTTAATTTGCATTTGCTCAGGCATTCATTTCATTTGATGTAATATTTTTCTAACTAACCTTTTTGTAAGTAGGAGCGAGAGCGTTATCTTCTTTTTAAGTTTGAATCTCAACATTTAGACAACTGAATTTTACTTTCAACAGATAATGACCCGCTGTAAAGGAATAGATTGAATTTGTCTTCATTCTGAGAGAGATTCAAATCATAAGTCACACCTATGCGCTTATACATTTCGTCTGAAAACATAAGTGAAATACATTTTATTTGCGAGAGAATGGTGAAATTATTGAAGTAATAAATTGACATAAGAACTAATTAATATTAAAATAGTTATAAAAAATGTGCATGTATGTTGATGCAGGATGTAAAATATTGAAATCTAGCGTGTCACGTAAATTAGTAATCGAATATCAAATTCCTTCAAAAGTTTGTTACGGCGTTCTCATTTCTGGAGTTCAAATAAATTCATTGTTACATGAATCTTTCAAAAATTCCAAAATACGTACGTGAAATGGGAAAGAAAATAAATAAAAATACATTAAATTTTCTTATCTTCTTATTGGAATATATTTGTGAAAGTAATAGATGTGTTATTTTCTCAGACAAAAATCACAAATAGAAGGAAAAAGTTTCATAATGTAGTTTAAAATGTATATCTATTTACTTTGACATTCAACATTTCTGTGACATTTTAGTCAATATATTTTATTTTATAATATCCTCTGGATGTTAGTTTTATGACTCGCACAACATGTGTAGGACAGTATGGACTTCGCCCCTCATAATTTAGTGTGTTTCAACCAAACATCCTCAGAAGTCGGATGAAAGCGGAATATTTTCACATAAGTGACCTCTGAATGTACATAAAAGAGAGCTGACATTTTCCCACAACACTTCACAGAAATAGATGTAAAAGATAAGTTACATCTAATACTTGGTATAAATTTAGGTTACGAGAAATGGTGCTCATAATTTTTACTATACTTCAAAATTATGGTCAGAAACAAGAAGCCTAGGTTTCAAGCTCACAATTCTCATTGGCATAACACGCGTGAACATGGAGTCTAAAAAGAAGTCGTACTATGAAAATGTCATGTTCAACGAAGTAAAATAAAATATTATTGCTTTAAGCTTGCTTTGGGGTGTTCTTTCGTTTCATACCTCAATAAATATGGAAAATGAATTTCCAAAAAGAAATAAAGTCTCACCGAGAGTTGCTAAAGAAGATGATCTCAGACGTTACCAGACTCACTAGCTCGAGAGTTCTTTCTTCCTAAGAACTATAAAGGAGAAACAATTCTCTGCAGTGTTCTTAGAAAGTATCGTTTATAATCATACGCTTTTGCCATTCAGTCCAAACGTGTTTTTTTCGCCTTTTGACGACTTTGACGTTCTGTAAGATTATTAGTCGTTTCTTTTCTAAATAGTCATGTCAATAGGATGGAGCCATCACTAAAGGTATTGTGGGAGAGCAAAGTAGTTGGAACAAACAGAAGAAACACGATATCACGAAGATTCCTGACATTAATCAAGATCGTTTTGTATGTAATCTGCAACGTGAAAATAGATTTTCTTTGCGTTCACGACCCTAATCTGAAGATTAATCCACGACCTTGAATTTAAAAGGTGAGTTGGGTACCTGGGGGCAATTCTTTCTAAACGCTAACACCCACTGCGTTAGTCTGCCTTTGGATGGACAGTACTCCTATATATCCATACTTTCTATAAAATCGATACTTTTTCGATTATAGTAGTGTTGGTACCAATATTAGTTAATAAATAATACCGTACTATCGATTCCAAAATCACACGAGTAATATACAAAACATTGGATAATCATCGCTTAGTATCTTTAGAATCATGCCTCCTCCTCAATTCTGTAAGCTTGCCTACAATAAATATAAAAGGATACTTCATCTTTTGAAATGAGTAAAATATGCCATTTGTAATTAAAAATAAACATGAATCGTAAATACAGTAAAACTTGCTCAATGCGGAACGAGCATAATACGGAAATCTGTCTAATGTGAAAATGAATCGTGGTCATGCGAAACAAAAGTTCTACTTTATTAGATTGTATAATGCGGAATCTTGTCTAATACGGAAAAAAATACTGGTCCCTTGAAGATCCGCATTGAGTAAGTTTAACTGTATAATTAATTCAGTCACATGATAGAAAGGCATTAGTAATTTCCCCGACTGTCGAATTACATGGTGTATGTTTAAATGCTATAATGAAGGTAACATACTGCGTTGTGTTTGTATGGAAAGCTAGTAGCGTACCGAAAGAAGTATCGGCGCGTTCCTCATAGCGCACGCTCCACCTCAGAGCGGTGGTGCTGGGACCGTCAGCGAGTCGAAACCACAAATTCCGCGGCGGCAGCGTGGCGAATGACTGTCAGCGGGCGCTCCGCTGCTGACGGGCGCACCAGCCCCGTTTCATCCCCCCCCATACCTCCCCCCCGCGAGGTGTCGCAATTGCGGCGGCGTTGGACAGAGGCGTTTGATCTGATTGAGGGGGACGAGCGACTAATGAAAAGAATTTATCTCATGATTATAAACGATTTAGTGTAAACGTTGCGCTGGCTAACAATTAAGAGGTCGGGAAATTTGATGAATGCAATTACGATCTACCAACTATTCAGAACATAGTATTCAAGCAAAGCCTTCAGCTTGAGAACTGAAACACAAGTAATGTTTGTTTTATCAGAGCAGAACTTATAGAGATTGCGATTTTTCACGAAAAATATTGAAGCAATAAATTTGCCCTGGAGTTCGTCAAAATCATCAATATTCTTCTTTGATAATTTTGTGTTACGGCAACTGTGCATTTTTCGAGAGGTGAAATGAAATCATTTCAATTCACTTAAATTATAATTTTATTTCAATTAGAAGGGAACCTTAAGTCAGGTTTTCAAAATCAAGGTGGTGCAAACTGAAATAAATTTATATTTTCTCTTCATGGCTTCTCACAACTATGCATAAAATACTGAACTCTTATATTCGTAATGGAAATAAAAAGGATTAGTTCATGTATTATAAATTAATAGGATGCGAGATGCAGATTCAAATGTACTATAAACACTTCACCTAACCTCTTCTGCATCAAACGGAGGTAAAAAAAATATTACTTCTTTTAGGAGGAACACGATAAGTTTGAACTTCGTAACTTAAAAATTACTTCAATCAAATTCAAAATAATTCATTTGAATTTAAGAACAGAATATCAATTCTCATACCAATTTTTCATGCAACCACCCGTCAAAACACATCGCGATCTCTCGTGACCGCAGGTTCCCGTCGGAAGCGCCCCACCCATGCGGAACCACCAAATCTCTCGGCAGGGCGGTTCGGAGTGGAGCGGGGAGGGGCGAGGCGCGGGGGGCGTATCGAACGTGGCGCAGCAGGCGCACCGACTCTGCTGCTGCTGCTGCGGGCGGCGGCGGCTGCGGGGACGCGTCGCACCCCGCCAGCCCCGCTCGCCCCGTAAGTCTGTCGCAACGCCGGCGGGAAACCGCTCCGCCGCCGACTTTATCGCACCGATTAAATGTCGCGCGCTTTTTGCGACCGTCCGGCCTGCATCCATAACGCCCTGCGGCCTACCGCCGCCGCCGCCGAAGCACGCCGCAGGGAGCCCCGTTTACGCTGGGGAATAATTTTGCCGCCGCGGCTACCTTCGTCTCCACGATGCCTAACAGCCTCCGCCGCCTGGCATCACCACCTCTGCCACTCCAGCTCGCTACTCCGCCGCTGCTCCGCCCACCCACCAACACCGTCAATGCCGCCGTCATCCCTCTGAAGCTCTGTCATTATCTTGCTGACGTCCCGCAATTGTCTGGGAGCGACGGTGATGGCTGCGACGATGGTGTTGAGGATAACGATGGTGATAATGATGGACATGAGGGTAACGTTGGCGATGGTAGTAACATTAGCGATGGCGGTAAGGATGTGGTGATGACTGTAACGATGGTGGTTACTGTAACGATGGTGGTTACTGTAACGATGGTGGTTACTGTAACGATGGTGATGACTGTAACGATGGTCATGGCTGTGACGATTGTGATGGCAGTGATGGCTGCGACGGTGATGAAGGCGGGGACAGTAATGAAGAGGATGGTGACGATAGTGACAGAGGGGCAACAGAGGGGTGGGTGGTAACGACGCGGATGGGTCATTAGTGGTAATTATGAGTTTACGACGGTGAGTGATGAGTAGAGATGGAAAGGACGGCGATGTTCGAGTGACAGCGACGGCGTCGACGACGTGGGTAAAAGCGGGCAGTGGAAACGGCCACAAAAGAAACCCGTTGTCTGCGACAATGGTGATATTGATAATTGTTGTGACTTGGGGGCGGCAAGGAAATCTGAGGCCGCGGTGGTGACGGGAGTGGCAAAGCCGCCCCCGCCACCTCTGGCGCGTTCCCGTCCCAGCCTCACATCCGCCCGCGACTTATGGACCAGTTCCGCGACTTTAGTGCGAGTGCGATTCTCACGATACATACAAGCTTGCAGCGCGTTAAATTTTTGGGTCATATGTCGAACCTCCTCGCGCTAGTACGCCGGTAGGTAATAAGTCTGGATCGATATTCTTATCTGATTTTATTTCGTGTCGAGGTGAAGTATACAGTGCTGGGATGGCGTATTGTACTTGTTAGAAACTGAGAGATGTTACTTCGCTCGGCGTTTATGTGTTGTATTTTCCAGTTAATAACTCGAGGGAGATTTTTATCAAGTTTTTTTATATATTTTGTGTTCTGGGGATGAGTTGGAGGTTTTGTAGTCGCGTTATGATCGTTATAGTACGTCATCTCGCTTGAGGCGGGAATGGTGAATAAATGCCTCGACAGGGAAGGTGCCAGTGTCCGTGCGAGCCCGGAGAGAAAACGACTCACCGCGAATGAGTAAAGTCACCGAGTTAAAGACGGCGAGGCATTCAGATGTAAATGTCACCGAAAGGAGGACTTGAGAAGAAAGTACGCCCAGAATGCACTGGTGATGCGTGCGCAGGTCTTTACATTCAGCGAAGCGACGTCGATAGATACCCGTTTCCCATGAAGCGATATTGATTGCTGCTTATGCAAACTACTTAAATGTAGTTTGAGCGGCGGGTTCGCACGATTGCAGTTTAAAGTGTGTTTAGAGCGGCCGTGTTGTTATCGATTTCGTGCCGCGTTGCTCGCAAGCGAAGCTATTGTGCGGTATTAATTTTGTTTTCATTGCGTTCGTTCATGTGTGTCAGTTCTCCTTCTGCTCTGCCTTTGGTTATGAGTACGGCATGTTTGTGTGGTAGTGATTGGGGAAGCGAAAGTTCGTGTTGCAGCTTGGTAAGGAAAATGAATCGAGCAAAAAATTAAACTGAATAAAATTTAAATGGCGAAGTATCGAAGTACGGATAATGTCGATGTTGATTCATGGCTCAGAGTAGGAAGGTGTAAAGGTGTACCCACAAAGATTATTTAATGTTTTATCCAGAACTCGATTAAGTAGGCGTTTTCGACATAGCGGTAATTAACACGATGTGTAATCAAACACACCATAAATCCAAACGAATTTGTATGTGTTTTTAAAACTTTCATTTTAATATTAAAGGACAGTGATGCAAAATTGTTTTATTGAAATGCGTTGCAATGTTAATATTTGTGTGTAAGTGTTGCATAATTCTTTTTCGCAAAAAAAAGTTGAATATTCGTCAGGAAGTTGTAACTTCACAAACATATAATGAAATTGTTTGAAATCTCGATGGTAACAAGTGTCGGATAATGGAAAATAAATATATTCTCAAGAATATCGGTCTGATTTTAGAGTACTTTTAAAAGAGTAACTCAGTCGCCAGACTTACACACTATAAACTCTTTAATCATTATATATTCACGACCATGTAAGTATATTATGGGTGTTCTACATCATAGGATTTGGACATAATACAAATTTAAATACTAAATCATTCCAATTTACCGATATTTTTGGAATACTTAATTCCATCATCAGGGGCCATTCAATAAGCACAACCGCATTGTTAATATAATATATTAACAGTTCTATTGTATATTAACAGTGCATTGCGTATTAGACTAATGTTACAAGTCTAATACATAAAGGTAAATGTTAATTTTATGCTGTAACATATATTTGCGTGTTAAATATTAACAGTACTGTTGTTCTTATTATATTAGTAACCCTGATGATGGAATTAAACATTCCAAAACGTAGGCTAACTGGAATGATTTACTATTTTAATTTGTACTCTGACCAAAACCCATGATCCGAAACATCTACATAAACTTATTGAAAGTTTCACTGAAAATGTTTCTTTCATTGACATTTCATTTGGAAACCCACAATCGTTAAGCTGTCAGAAAAGTCGCCGCGTGTTACCGCGAAACATGAAAATTTTCGGCGTAAGAGAGATGCGAGTTGTCACGATCTTGGGAACCCGTACATGCATATCCAATGCGAACGCCAAATCCGTTCTTGCAGTCAAGCGCAGTAACCGTAGCCAACCGCAATAAATTTCCCGGGGAGAAAATTCCAGGAGTATTTCCAATTCTTGTGGCTGTTTAACGACTCCAAGAATCTAAAACTTTCGTGACACGTAATTTATGAGTTGAACAGATATTCCGCGCCTGCTGCGTGCAAGCGAATCTAATTATACGAGTTTTCTATCCTCTAGACCTGTGTTTAATGAGCAGTTGTAGCTTGTCCTGGGAATTTGCCCGTAGCGCTTACGTATGTAAATGTTCGTAAAAACAATATTTCCCTTATTTGGATCTAGGTAATCTGATCTTACTAGCATTGGTATCCGAGATACGGATCAATCTTTAATGCGTCGAAATATTTTACAATTGTTTAACATGTTCAGAGTATTTTTATCAGTTTGGTAATAGATTTTACTGACAAATGTTACAGATGAACGATTTCTTCAAAATAACAAGGGGAAAGAAAAAAAGAAAGGAATATCTATCTATCTGTCGGTCTCTCTATCTATATTAATAATTTTAAATGTAGAAATGGAAACAAAAGTACTCTCCGGACAAACGAGATTTGTAGATGGTTTCAGGAAATACCCAGGAGCTTGGCAAAACTCCTATGACAATGAATCAGTTTCTACTCTGATTGAAAAATGCAATTCATTTATTTGGGTTATTCTGTGTTTATCATACTGCTCGAACGACTGAATTATCGTACGCTATGTGTCACTGCTTACAAAAAAGCTGATGTCATGAAAAAGCAAGACTCCAAGAAGAGTCCGCTCGCCATTAAATATTTACTATTCCCGAATTGCGTTATGGAACAGTAATTTTTTTGATATTTAACGATTTTTAGCAGCTGTACTGTATATGTATTATTTTATTGCAGTATTCGAGGAGTCTATTTTTGTTAAAACATTTATGCAGTTTTATATTATAGTATTTCATTTTTTGCTTTGGAACAGCATATGTTCTACATTTTGGGCAGTGTGTATACTTTTTCGAAAAAGCATTTTGTGTGGTATTTCCGTCAGCAGCATTTTTGCTGCTACAGGCCCCAAGATTTTACAAAACGTATTACAAACATACATTTCATGTATGTTTAAAACAATTACCCACATTATATGCACATCGATTTTGAACAGTGATCCTATCCGAGAAAATATAGCGTGCCTCATGGAACCTCGCCTTATCGGAATCTTTTGAAATAATATGGGTAGTTGTTTTATTTTTAATTTAACAACCTACAAGATATAAAATTGTATTATTGTTAGATACAATCATAATAAACAGAAAAAAATGCTTGATAAAAAGGTTTTTCCCTCTTCATTATTTTCCTTTGTATGTCCAATTGACGCCTTCGTATATTAAAGCAATTTAACTTAATGTTATGAGGATCTAATATACTCGTGACCTATTTTATGGTACTCCAATCCACTTCCTCAGGAAAAATATTCTTTTCCAAACCGTGCAGCCTTCGACTGGAGTGTAATTCGGAAGTTCCACGAAAGCCAGGCACTGCCTACGGCAAGCCAGTAGCTCTCCAAGAACCACTTTCCATCGGAGCGAAGTCAACTCCACTCCAAATACTCCTGCTCCCACCTGCGCTCCCTCGTTACGCGACCTCGCCGACCTCTCCTCCCAGCGGCTCGTTACCTCCCATCGCCCACCATCATCTCCCAACTTGCTACTCCCAACTCCCTCTTCAATGACAATCGCCCGTTCTGGCGATCTGGATCAGGCCGTTTAATCCCGCGCCTCGGCTGCAGGAAACGGCAACAACGATGGGTGATTTTCGTAATGAAAATAAATAACAGTCTGCGCATCCCCTCTCCCTATAATTTCCTGCGGAAATTGCGTGCTCATTTATCGATATTTCGAGATCTCTATCTTCCTCGAAAATGCCTCGGAAACGGTAGAGGAACGTAGACACTTTGCAGCCAGCGAGCGTAGTAGTAGTAGTAGTAGGTAAGTCAGACGAACAAGTAAATTGGTGGTCGAGTGAGCAAACGAAGGAGCGATTGGACAGGGAAATAGACGAGTAAGCAGCTCGGCGGTAAATGAGCGAGCGTGTTTGCAGATGACTGAATAAGCAAGCGGGTGTGTAATCGAGACAGTAATGTCAGGCCGTTGCCGGGAAGCGGAAAGGAAAAACCGCAGAGTAAGCCAGAAAACCGAGCTCGTAAAAAGGTGGTGGCATAGAAAGGATGAATAAATGAACTGGAGAATAAGCGGACGGGTGAATAAGCGGACGGGCGAATAAGCGGACGAGCGAATAAGCGACGAGCGATTAAGCAGACGAGCGATTAAGCGGAAGAACGATTAAGCGGACGACGAATAAGGGGACGGGCGAGTAAGTAGGCGAAGCTCAGAAGCAGGCCGACGTACGGACCAAAAAGCGAGTTAGGGGACGAGCGACAAAGCAAATAGTATAATAAGCAGGCTAGCGGGTGAGCAACCGGGTGGACGAACGGATGGATGAGAGGGCGAACTCCCCGAACGAGTGGCCGAGCACGACGCTCGCTTAACACCGCTCCGATTCGATCTCAACTCCCGCGTTCCTATTTGGGGGGGCTTCCGAGCCACGCTTCGCTCCGCACCGCGCCGCTCCGCACCGCCTCGCTTTGGCCGGCCAGTCAGCCAACCAACCAGCCCGCCTGGTGCAGCCCTTAATTTGGCGCCTCTTAGTGACCGGGTAAATAACAACGGCGGCGGCGGCGGCGGCTGCGGCGCGGGTTGCGTGCGAAGTCGGTAATAAGCGCATTCCTGCGTCTCGCGGGCGCTGTGAGTCGGAATGCGCGGAGAGCCCTTGATCCGGCCCGGAGCCGGATAATTGAACGACTCCTCGGCGTTGCGTGGATTGCCCGCCCGCCCGCTCGGCAATCGAATGTGAGGCGAGTGCTAGCACGGCGGTGGTGGTGGTGGTGGAGATATCGGTTGCGCATAGCGTAAGGGTTTCCGAACTCCCGCACGATCAAGGTCCCTCCTTCCGACGGCTCGTTGGGAAGGCAAGAGGCGGTATGAAGAAAGAATGAGGTCGTGTTTGAGAGAAGTGGGGTCTGGATATTCAGAAGAGTGGTGATGGGATGAGTCAAAGAGTTCATGTGGTGGTGGAATGAGAGAAGGCGGGCGGGTGATGGCAGAGATAGCATCAGAGGTTGATAGTGGTCGGTAAAATCATAAACAACGTGGCAGTATTCATGGAGCATCCTCATACACTCTGAGTACAAATATAATATACGAAGAGGAAAATAAAGGGGATGTTTTCTTTACTCTTATCTATGACAAAGTAAATTAAGATAGTTTAGCTTCAATAGTACAAATGATTAGATGGAAGGAAAATAGAAAAAAATAATTGAAATATGGATTTTACATTATGCTACTTAAATAGAAAACGTTCTAGTATTTAACATAAGCGTTCGATGATAGGCAAGAGCAGATTGAATCAAGTAATTAGAGTAGTACTTGTTAAAGAAACCAGTTGCCTCGTTTGAGAAAATTGCCTTCTCATAAAGCGAAATTTCTCAAATGTTCTTCTCAATACAAGTTTTTTTGTGATACTGTACGTCAATGGCTTTCTTTTTAAGAAATCGTAAGATTGCGATCTGTAATCGATACATGTACATGCGGTCTATTGACTCAAAAATTGCACCTCATCATAATTTTAATTCGCTTAGCGAAGGTTTGATTCAGATGTTTTGATATAATGTCTGTGCAAAGTGCACAAGATGTCTTTGGTAATCGGCATGTAACAAATCAAATTTCAAACACAATAGGAAAATCCTGGAATATTTTCTTAAGGATTAATCGTTTCAACAATATACGTTACTCACGTTTCAATTGTAGGTATTCATTTTTTTCTAATCAAAATCTATTTTTCTGAAGATTATTTCATCACTTATCGTAATCTCCGTCTTCTATGACTCGGGGGAAAAAATACACAAGCGGATGTCAAAACGTAAATGTTGACTATTCAACGTTCTCTTCTTGCTGTAAGCACTTCTGTTTACTTTTTCATATAGTTCTTTTAAAGTAATCACAAAGGACAATTTCGAAATGTCAGCAAAGCTAATTTTAAACACCTCACAAACGCGTCACAATACAAAAATCCACGAAGATTTCCGGCCGGCCGCTCTCCAGAAAACAGCGAAAAGCTCTCTTTGCACCTGCTGGCAATGACGCGGCAAGGAACGGGAGCCTTTTTTCTAGGAGACGCAGCTAGCGCTTGTTCTCAGAAAGGCGTCTCGTTTGCAGGCCGCCTCCAATAAGTCGCACAGACGACGGTGGCGCTCGCTCGGCAGGCGGCCAACACTGCTAATTTGTATGTAATTGTGCTGCGCACCGACCGATGTAATCGTGTCCACGAAATGAAATTCCTCAAAGACGCCGCTGGCTTGTTTCGCGATGTCGCTTTGGCGAACGTCGGCGCTTCGTGTTTGTTTGGACAGCGGCAAGATGCTCTGGAACTCTCAAAGGGATCACTGAATGACGCGGAAATGACACTGGTTGAATGAAAAAAAAGACGATAATATTTGCGAGAGCTTTAAGAAGACAATGGAAATTTTGATGATGCGGAATTACATGACTTTTAGACAAATTCTTGTACGTTATTCCTGTATGTATTTTACGTGTTTTTTAGTGTTGTTTCGGGATTTATTTCAACATTTTTTTCTTTAGTTTCATTCATTTACGTTCTCGCAGAATTATTATTTTCCCTTCTTCTAGCAAGAAGGACAACAAGAAAATAGTAGAATGAGATTGGTAACAAAACAATCGTGTGTTTGTTACTAGTTACTTGTTTTAGTGTCTGATTTTTGGTTTTTACAATTTGCTCCGGGATTTCTGAGAAACAAATCTGTAGTATTCAGTAACAAAAAATGAAACCCGTGTTTTCATAAATCTTAAAACAACATTATTAAAAAAAAAACATCCCGGTGACACGCGTCCCTATATTTTATTAAGAAGGACATTTTATTCCTGACTCATCTAAAACTCCTAGAACGAGAAGTTCTTAAAAGATCTCTTTTGTGGTTCAGTCCTCCAAACGACTCTCGTAACTTTGCGGCTGTCACAACTACAACTTTGAGAACCATTCCTACACAAAGATTTTCGCACTATCGTCGACCTACTTTGTGATGTCGCCCGCCGGAATTTTTTTAGGCGATCCGAAGCCGCTCGGCAGGTATGTACTGTGACCGTTCGAGAAGTCCTCTCCCTAGGAGGCCGACCGCGAGTATTCGAGGATGGGGGGCAGTAGGGTGAGGATGCTGTGGTGGTAACACACGTAGAGGTGGTCAGGTTGTGGTGGTAACGCGCGGAGAGGACAGTCAGCGACGATGGTGATGCCGAGGGAGGCAGGCAGGTCACGCACGTAGAGATGCTCAGGTTGTGGTGGTAACGCACGGAGGTTAGTAACGATGGTGATGACAAGGGAGGCAGGCAGGTGGGGAAAAGTGGGATTGACGGAGATGGCGTCAGAGGTGTGACGTAGGTCGCGGCAATGTAGGCGGAGATAGAGGAGATGGTGATGGCGATAATGTTTGGGCTGGAGGTGGTGGCGGTAGAAGCCTTGGAGGGGTGGCGCTGACGGTAGTTGTGGAGGCGGTGACGGGGGCGGTGGGGGCGGAGGCGACGACTGCGGCGGTTCCGTCGCTATATTTATGTCGCTCGCGTCGGCACTGTTTTATACGCTGCCTGCCCTGGCATTTCTTTTCCGAGGGATGGGCCCACAACTTTTCCTCCCCCCCCCCGAGCTGTCCCCGGTGCCTGCGACCTCTGTTGGCTGCAGCCCTGCGGGAGATCTCTAGCGTCCCTCTGTCGCCACCGCAGCGCTACCGCCCCCACACCATCCCACCAGCGTGACCACGTTTATCGCCGCCAGGTTTCCCTCCCTGGCACTGACAGGGATCACTGCTGCCGGTTCTTATGTTTTCACAAGCGCTCTAACCGAAATTACAACCATCAGGTTTGATGGTGTCCCGACGCTATCCTATCCCTTTTCATCACCCTCACTTTTATCACCGTCGCTACGTTCTGGTTACTCCTATTACTCATTATGTGTCATAATGAATTCTTAGGTATTCAGTACCTTCATTGTACCGAATTATCACCTTTCTCTTAATATTTTTGCGACCGTACGCTTTTGATGCTTCCTCTAATCATAGTTCTATTTCGCTACCGCCTGCTACAGTCTCTACGTTCACTCTGCACGTCTTTGGCTGTTGACGCTATTCTCCTGTCACCGGCTCCTTTTCGCTCTTAGGAAGCTGTACCCTGAGTCTGCCGTTGGCTTCATCGACCATCTCCATCGACCGGCGAACCAGCCTCCGCCCCTTGTCATCACAATTCCCGAGTCGGCACCCACCCCTCGGCTACCTCGCCCGCCGCCGCCGGCCGCCGGTCTTCGTCGTGACTCGCCTTCTGTTCCTTTTGCCCCCTCCCCGCCTCGTGCCCACAAAAATGTTTTCATTATTTCTTTGTGGCCGACAGCAAATAGTGGTTTTCCGAGCGCAGAGCGGACAATGCGACGAGGCCCGCGACGCGCTCTGTGGTTTATAAGGACCGCGCGCGAGTGGTGCATCCCCTCCGATGAAGGGCGGTGGTCGTCCACCACCCTCTGGAAGAGGTCTCTCGAAGCTTGCTTCCGAACGATCTTTGAAGAACTTCGCGATGTTTACGAAAGCCATTTGGGCCTAACATTAGGTAATGACGCCATGAGCGTGATAAAAATTTTAAGTGTTCTCATAAGACTTCCCCTAAAATTCTATTCAAGAATTGGGCTGTTAATGCCATGAGCGATTGAAACTGAGTTACAGTTGCGTATTAAGATCTACAGAATGTATGAGGAAACCAGGTTTGTACGAAACACTTCTTTGAGCTTCATTTAAAGAATGTCATGACTATAGGACTTTAAACTAATGTTACATTACGAATTAATGTATACTACAAGTCATGGGGTCTCGTCGGAGTGTCCCGACGGATTACGTTTTCATAAAAAAAACACTTAAATTATTATAGTGAACAACTTCTTAACTTCTTTACTTTGAAAAAACAGAGTCGAATCTTCGTAGCGAAACAATACGTTGTGAATTTATTGTAAACGAATTAAGAAAGACTTTGGGTCATATCATCTTTGGTAATTGATGAATCAAATATTTCTTGAAGAAATTGCACAAAGTGTCACGAAAGTACTTCGAGGGACTGCACACTTACTATTTTTCTCATTAATTTATTCTTAAATAATGCACTACGAAACGTTTAACTTAAACTCTATGTAACTGCGTCGTTTTTCTGTAGGGAGTTTCATACGAGCGTCTATTTGAAGTGAGTATCAAATACTTTCTCTTCGGTTTTGAAACAAGTTAGACTAACATATTTATTCATTTTTCTTTGTGAACAGTTTTACCTTACCGAAATTTATTAAAATGAGATAAGACAAATTATTTATGTCTAAAAATATTAATAATATTACACATAACAATCGATTAACACTTTCTGTAAAAGTCTAACAAACTTGATGAACGTTTAACATTATATTATTTGTTTTTTTTACGTTCCTGCTACTTCTATATACAATTCAGAAAAGTTTTAAACGCGATTAAACACATATTTTAGTTGATTTTTTTAAACTGTGGAGCAAAAATAAAGATGAACGTATAAAAATGTATATTATTTGTATTTGTACGTCCCTGTTTCTTCTATTTCCAATTCAGTTACGTATAAAACATAATTAAACACACACATTTGTTGTTGTTTTTTGAAACTGTGGAGCAAAATGAAGGTGATAAAGGTTGTGATAGGCTGAAGCAATAAGTACCTTCCTGACGGCGCCTTCCCACTCCATACGCGTGGATTGTCCGGGAGCCTCCTCCGGCCGGTGTGGATGCAAAGCGTCGCTCTGGGGAATAGAAACAGGGCATGTAGACAGGCAGAGAGACAGAGGTGCAGGCGCATGCAGGTGCCGACGGCGGGCGAGCAAGCGGTGCAGAGGACGAGAGTCCCCCCAAAAAACATTGTGCGATATAATGCGGAATAAGCGAATGTAAAAATGACAATGCAAAGAAAGGAGTAAAGAAAAGTTTGTGAATTCGTCAAGAATGTTTGTTTTGGATTTGATCCATGGATTCATCTCAAACAGATATTTGAACGGAATGCAAAGAACGTGTTCAAATCGAGTTGGTATATTGTAGGTGATTCTGTGTAGAAAATCTGCTTGAGCGGATACTAGTGAATCCTTTGACATTTATTACAACAAAAGTATCTATAAGGTCTTTTTATAATGTCTCATTGACATGGTTCTGAATGTTTATTTTTAACTCAGGTGAAACCATCTTTGTCGCACACCTGTTAGTAATAATTTTATCAGCTCAATTAAAGTTGTTTATGTTATACTTTTAAAGAAAAATAAAAATATAATTATTACTCAAACCGAAGAAATAAACTCGTCACTGTTTATATAAAAAGGTATCTCCATTTTTAAAGAATCGCAACGTGCTCCTTTCATCCAGACTTCAGCACCATTATTATTGTTGTTATTATTATTATTATTATTATTATTATTATTATTTCTCAATCTGCGCCATTAGGTTTTCTTTATATTAACGTATAAAAATGGAAGAGCCTCCTGACTCTACTGCCGTACACCAAACTTCGACTACTCTTTTGAAAGTAAAACGATGCTTTTGAAGAATGTTAATTCGTGTAGAGTGCATGACAAACAACATAGACTCTTCTCAATCCTCAAGACTTGCAGAATATCTCAAATATTGAGTTCACAGAGAAAAAGAACAATTTCACGCTTAAATCACAGACTCGTGGTTACATATTCACAGATTAAGTGCTCTTACGAATGGGTAATTTTGGCACGACCGAGGTTGAGTTAATGTTTGAACACATCCTAAGCGTGATCAAATCATAGACACTTATTAAAGATGTGTATTCAAAATGAATATGAAATTGAGCTGCCTTTGGAGTTTAAAAATAATAACATGAAAGTAAGTTTAATATTTATGAAGGAATTAAACATTTTGCAATAAATATTCCGGGCCCCTGTTCAATGGAGGCACTAACGGCTTGCTCAGCCTGCTTATGTATTAATCCACCCCTGCGCACGATACTATTACCATCAACCGGTTTCGATTACATGCACAAAATTTAAAACAACACTCGCCGGCGTCTACGGGGAGACAGGCCGCGCAACACGCAACATCACCATCCCGCGAGCCCGGGCGACATGTCACACAGCGCGCGGCGCGGCGCGGCGCCGGGACAGGTGACAGCGAAATGGCGGCGACGCCGACGCCGACGCCGCGCGGACGAGGAAGCGGCCCGGCGCCGCGCGGCGACTGGGCGAGGTCGCCACGCGAGCGGGCGTCGCGACGCCCTCCCAAGATGGCGCCGACGTCGGCGGGCCGGCCGGCCGGGCGGCGGGGGCGACGGCGCACAGTGGACGCGGAAGTTTCTTTGCATACCATCAACCCTCATGAAAAGAATTCGCTTGGGACAGAAATTAATGGCGTTAATGCTATGGAAATCAGTGATATCCGATCAGTAAATATTATATCTTTATTACTATGACTCCACGGGAGTGAAATGTGATTTGTTTTACGACGAAATTCGTGTTAAACAAGAACTGAGTGTTAACGAGGATATACTGTAAGTGCATAAATGCGCAAATTAGCGCGAATAGTGCTTCAGCAATTCATGTGATTCAGGATTACCTACGTTAGCGTATTTCATATTGATTTATCTAAAATTACAAAAATAGCTCTATCCACAATGCCATCTAAATTCTACTTGGTTTCAAAATAAAAATGACATGTTATTTGTACGTTTTGAATTGTTGATGAATTACGTAATTATAACTATTTAATTTTACCAAAGCATTCATTGATGTATTTGAAATTTATATTTCAATTTAAAAAATTGTTCCATTGTCATAAACAAGAATTGGGTTAATTATTTCGTATTTTAATTAATAAGAGACGTTTCATTTAAAAACGAATGAACTTTCAGGTTGACAAACATTTGACATGGTTAAAAGAAACGATTTCAGTGCAGTACTTTTAGTTGATTTTCTCATCAAATTACTTGAAAAAAATTCACGGCTACAAATTATAATTTTCACTCTTCCTGCACTGAAATGCACCAAACACATAAGTTTGGCTTAAGTAACTTTCTGCGTGATCCAACGAAAAACATCTCTTGAGATCGTTTGTTTCTTCCGAGAATCACAGTAAAGCAACTTCAACCGCGAAATTACGTGTAATCCGCCACGACGTAACATCAGTCTAGCGTCCACTGTGCGACAAACGCGATGACGACGTTGGCGGAGGCGGGGGCGGAGACAGAGGGATGGCGGGGCGGGGGCGGCGGCATTCGGCGCGGAATGGAACCTGCCGCCGCCTCCGTCCCCGCCCCCGCTCCCGCCCCACCCCTGTCCCCGCCGCCGCCGCCGATGCCGGTCGACACAATGGGCCGGTCGGTGCCAACGCGGATACCCTCACGTGCCCTTTAACGCCGCCCGGGCCTCGCCATTGATATTCCGCGCTGGCCGCCCATATTTCCCGCCGCAGGGGTGTCGAAAACGCGAACCGCGAACCGCGCCCCGCCGGCCACCCCGAGGCGTACGACGCCTTTTTGGCGGGGAGGGGGAGGGGAGTGGGAATGGGGGGCGCCGCGAGAGGGATGCAGGAGGTGAGGTTTCACCCTCTCATTTATGAAATAGTTTAGATCACCAAAGTTAGCCATAATTAATTTGCGTAATATAATTTGAATGTTGAAATATAATTAAACGAGTGAATCGTAAATATTGTGATAAAAACAAATGCTATTAATTCGTAGTTGTATTTTCTGCTTGCAACTGGTCTCATTCCTCTGGATACTTCTCAAGGCGCTCAGGGAGTTGAGAAACGAATTTCAGTATTAGTGAGTATTCAACACTGAAATGTCGATGCTATCAATTTTACAATAGAAATGCTACAAATTCAATTGAAAAATTCTTATCACGATAGATCAAATGTGTTTCTCTTTATTTTCTAGTTTCCAAGTACTTACGATATCAAAATATTTAAAATATCATCACCAGAGTGAAGAACAGTGAGAGTAACTCCATTTCCTCTTTTTGATGTGCAAAATATTTTTTGAAGATTAGTTAAGTTATTGTTTTCATTTCTCTCATGTTTTTGAATAAATATAAAAAAAATTGTTGTAGTTCCAAATTTCATCTTTGTGTTCATTCAAAACTAAGTGTTCGATCTTCTGTTGAATAAAAATTTGTGTCTAGATACGAATGTCGGTCAACTTATGTAGTAAAAATTAAAACAAATTTGAAAATAACTGACCTATTTGAAAGTATCTCTAACTTCCTTTGACATATCTACTACACTGACAAAGCCTCATTAATCAGTGTCACTTCAAGGCACGGTTTAAAATAAAGCTTACAACAGTTGTTTCTTTCACAAATATTAATAGTCACGTGCATTTTAGCTACCCCACGGATAATGTCGTGTGTAATATTAATGAGAAAGTGTAATCGCCGGGTGCCCTATCCTTAATATTTTCCGTCTCGTCCACAAACCTCTCTCTTCGAAGCGTGAGGCATTCGTCAGAGACGCGCTATTCGTTGGCTATCGAAACATCCCTCTTACACAAATCAGTGTCATTGAGGACAGTCGCGACTGGCGGACTGCGGGGCGGAGGGGAGGGGGTAAACACGGTGTGGCAAGGGATGCTCGGCGCGAACGATCGCCTGTCGCAATGCGGCAGCAGCTTCTCCCGGCGCCAGGCGCATCCGGGAGACGATCGGGGACACTGTCGAATGAGACGGCCAACCACCACGGGCGTCTCTCACTCAACTCAACCTCCACGGACAACGAACATCTCTCTCTCTTTTGTGGACGCGTTTTGAGGTGGTTGTTATATCGTCACGTGCTTCAATTTCTGCGGTTGTGTTGGCTACTAGAAAATCGAAACTTACTTGGAAAATCGTGCCGATTTGTCACTGCTGTTTCTGTTTCGCGGGAGTGACAATGTCCTATCAGATTTCGTCAATAGAGCTGGATTCTCGTTACGTTTCTTATTAAAGTGTTTGCTCTTAGTAGAAAGACTAGACATTCCAGACCCAAGAAAATTGGGAAGGTAATAGATGCGCCTTTGAAGAGTATACTTAGGAGCGTGTTAAGTTTTGAATCCGCAAGTGAACTTCTAATACATTATTCAATGTATTTGTAACTAATATTATTAACAGAACAATTAATTATTTTATGGTTATTGGTTACTGATCTTATTGAATCTGGTGTATCGATTCTAACCGCTGATTACTATCGACACGTGACTTCAAGTACAGAACATGATACGTATTTTCTTTGACATTCAAAGAGAAGATATGCTTAAATATTTGTATTACTGAAAGTACATTTGTCTTCTTTCTGTAAAATTTATTAAAAACGTTCGATACAATAAATTTAGATAGCTCAATAAGTACTTATACTGTAGTTTGTATATAACGGTATGATGGAATCAGTAATATCATAATTTAATATCTGAATTAATCCTATATCGCCTGACAACTTGTATTCACAGAACTAGTCGCTACAAACTTAGTGTTAGATTTCAATTTTCCGAATTTCATTTTAAAACGTACGAAGTTTGTAACGTAACGTTTATGTTTTAAAGAGTTTGTACGTTTCAATTGAAATTGACCGGAAATACGCCCAGACATTCTCTATTAGCCACCATCGCACTCGCAAACTTTTAGGTCCACCCCCCTCGCCCCACCTGCCGTCCCCATGGCGGAGTCTCCGCGGCGTGGCGTCGCGTTGCCCAAGCTCCCCCACGGCTGCCTCCGCCCCCGCCCCCACCTCGCCGCGCGTGCGCACCGCGTCCTTGGCGCAGGGGGCCGTGAGAAAGCCCTCGTTACACGGCGGGGGCGTCGCGGGCCCCGGTGCCGCTCGGCCCGGCCCGGCCCATCCCGGCCGCTCGTCGATGCGAACCCACAGGTTCGGGCGCCTATATGTTTTTATGTTGTACAGTAAATCCTCGTTAATACGAATTTCAATGGAGTGAGATAATCGTTCTTGTTATAAAAATTCGTGTTATTCGAATTTAATAAATATTCTCATTACTACGTTTCTGTGGCGGGACCCAAATTTTCTTCGCTTTACGACGAGTTTCGTGTTTAGCGAGTTCGTGCCAACGAGGGTTCCCTGAAGTAGTTTTAAGACTAATACTGCCGACTTGGATGGCCAAGGTGGCTCAGAGCCTGTGCCAACTCAGCGCTTCGGTCCGAAGGGTCGTGGGTTCAAATCCGACCTTGGGTATAGTTGTTTGTCTCTTGTCTCTCATTTGTAGAGGGCTGCTGACCCCAGATCAGAGAAGTTCGCAAGTGTGTTGGTGTGTAGTATATGGTGGAATGTGCGTCCCGTGGAGATGTAAAGGGTAACCGGCTGTTGGCTATATAAATCCCGAGGAAAAAGTTTTATACAAAGTTCTTGTTTGTTAAATTCATTAGGGTCTATTTATGTAACCTTAGGGTTTTACCTCCAAATTTTTAATGTAACTTGAAGTCACCAATTTGCTAGCTTCCCTTGCAAACTTCCGAACCCACGGCCTTCGGCCTTCGCAATAAACTAATCATAATACACTTAAAACATTATTCACCCTAGCTAACGAAATATTTCGACCTCAAAATGTTCCTACTCCTTCTTCCCTTCGTTGCATTGGCGTTTCTACGACTAAAGTGTTTTTACTTCATTAAGCACGCTCATTCTACGGTCTCAATTTTAGGCCTTCACGATTAACAGTAAACATTCTTGAAGTTAGTCAAAGCAAAATTTTCAAAGCATTTCACACCAAAATCCACATTCGTCTCAGTATTACTCGGTTCGCTCACTAACGACTTACGCACTATTTATACTTGATTAAATGAAATGCAAAGTCACTTTCATTCATTTGTTGGTTTATAAATAATTTTTGAACTATCACCTCTTAAGTGTCACATCAAAAATAATCTACATTTTACTACCTAAAAGAAGTCTCAACTTAAGCATGTACTTTAAGTAGGAGTTACGTGATTCAACTCAATGAATAAACGTTTTGAATACAGCTCATACCACGCGTGTTTTATTTACCCCTGTGCTTTAGTTGTCGATCAAAAGTGCCCACGATCCTGGCCCGGGCCCAGCCGGCCGATGGCGATCCGTGCTTGTTCGTCGGACAGCCGACAAGCGCCTCGCGAAACTCGCCCGTCGCTGCCTGCCCATCCGCCCCCGCCGCCGCGGAGCCCGATGAAGGCGTTTCCGCTCGCCAGGTTCCCATGAGGCCGTCTGGCCGCGCCGCCTCCACGTTAGGAGTATTTCACGAAGCGCTTGTGTGTCAGATGGAACAAGACTGAGATGATGTATTCTGCGATGTGTGTGCGAATAGCCTGATGTGTGTATCTGCGTGTGCGATATCGATATCGAAGTTATCGTATGTGTGTGTACATGAGGCAGATAGAGTGATTAAAAAGAGAGGGAGGGAGAGAGAGGGAGGCAGGGAGAGAGAGGAGAGAGAGAAGGAGGAAGGGAGAGAGAGAGAAGGGAGGGAGTGATAGTTGGAGAAATGAGTACGAATGTGTACATGTGTTCGCTTGTTTTGAAGATTAATTAAAGAATTTAGTTATTTGAATTAAAAAAGGAAAATAAATGAAATGAAATAAAATGTTCTACAATAAATTAGAAGGTGGAAGGAGGAAAGGAAATTCTCAGTAGACGAGTGGTGTAAAATGCTTTTTAGTAGTCGAAAGGTCGTTAGAGTACAGTAAAAATAGAGCAAAGATGTGCGATATTGTTGGGAAGATTGTAGTAAGTGTAATGAAGCAATATCGCATTGTCACTGCTGCTCTTTAATTTCTTATGAAGTATATTAAGAGCTAGTGGCCTGCTGTCGAGTGCGTGGAAAATAGGACCTGCAAAAAATGTTTTTTCTCAAATGGTATACGTACAGGTTCTTTTGTCCTGACGTTGTTTGACGTTAGCTATGAAGTAAGTAGTGACACACTGAGCTTTACAATGTAATAATCGTAATAATAGAATAATGTAATGTAATAATTGTAATATGAGAAATTGGGATGGATATAATCAAATATTCGGAATTTTCAGTGGAAATCAAAATTGTTAAATTGTTTTTTTCTTAGTACTATGGATATATATTTATGATGTATTATATGTGTATTTATCTACGTAAGCAGCTCACAATGAAACTGGAGATCAATAATACTGAGATATTGCTTTTTACTTGTGTTCAGCCTATGAGATCAAACCAACAAATAATACAGTAAACTCATTAATCAGAATTATAATTTTTGCATAATCTTTTCGCTTGGAAAAGTGTTGTAAATGTTGAAAGCAACATTTCCTGAAAATGCTACTTGCTTTCTGTATTAATGCTTGTGCCTGATCTCGCTATGACCTTGACTGATGTTGACGATTATTCTTTTTGATATCCTTATTACTGAACCAGCTTTTCACTTGCTTCACACTAACACGTCTTATTTTATCCACGAAGCAAATGTATTAACCGCATAGCCACCACCTTTGGTAAAAGTCTCCCCCTGGTTCTTCATAAATAAGCTGTCCTTCCTGAAGATCCGGGACAATGAAAAAAAATGCCCCTCAGGTCAAAAATCGGGGACGGCACATAATGCACAAAAGAATGAGGGATGTTCCGACATTATCCCTGGAGGGGAGACCTACCGAATTAATGCGAGTTATTTAGCGTAACGTATGAGATGTCTAATAGCAAAAAACGGAGGAACAGTAAGAGGCTGAGCGAAAGTGTCACGTACCTGGGATGAAGGTTCATCCCCTTTGCAAAGTGCTGGTCTATTTATCATCTATAGTTAATGTTTACAACCATCTGTAAATGGCTAAGCTTCTAACAAGTATTCTTTAAGAAACGAATGTAGGGAAACGGATTATTTAAGATATCAAATGTGTTTGTGTTTGAATCATTAGATGTCAAAAATATATTAGTTAAATACTGTTGAACATTTAAAACAAGTAGCGTTATAGATAATAGTTTAATATGCCACGCTTCATTGCAGGAGTACGCGTTCTATTTCTCTACCGTCAACATCGCAATATATCTCCCTCGCCGAGCTCTTCCATAAACGCTGCACTAGGTTGTCGACCGTGCAAGATTTATACTCCGCTCCGGACAGCAATTTCAATTATTGTACATCGGTCGAGGATAGCGCACCGCGCGACGAGAGGAAACACAGCAAAGAGCAGCTCCGACGACTCCATCCCGGCGTCCATTAATTTTTCGTACAAACACTGCTCGAGGAGCACCTGAGCGCCGTGCAAACCGCCCTTACTCTGCAAAAATGATTCATACGGAGCCGCCGCCTCCTCCGCGCGGCGTGAGTGAGGTCGGCCGGCGGAGCGTCACACGCTCTGCGAGTCGCGAACCGTATCAAACCGCTCCTTATGCTTGTCGCACCCTGGCGCTTCCACGACTTTTCTGTGTTGCGGAGCTATAGTTGTAGTATTCAGCGCACCTGATGTTTTCTTATACTGCGATTTTTCTGACTTTGCCTCTCAAGGCCCGTCTTCACGATGAAATATGTCACGGTATTTCGCGACGTTCTCAGTCGTGCCGCCAGGTATCGCATGATCGCGACCGTATCAAGCAGTGCTTGCGATCGTGCGACTTCTAGCGGTACGAGGGAGAAAGTCGCGAAATTTTGTGTGATATTCCATCGTGTCCGTAGGGGCTTGAGGGGCAGAGTTATAAAACTCGCACTACAGAGAGGATTTTAAATTAATGCTGAATTTCAGATGTAGTTTTATCGTTTTTTATTTATGGTTTTTTATAACGTTTCCAATCGAGGTGTTGAACGACTTGCGTTACTATAGAAAATACTATTAAAAAATACGAGTACAAGTGTGAATTTGTATAATCGGCATTTGAAGGGATGGGAGATTGAAGAATCATGAGCTCCCTCTATCTTTAGTGTGCCATTGGCGTTGCACACAGTGGTATTTTCATTCTCTTGATGATCTAAGAAACTGAGTTCAGTTTCTTAATATGAATGATTAGAACACAAGCGTCCTGATAATACATGGCCGTCCACTAGCAAGTATCAATGCCAGACCTGACGCCTTTGGCATGATAAATAGATTTAAATAAAATTGTAATACTTTGGAAGTTTCACAAAGAGGATTTACGTGGCTTATTACAATACCCAATTGGTTATGAAACTGAGACTAAAGGTCTAGTTGTAAAATTCTTCAGTCTGGAATTATAATAAAATGTGTTTATAATTCTGATTTCATAAATACGTATATTATAAAACGATTCACAAAACAAACCTACATAATATTTTTTTAAAATATGAAGTCGAACATGTCTTATTAACGAAATATTTTTACGCAATATCCTATCAGCAGTCACCATTGACATCAGATATTGGTGACAGAATTGCGTACATCGAACGACAACAAGCAGAACCATTTTAAAAATTCTCTTTAATATTATTTCTGAGCTCCGGACATGCTAAAACAGATTAATGTTCCTTCTGATTTTAGTACATAATGTTTCTCACAGGTGATGGACTAAAAAGTTCTGCAAAAAACCTGACCATATGGCAACACAAGTGTTTTATAAAACGTTTTATGTGCTGTACATTTCATAAAACTCCTTTTATAAAAACAAAATATGATCATATGCAAGAGGCATTACACATGCAACATCCAACCAGAGTTACTTTGTGAGACCAGACTTTCCTGTTATTGTTGGGATGGGCTTCCAATCTAAGTCGATCCATATAGAATTATTTATGGCGGACCAAATTCGTTAAGCGATAGATTTTCATGTGTTTTTTCCGTTTCCCCCATCTGTCTACCTTTGCTTCTTCATCATGTCTTCATAATTACCCATCCATTAAATCATTCATCTATTCCAAATACGGCGAAAACGCTTAGGCAACGCCATTATCGTAGCATTCGACAAAGACTTTATATATTATCACCATTCGGCTCCAAAGACAGTGATTTACTCTATTCTCGTGTTGTCATGTGAACTAGACGAATTTTTGCTACTAAAAACCAGAACATTCCCAGAACAAAAAAAGAGCCGATTTTAGAGATATGTCACTTCTCCTGCGCACCGGCGCCATGTCGTCGGAGAGATGTAAGTCTTGCACCCCACGGTGGTGCGGTTCGTCAAAGGCGCACTGTCCCCAGTAATGAGTGGGCAAACAACGCCCGGTCGCCGCGTGGTAGCGCGCGGCTATGATGCCGCCGCCGCCTCCGCCGGTTCATCCGTCCCCGCGAGGTTGTCGTGTTCCGACAGCACGATCTGCGGATTCTGTTTTCGGGCCTCTTTCTCCGTTTGGATTCACCAAAAGCGGTCAAAAGCGGAGAATATAATTCCCTTTCATGAATTGGAAGGGGGAAATTTAACATTTTTTTATTATATCGATTAAAATTGTATTTTAACTAATGTCAAAAAGTACAAAGTGTTTGTGAACGCGGTTCTCAACACCTCCAGGAAGATCAATGAAATCGCAACAAGTGCTTTAAATTATACCATTTTAGCAAGGAATAAACACTATTCTTATCTCCGGGGAACCGAAGTTCAATATCATCGTTTTGTGTCTCTTGAAAATAGCTCTATCACGCCACCATAATATTATTAAAACTTTGGCCTTGCGGCGAAGCCGAGTTATCCTAGCTAGGCGTAGCGACTGGAGCTTTCGAGTCCAGCGTGAGGATAAAGACAATGTCGAAGTCGGGAATTGGTGGTGGCGGTTGTTCCCGCTGTCGTCATCGCCGTCATCGCCGTCATCGCCGTCGTCGCCGTCGTCGCCGTCGTCGCCGTCGTCGCCGTCGTCGCCGTCGTCGCCGTCGTCGCCGTCGTCGCCGTCATCGCCCTCGTCGCCGTCATCGCCGTCATCGCCGTCATCGCCGTCGTCGCCGTCGTCGCCGTCGTCGCCGTCGCCGCCGCCGTCGTCGTCGTCGTCGTCGTCGTCGTCGTCGTTGTCGCCGTGGCCGCTACCCCCCTCCACCCTGCGAGGAATCTCGGTCCGGCGCGCTCTGGAGGACCTTCCGTCTTATTCATGTCGCCGCCGCTTGCTCTTGGCTGCGGCCATCTCCGCCTGCATCCCATTCTCCGGTCTGCTGCGTTTCTACTATTCCCACGACGTCCCTCCTCTCCCACGCAAGCATTTTTCATCTTCTATTCAGATTCAAATACGACTCTTATACCCTCTAGGAGAACAAATATTGTATATCTTTTGTATGTTTCTGGGAATAATGAATGGAATTAATGTATTCCTTGCTAATCTACGTGTATTTCTTTCAAAACTAAAATACGATTATTCCTTGTTTGTTACATTTGAGGAAAGTATTTGTTATACCTGTGAAGTTTCTTAGTGAATTCGAAGAAGGAAGTGTTCATAGATGCTTTCTTCTAATTTTCGAATTCTTTCAATACTTTGCTGCGGAAATACGCACACGCATCAAAGACAGTAGAACATCTTTGTGGAACCATGTGGATAAAATTCCAAAAACGATGATTGTGTTACGTTTCAACAACACTTTTCGCGTTCTAAGAACCATTTTATTATACTCATCCTGATGCTTCATCGGATTTACGAGCCAGTTAATATCATTCTCATAAAGGGATATAATTGTACAGAAAATGAATAAAAGACACCCTAATGTCTAATAAATTTAAATGACATATATTACACATGAAGATGTGATAAATTGCGATTGAAATAGGAGTTACTACTGTTGCTTCAATAAAATAGCTACGCATTTCTCTACCTTGAAAAAATTAACCGTGCTTATGGTAAACCATTTTTCTCAAGATCATGTCTTTTATGTCAAAATGAACAATACCCTCGCAAACTTCCACAATTAATTTGGAAAACATTTAATGACAATTAATTAATTAATTATGAGTCGCCAAATTTTTACCTAGATGATCATAGACAAATTTATCTCAAGTGTATAACGACGAAGGACGATTTTGACTTGCGGTTGAAATGACCGCTTCCACAGCAAAACATTACAAATTGAACCGCCACGCCAAGGAAACCCATCCCAACTCACAACTAACCATCCATTGGAAGCCGATCGTCCATCCATGACGAAATCCGCGAAAGCTCTCCAGGTCTCCTTCACAGAGGACAAACCCCACGTCACAAGCGGCCGCTCCCGATCGCCACCGCCGCTCCCGCCGATCCGCGCCTCGCCACTGCCGCCGCGGGCCGAAGAGCAGGCGGTGTCAAGTGACCGCGCCATTCGCCTCTGCATATTCAAAGCGCTCTCCAGCCTATGGCCGAAGGCGCGTTTTATATTCCAGGCGTTTCCGGGTGTGCCCGCTCGCGCGCGCGCACGCGTGTGTACATAGCGCGGTCGCCACGGGCGGCGGAGGCGGAGAAGGCGGGCGGCGCGCGGGTGACGCGCAGAATAAAAGGAAGCGACAAATGATGGCGTAGGCGGTGCCCGCTGGCATTCACGCCTCTTTGGGGGTGTTTGTCTTGAGATGGATTGGTATCTCGTGGCGAGATTGGACGAGAATCTTTTTCATCATGAACGTTTGAGTGCCTTGCGGCCACTACTTCTCTGCCTTTGCTGCTGCCTTATTGTCCCGGGTCGGTCGGGGGGGGGGGGGGTTCCGAAGGCTGCGCACTTCCAAATTGGCAGATTCAGAAAGCAGTTGGGCTCCGTTGGTTGGCTGTGAAGTTGGGATTTATAAACACTATTCCACTCGTCAAAAATAGGAGATTTTAAGAATTCACCCTATCAATCGGAGACGAATTATTGGAATGTTTTTTCGATTTGATTTACCAACTTTGTATTTTCGCCTGAACCTGCAATAATATTACTGACATTGATCTTGTATACTATTGATACTGAAATAAATTTATATTATGTATGTCGCCTTTGGAAATACCCGTATTATTTATTTTCAAAGCTCTCGTAATGTTTCATTTGGTAACTACTATCAGTGGAAATGCATGTCGGTAGATTTTTAAGATTTTATATTTGAAATAATACTTTGATATTTCTGGGCGAGTTTACATTGAAAATAAAAAGAAGTCATAAAAACTATTTTTGTATATCCTGTACATTTATATAATTAATGATGGATAAAGGAGTAACCTGCAAGCATTTACTGCGTTACTTCAATTATATTAACTCGACTCTTTCAATTCCACCCACGTCTTAAGCAAATGATAAAGAAAACAATTAAGTTTGCAAGTTTATAATTTTCATAAATTTTAAGAAGGCTGTAGAGGTCTGGAGGTAACCCTGCTTTGGTACCAGTGAAAACTTTAAAAAATTGTATTTACTTCAAAAGACCAAGAAAGTATTTTTATTTAATAAAGTTTCATATGTCATGAATAAACGAAAAACAATGATTAGTGCAAAACGTGTAAAAATGTTTGTCACACTAAAAGTAAATATTAGATACAGCAGACAATTTACGATATTTCGTACCTGCGACTGATTAGTAGGATTGTAATACACATGCAACATCGTCCAAGCATTCAAAGCCAGAGCTAAGTGAATACGTTTCTAATTAATCCCACAGGCCACACCCTCTCTACGAGTGGATATAAGGAAGTCAAGAAAATCTCGTATAAATCCGTCGCGAGCACATCTCTCATGGAGCGAGGAGACCCTTTTGTCTCCGGGGCTGGGCAGCGCGCGGAAAGCACTGCGAGCCGCCTGGGGGGAGAGGTGCGGTGCGGCATTGTGGCGTCGGCCGACGGGCAAACATGCGGACAATGCGCGTTGACAAGTGGATTCTTAGCAATTTCGGAGCGCAGGAAGCGAAGGTTGGGATCCGCCCAGCTCTGCGTTTTGCGGAATGTAAAAAAATAATAAAAAATCCTCAGGCAACGGTAATGTATATTAGTGTACTACGACTTCGGTGACCACGTGACTTCTGCCTGGTAGAACTTACAAGTTTAGTCTGAAGAATATAAATATTTAATTGCTGTCATTATGTTCATTAAAGAAGTAACCGTATTCATTTGGAAAATATTTTGTGTTTTGTATCGTATTGAGTTGTTTACCTGAAGCTTCACAACAAAGTGTTAAAAATAACTGGTAATAAAACTAAGTCGCAAAAATAGAGTAATTGACGATCGCCTCTAAATATAACTAAAACTTAAAAATTACTTATTTATGATACAAATTATGTTTATTTTTCAAATGAAAGAGAAAAATCTCCATCAATAACTTCCCATAAAATGCGAACAAAATAGCGTAATCTTCATTAGTTGTAACATTTTATATAAAATGCCCAACCTTATTTCGAATAAGAACACAATTTCGTGTGAAGTTCGCTGCTCTTACGAAGACCTGCCAATGTGCGCTGTACGTACCCGCCAATAAAACCCCAAGCTCCCCGAAAGGGCCGTGCGACGTGTTCCTGGAACGGAGCGCGAAAACAAACTCAGGCACGCACGCGCCTACGGGGTCGCGCGTGCGTTCGCCCAAACCGTCCACACCTTTCTCGCCGTCCACATCGTCCGCGCCGCGGCCGGCCACACCTGCGGCGCCGCGCGGCGCGCCCGGGCTTGCCCAATTCATTTTCAGGCCAAACACAAGTGTCTGCTCGGCCGAGAACACCCTCTCGTCCGCCACGTTAAAACCCACCGGGCGGTGTTGACTCGGAACGCCGAAGCGGCGACTCCGCTCTTTGTCGCGTCTGTCTACGTTAGAATTAGGCTCCGTTTTCGTCCGGTGGTGCTAATTTTGGCGTATGTTTATGTCGAACAATGGAGTCGCCTCCTTCCGAACAAATTGAGTTGAATTTGTGCCCGTTCCGCAGCATCTTGAGTGTGTTCTCACAGGCGACGGGTGGAACACCGCCTTCCTAGACCCATCAACCCCTCCGTTGCGGTTAGAAGAGGGTGAATTGGGTGCCCTACCTTTCCAGGCGACACGATCGCCACTTAGGTCGCAGTTCACCCCCCTCTCGTGTTTGAATCGCTTTCCCTCGGGGACCGCAAAGAATTGGGGGAAACAGCCCTTGTTTCCGGGGCAGATTACATCGTGCGACGCTCTAGGTCGCGTCGGTGCCGTCTCATCTTGTCTCCCTCGGTAGGAATTCGCAGCCCTGACCCCTTTTTTTATATATTTTTTTCTGGGCCTTTTCGTGTTGCAGCCATAACATTACGTGTAGGGTGCTGAAGCGACCCGAGTGTGTGGGCAGGTAATTTTGCGGAAGGTTGTGGCGTATATTAAGGCGGTGTGGTTTTGTCCGCGCCTGCTCGCCCAGGTATGAGCGGCGTATCGTCCTCTTTATTCAACAAGGAGCCGAGTGACTCTGAAAGGATGAACGCAAAATGGCAGTGTCTCCGATACAAACGCAAAGGGGAATAATATTTACTACATTTGTTTATAAGCTTGACCAGCTATTACTTCGAGGTGAGAAATACAGAATGCGTTGTTTAGGCGTTTATTTTTGGTAGAAAAAATGTAACCAGTCGAAATATTATTTTTTATCCTTCTCTTGCTAGTTTTTTTTCGTGTTTCAAATTAGAGGCTGCTTAACAATGTTTCCTCATAAGGACGCTGACTAACGATGCCCATATTCGTCTCCAATAAGAGACTCGCAACTCCGTGCACCTTGCGGTCGGCAATTAAATTCTAACACAACTCATTATTACTCATTTACTAACAAAAGCCTCTTAGAGGATCATTCTCGCCAGAAAGTAAATGAAGTGAAAGACTCCAGCTGTGCGTAAAGGATTCTACTTGTCTCTTACGGTATTGGTTTCTTGTTTTCATTTTGCTTGATACACACTCCAACGTGTATGTATTTACAGCGTTGCAATGAAATAAGTCAGTGGAATAAGAGACAGGTAATTGGGATTGTTAAACTATATTTTTTTTCTGAAAAGTATAGCTAGATCACGGAAGAAGGAAGTAATAGCAGAGAGAAATGAGCTCGGGTGAAATCTGAGAATAATAGAAGGATACAACGTTGTTAATCAATTATTTCATGTTCAGTTATCATTAAGTTTCATTATTATACTTTGGAGACTGTGTTTAATGTTGTATTAAATTTACTAATTTAAAATGAACTACGACAGTCAGATCGTCTTTTTTCCCTTCTTTTTATTATATTGAAAGCGCGTAACTATCGAACTTGTTTAGTTCATAATTTTTTAAACCATGATGTGGTGTTCTTCTCAAAATCTGCAAAACAAAATATTTCACTTGACATCCTTATGTTCCCACAGCAAGATTTCCACCACGTCGAATTAATATTGTCAGAGAGTTCCGAATATAATTACAATTATAATCTGTCACGTTCGAATTTATTAAATTACACAAAACTAAAATGATAATAATTACTTCACTAAAGAAATGTTTCATTTACTAGAAAACAACGCTAGTGCAATGAAGCTGCTGTATGTACTGCTAGGGGCCGCTTTAAGCAATTCAATACCCGTAAGATACTATTTGAGTAAGCATTAACAGCGACCACTATCAACCATGCGTATGTTAGTCCGAGAACTTTTGAACGGAAGTGCACTAGTAGGGCAAAATGTTATGATTTGCGATCATAGAGAATGATACATTGTAATATTAAATTAACATATTTTAAAAATGCTTTTTTATTTCGAACACAGAATGCAATTAAGTTGTAATAGAAACTGGAAAGGAAATTTTTTACATCTAAAATTAAAACGATCCATAGACTGTCAAGAACCACTCGCAATCCTAGTTTGTGCTTATTGTGATCTCAGTGTTTCTGCATTGTTTTCATAACCTGCTTCATTAAAGGAGTGTCAGTGTCAGCAATCCCTCCCGGGGCTACGCCATTGCCGCGACGTTTTCTACCTTGAAATTGTCTGGAAGAACATTTTAGCGATTGGGTACTACGATTCATAGTTTCTCACGGTTTCTCCGCTCAATGCGAGGCGAATACTGGAGTAGTATGTTAACAAATATGCGACACAATCGTCACTCGAAGGTCGCCTCCTCTACGAAATGCATCACACATAACGTAAGGAGCTTAAAGCTTGTTCTGGGCGGATCCCCGCAGTGGGAGATACTCGGAGAGGGAAAAGCCTACACGCCGACGTATAGGTGGGTACCTGATCTCACGTTCCAACGGAGGACAAACGACTCTCAAGATACAACAGTCACTTACGGGCCAAATGACCGAAGTGCTTGACGCGCCCAGTAAATTTTCTCGATGTGTTGCTGCCTCGGCAGCGGCGCCCCAAACGTCGCAGTCGTCACCGTCTGCTCGCAAAGTGGCGGTCGCGGGGCGGTCGCGGGGCGGTCGCGGGGCGGTCGCGGGGCGGTCGCGGGGCGGTCGCGGGGCGGTCGCGGGGCGGTCGCGGGGCGGTCGCGGGGCGGTCGCGGGGCGGTCGCGGGGCGGTCGCGGGGCGGTCGCGGGGCGGTCGCGGAGCGGTCGCGGGGCGGTCGCGGGGCGGTCGCGGGGCGGTCGCGGGGCGGTCGCGGGGCGGTCGCGGGGCGGTCGCGGGGCGGTCGCGGGGCGGTCGCGGGGCGGTCGCGGGGCGGCTCGTTGGCGCGGTGGGAACGCGCGTGGGCCGAGCCGCCGCCGGAGCGGAGCAGCGCCGCCGCATGGCGTCATTGCGATCTGTATCGACTCGCGCCATCTCGCGTTTGCCTTACGTGCGCCCTTGCTGCGAACGGCTTGGGCGGGCCCGCGCCTCGCCTCGCCACGCAACGCAACGCTTAGAGCTCTGCGGCGCTCAACTCCACTCGAATCAGCTCCATAGGCGTGCGCGAAAATTTTGAAAGGGGTCTCGTAGACCTACGTAATAAAACATTTTGTTTCCGAATATACTATAAATTTCTGATTTTCCACTTTTTTATGACGATACTTTGGGAAACTGTTGTTTACAATAATAGCAGGATCTGTTTCCAGGTTGAAAAACATCATAGTATCGTGATAACTTTACGAAATCTTTGTATACAAAAATTGCATTAACTTACGATGTAAATTCACTGATAGAAACATTCTAAAATTTTACCGACGTTATTTCTTTTGTTGATGCTACATGCGGCCTCTGGTGTGTCTTAGCGGCAAAAAATATGTTTATTTAGTTTAAGTGAATAAAATATATTACACTCTTTATGAAATTTTGTTTAGAAATAAAGTTTGTTAAAAAAGTCCAATTGTGTTTGTATATTCTTCTTCTGCTGTCAGGGATTAGGATGATGCCATTTTCCGGCCTCTCAGTCCATCGTTGTCTTAGGCGTGCTGGATCTCTTCTTCCTCGGGGCCTATATTTCATTGCTTCTCTTGGGAATCTTTCATTCTTTCTATGTGTTTCTTCCATTTCATTTTATTTTTTGTATATTAATCACTTATATTTTTCTATATTTGTGACCAATATTTTGGCTCTACTCAATATGACGAGTATCTTTACTTAATATCTGATGAAATCGGTGTGTGAATACTTTCTTCTTTTATCGATATCGATGTTATGCATTGCAAAGAATCAAGTATCGGAAGATACGTAAGCGATGCTGTGGGGGGTCGCCAAGGTGTTTGAGTTGCAAGGCGCGCCCTGTGTGTACCGTTTGGGGTGGTTTTAGTCGATTGTGGTGGAACATGTTGGGAAGATGTTTGCGGTCTTGTAGCGTTTCACATCGTCGTCGGTGGATGAGAGAACCTCCTGAAAATTGTAAATGCTTCTCTGTACCGTGCTCATCGCCGTGTTGCTGGCGATTTCGTGATCGGGTATTCGATGAAGAATCTCTTTCACAAGAATCGATAAATATTCGGATCTGTAAGGTTGAATACTGATTTTATAAAACGCATTTGTGGTAAGCTAATAACGCTGGTACAGAGGCAAAGGGGGCCGATTTTTATTTTTCACGTGATAAATATTATTTGATAGCTCATTTTGTTGTTGAAAGTATAAATGAACTTCTTTTTGGAAAATATCAAATAACATTATTCTTTACAATTTTAATTTTAAAAATGTGTTTTCGAGTTATTTCTACTTTGCAATATCATTTACGAAATATTTTACCAATTCACCTTTGGAAAGTGGAAATGCTACAGTGAACATCAATGAGAGTTTTCTGTTTGTACGTTGGAAAATAATTATCAAAGGGCAACATCAATGTGATTTTTGTTAGGCAAAAATGTTTCTCACGGGATTACTCTTGCTACAATAGCCTCCTCGATTCCTATCGACTATGCGATGGATACGAAAACCAGCAAGCTCATTTCATACGCAAGATAACCAACTGTACACCGCAGTATTAGGTTTTCTCCGAGTGGTTTGTGGGGTGTTTGCTGTTCTTCGTTGCCACACCCACGTTACTTCACTTCCCCCGCGATTCTCATCGGAAGTACCTTGCTACAGAGGCGGGAATAGAGCTAGTGTTTAGCATATGTATAGGTACGCAAATCTGATGCCGGGAAGGGTGATTTCGCAGTGAATTTGTTCAGCGTTTGCTGCTCTTTAATCGACACACCCTTCTCTTTTAACATGCTCTCGCCGATTGTCATCGGAAGCCTTTAACACGCAGGGGAAGAGCACGCTAGACTGTAGCGCTAGTGCAAGCATCGCGCATGTAGGTGATGTTTTAGACCTCTGAGCGCTTTTGATGGTATTTGTGTGTGTTAATTTATGATTAGATCAGGGTATGATGTTAAAGCATTTTTTTAAAATGTCTTTTTCACAGTCTTCCCACGTTCACAAAAACTAAATAACTGTATCCTTTTTTATTACCAAGACATCTTATTTTATAAATAAATCAACTATTTTATAATTTACCCAATATTTATACGAAATAATAATGTTAAGATATAATTCAAAACAGGTTATTTTCAGTAAAAAACAAATATTTGAATTAATCTCTGCCAGAATATTGAGGATTTCATCGCGAATCGAATTCTCAGTGTTCTTGTCTTATTAAAAAATTCTATGAGAAAGAGTTCTTGTCTTATTACAAATTTTCGTCCTTCAATGGCTTACTCTGAGACCTATTACATGAAACAAATTAATAAAATTTATTCCGATTTTTGAACGGTTAGTTTCTCGTTCGCAGTTGTTTCTGTATTACGTTTGCCGTGCGCTTGAGTCGCCAACAACGCCACTGTTACACGAAACACTTTCCTCGCCGCCGTTTTCCCACGTCCCTCACGCTTCACGTGCGCCGCAGCCGTCGGCTCGCGCGGGCGCGCGCGCGCACGCGGGGGCGTCCGCCGGCAACGCCCGCGTCCGTCGCCCACTCACCCACCGCCCAGTCGCCCGCGTCCGCGCCCGCGCCCGCCGCGCGCGCGTCCTCTGCCGCCCGAGATTGATATGGTCGTGTCGAAATCTGCGAGCGGGCTGCGCGCCCCGCATGCTAACCGGCGCGTTGACGAAATCTGACGCCCGAGCGCGCGCGCGCGCGCGAGCGCTCGCGAGCGGCCGGCGGGCGGGCGGGCGGCGAGGAGTTGGGAGGGTTCGCCCAGCGCCTGGCGGGCGCCCAACTGACGCGGGAAACCCAGGGAAATGCGGCGGCAGGAGCGGAGAGGGAGTTTGGTGGTTTGGGTGGGGTGTTGTAGGTGATTCGGAGGGCACGCTGGAGAGGTAAGCGATACGGGAGGCGGTCGCTAGGGAAATTTGTAAGTGGCGTGAGGCGTGTGGTGAAGGGGATGCTGCGGAAGACGTGGATGGTGTTGACACACGTATACGCGAATATATGTATGTACGGAATGTTACTTTTTACTCATTATCTTTCGAATTAATTTATATTACACTGCGGTTTGAAATGATTAGGCGTTAATTGTCTTGAACAGCCAGAAAAAAATCTTCCGTTTTAGCTTATTTTGCAGCAAAGAGCAGGAAGTTATAAACAATTCTTTTTTCGAATAGGCATATGAAAAAGTTAGTTATTTTTATAGGAAATGAAATTTGGACCTACGTTTGATACGGGGAAAACAGGTACAGTTGAGAAATGTGTGGTGATCTCATGACAAAATAATACGACGCGGTACCTCTTTCACAAATGGTGAGACAATTGTTTCGAATGGAACACGCCAAGGACTTAACCCGAGATCCATAATACCGTGAAGCGTATGCAGCTCTTGGCTGGAGAACGTGATATTGGCTCTAATTACGCAAACTAGAAATAGATTACTCCGCACAGTGGAAACCCGATGTTTTATTGAATGACGCAGGGCGGATCACTGAAAAGGGATCGCAAGGGCAGCGTGTCGACTATAATCACAATACCCGAGGACTCAATCCGAGAGGCGAGAATCGCATCGGGGGGCACCTCGAGGGGGCGGCTATCTCTAAGGCGCGCCTCCGCCCGCCGGTGGGCACGCGCTTCGCGGCCGCGCCTCCACCCCCGCCGCCGTCGACTCCGCGGCCTCCCCCGCGCGGCGGACGCCGCCTCCGCCTCCGCCCCCGCCCCGCCCCCGCCGCCATCGCCGTGCACGCGCGAGCGCGCGCGTTTGCCCGACGCCACGCCCCTTTCTCGTAAAGTACGTGCGCGACCAGAGAGCTAAATGTGTCGCTTACTGGATGCCCACAGGGGTTTCCCGGCGGTGACAACCGGCGTCAGGGATTTGCAGGCTTCAGAAGGACACGACGGAAGAAGGATTGGGATGCTCCGAGTGCTATGTGTCGTAAAGGCATGTTCGTTCTGTGGCGTTTTAACGTATATCTGTGAGAAAAATATTTATTTCTCAAATTTTAATTTAATTTCTAATATTTTTATGGCTAGTCCTTAACTTAACGAGAGTTTACTGCATAACCTATTTAAACAATTTTTTCTACATTATAGTAAAATGATTTTTAAGCACTATTGAAATCCTGGCTTCTGGTTCATTTGTACACAGAAGTGACGCATACATTTGACTTGTAACTCGTACTATTTGCACTTGAAAATAAGAACGCACACACGGAGATCGATGTATGAAAATACGGGGTATTTCTTTAACACACTCGTAAAGCCACTTTATGTACACTCGAAAATTACGCTGTTGACAATTTCTTAAAATAGCATAAAATTATTCCGTGGATCTCAACCACAGCGACATCGCTCAGAGAAAGTACACACAAAGCACATCAAGAGACGTGGCGGCTATTCGAAACCGCACCCACATACTCAAAATTTACACGATGTACAAATACTTACAATAGCACATAAAATACCTAATTCCCTCGCATAACACTAAAACTCGGCAACGTGTGTAAACGGAGCACGTCTTGCGACACATCGCAGCTCCTCACCGCCACCGCAGCGGCCGGCGCTCGGACGGAGACTTCAACATGCGAATAAGACGCTAACTTTAATGCGGCGATAAATCCTGGGAGCGCGGTGGAGCACGTGCGGTGGCGGCGACGGCGGCGACGGCGGCTCGGCGGCCTGCCGGCCGGCCGCCCCGACTGCGCGCGCCGCGGCGGTGTGGCGTCGCGGCGCCCGCCGTGGCCTCCGGCGCTGACGGACGCGCCAGCGGAACCGCCAGGCGGCTATGACGCCGGCGCGTGGGAACGCGCGCGCGTGTGTGTTGACTCGATTTGTTAAGTGGGTGTTATTTTTTGTTGCATTGAATCGTGAAATGATTTGTGGTTGTTTCAGAGACTACGGAGACTTGCGGCAAATGCGGAACATGCATGCAACTGGCATCCGGAGGGGCGGTGTTGATGATTCCGCGTGAGAATATGCGGTTGACGTAGGTATGTTTTCTTAATATTTTAAGTCGTTTTTTTTTCGTGGAAATTGTGCAATAGAATGCGTAAATTGTCTTCGTAACTCGTATTAGAATGCGTAACTGTGACAGACAAATTGTGTACACTAACATGTTTTATATTTCATCTAACTTTTGATATTAAACGGCGCATGAAAATGTATAGATTATAATAAGCGTTCAAACGTTAGAAGAAAACATTCCATGATGTAAATTTGTTGCGTAAATGTTTTTTGGAGTATTTGTACAAATACATTTACAATACTTATAAAATGTTATTCTTATTTTAAAAATTCCTTCATTTTTGATAATCTCTCCTCCCTAAAGCCCCATTGTCAGAAAGGAAATTATGTAAATCTGGCGCTCTATAAGAGTTGTTGAGGATATGATTTGAGAATTTGTCATATAATTTATAATTATATACTTTTGAATTGTAAGATATGATATTGCCACTTATTCGTTATGTCCACCAATAAAACGCTGCACTTTTAATTCAATATATTACACAAGTTTAAATAACTGCGTTCAGTATCGAATGCTAATATTATGTTTTCGCCCCATTTCGCGTTAGTTCGGTGTATTTTGTTTTGCTAGAGATTAAATTCCATCTCTTAAATAAAATTCCATTTTATTCAAGAGATTGATATTTAATTTTATTAACTTATTCAAAAGGATAAAATTCACAGTAAAATTCCTGTCAGGAAACGCCGTCCAAAAAGAAGGAGGATGTCTCGTCCACTTGTATTTAGGTAAATAAAATATTGTTATGCGAGAAAATATTGCTAATAGTTAAAGATTATCAATATTGTCACTTTGGGGCTATTTATCACATGAATGAAATTCCACACAGGTATCTTTGACTATGAGTTTTGGCGACGAAAGAAATAAACACGTAAGCTATCATCGCAATCGTAAGATAATATGCTCGATGATTGATATATTCTAACACATAACCTAATATATCTCTGCATACAAGTCAGTGATATCAATGCAAGGGTACAGCACGAACACTTAAACACAGAAACAAATACATGGAAGTAATTAACATAAGGGTGGCTTAAAATTTCGAGATATTTTGCGGAAGAATGAGTTCCGAAAATGTGTTGCCCGAGATCGCAAAAGCACAGTTGCGTTGATATGTCACTAGGAGTGCGCAAAGTCAGTCGGATGCATTCGTAGAGATCTCGCATGCAAAGGATCCCACTGGCGCCGTCGCGTGGAACCGTCTGCGTACATACCTTGCGGCCGGGCTCTGGCAAGAGGCTAGGGATGAGCGCGAGCGTCGCCGTCTTGGCGGTTGAAGAGGTCTCTGGGTGATATCCCGTCACACTCGCGTCTCACACCACAAACGCCCAAGGCGCCATGTCACTAGTCACTAGTCCTCACACACAGGACCGCTGAGCCACTTAGCGGGGCGAGTGTCACGTTAATCCGCACCGCGCACTGCGCACACGTGGAGATCGTTGCAGGCGATGATGAAGGGTGGAGGGTGATGGACGGGCGGCCGTTGGCGTCGAGGGTAGTGTAGCACCAGGTATCCGCGGTGATGACCCGATATGCGTCGGCGGCGGAGTGGACGACGAGCACGCTGCGAGTGTCACCTCCTGCCGGCACGGCACGCAGCGGACTGAGTCGGAGTGCGTGCGCCCACGACTTCGGACTCCTCACCTCTCCTCCTCCTCCTGCACCTCGGGGCTCGCGCGCCTGCTCCCACCCCCGGGGTCGCGTCCGCCGTCGCACACAGCCTCCGCCCCCCTCTCTCTGTCTCTCGCGGCAGTACTGCACGGCGCTCTGCGGCGGCGAGCAGCGGGCGCTGGGGCGCTGGGTGCCGCTCGGCAGGTCGGCGGTCGAGTGATGCCGGTGGAGGCGGCGGCAGCGGCAGCGGCGGCGGTGGCGGCGGAGGCTGGCGCGGCGGCGGCGGTGGCGGCGGCCGGAGAGAGGGGGGCCGAGCCGGCGATTGGCGGGGGGCCGGCGGCGGGACGCGTGCGGCGGCGGTGTCTGGGGTCCGCCGCCGCCGCCACCGCCTCCACCGCCGCCCCGGGACGTGCTATACTGCGCGGGCCCCAGGGGAGGGGGGTTAGGTGATTGGCGCGGGGCGCGAGAGGGGAGATGTCTCGTATACGCAGTAAAATGATTGCACAAGCTTGTCTCCTCGCCGGGCGAGAGAGCCCGGGTCGGGCGGCATGGGGCGCCGAGCGGTCAAAGTGGCGTGACGGCCAGCGCGACGGAGCGGGTGCTCTATCGCCCGCTATGTTCACCCCTCTCCCCCTCCCCTCGCCCTCACCCGCAGGCGTGCTGCGCGGGCGAACGACGTAAATTATCGCACACTCGACCCAACGCCGCTCGCCGACTTTCAAGGCGCCTGACGTTACCCTCTGCCTCATCGTTTAATTATCGGCTAACCATAGCTCCGATATAAATGTCAAAGACGAGACTTTTATTCAGAATGCAGGAAGAGCGGGAACAGATATGTGGGTTTCCCTGTAAAGTAAAACAAATAAAATAAAAATATAATCCCGAGGGTTGTAAACGTATAAATAACAATCAACAGATATACAACCGCCCCTGACTAGCCTCGTGGTTAACACCAGGCGATGGGCTAAGCAATCAAACTTACGATCCAACACAGATTGGGGCCAGAGACTTCAATGCCGGATGGAGCAATGAACTTCTCACTAGCCAACACCTTCGTTTCTTAATCGTCAGATCTATCCCGCAACAAGTCTCGAAAGTGTCTGGAAGATCGGAAGGATAAATCTCCACATTTTTGCTGGATCTAATCACCTTCAATCGGAAATCAGGTACTCATTAAGATCAGGGAATGTAGCTGTAATATATGCGTGTAAAATATAAGGAATTAGAAATGTGTTTCGTTGATAATCCAGTCAAGAGTGAGTTTATTTATTACATTCAGTACAAAAATCTTACTTTTCGTACCAAAATTTTGCTTAAAATTCCTGCATAGTATGTCTAGGTACGTAAGGTTCGTCAGCCTGCCAAGAGGAAAAAACCTTTTCCCCCGCGGGTTACAGTCTCCGCTTCCTTGTCGCCGCATAAAATCGAACGCTTTGTACAAATGCGTCTGACAGCGGGGAGAGCAATGCGCCTCTGTCTTCAGAATTAGGCTCATTTTTTAGCGGGTGGGTGCGAAGACGCCGCGAGCGGGCAGGCGGGCGGGCAGGCGGGCGGGCGCGCGCGCGGGCGGGCGGGCGGGCGGGCGCTGGGCGTCCGCTAACAGCACGCGCTGCGAATAACGAGCGCGTTGAGTAGCGGAGCGTGGGTGGTGGGCGGTGGGTGGTGCGGGTGGAATTGGCTCGGGGCGACTGGGAGAGGAGAGCGAGTAGGAGTGGGGGTGAGTGGTTGGGTTGCAGGATGAGTGAGAGGGTGTCAGGATAGACCGCTGAGAGGAGGGTTGGAGGAGGCATGCGGGTGTCAGGGTTCGGGATTGGGCGATTAGGAGGCAGGGGGTAGTGAGATGAGATTGAGAGAGATTGATTGTTAGTGATTACGGGCGCGTCAACTGATAAGGTCATTAGTCCCACAAGTGTAGAGTATGTTTTCCTCGGGAGTCCGTGGTCTTCCCCCGCAGGCTTGCCATCCAGCGGGGTCTCGCGCCAACCTACCATCAGCTAGCGGGGTTTCCCCAACCAGGTATCTCCCACAAGCGAGTCACCGACCCAATTGGGACAAGCTCTAAGCTCCCGACCGGTCTTTCGGCATGTGTGGCTGTGTAGTACATGTAAGTAAGTAAGGGGTGAGAAAAGGACAAGGAAGAGGAAGAAAAGATCGCGCGCGGTCCGTAGCCCGTTTAGTAGGGTATTGCTCCAGCATTCGCCTGGTGTTGAACGGATAAACCACGGAAAACTACCGATCAGAGCAGCCAACCACTAGAATTCTCCTCCAGACAGCGACTGAAGTCGCCCTAGCTGACAAGCTAGTGTGGAGATGAGGGGGAGAGGTCGGGCAGATGAGAGGAGTCGCGAGTGGGAAAGAAGGAAGATGCGGGAGGGCGGGCGTCCGCCAGGCGATAACTCCGGCGCCGAGGAATGCGCGCTGTGCCGGAGCGGCGCGTCGCTCGCGGGGTCAGCGCGGGGCCGCGCGGAGGTGCTAATGGAGTCGGCGCGGCGCTGCCCCGGGCGCCGGACACCGCCCGTTCGCACGCGCGCGCGCTCGCGAAGGCGGGCTGGCGGGCGGGCGGGCGGGCGGGGGAGTCGGCGAGCGAGCGATTGTGCCCGCGGCGCGCGTCTCTTGCTCTTCACTTGCGCGCGCGCTTTCGAGTGAGAGAGAGAAAGAGAGCTGTCTCTGTCTTGGTGATTTGAACGCACGGTTCTCGGTATCGTGTTTTGCCGGTCCCTCAGAGTGTGAAGCATATCGAGATGCATTCATCCATCGATGTGCAGTTTTAATTACTGTGATTACTAGTAGTGTTATTGCAATACGTTGAGTTTTTTTGTCACACGATTTTCTTTTTATTTTGTGGGGGATTTAACAAATGTTTGTTTTTGTGAATATCTAACAAATGTTTACTCTTGTTTTATTCGTATGTACAGGTATTGTTGGATGGAAGAAGACATAGTCAATGACTAAAAGTGTTTTGATTGGTAGGTTAGATATGTTGAGTTTAATTTGCCTTTGTGATCTATTCCCAACATTTACGTAAATAAGACAGTCGTTACGTATGTTATAGTTATTACCATTAATTACATTTTCACACTATTAATTACATTTTTACTAAAGTATTTCTTTTATATTTTCTCACGCTCATTTTCTGATTGCTATCACGCGTACTAAGGCAAACCTGATGTATATTTCCAGTTTCACTAGATAGTGAACTTACTATTTCAATTCCAAGTAGACTTATTGACGTATTTTCTTCTCTCCCGCATTTCCGTTCCAGCGCTAAATGCATCCAGCGAATCGTTTGCCTTCCACCTGTGGCCTATGGCCCGGATGGCGTGTCTCGTTTTTCGTTCTTCCGCGCACCGATAGATGGCACACGTTGCGCCTTACGGGCGTCTGCGGTTTCCCCCACTCCTCGGTCGGCGGCCCGCTCGGCCGCGCGCATCTCCGCCGCCTCCGCCGCCCGCCGCCCCGCCTTCCCACCGCCTCCGCCGCCCCCGCCACCGCATCACGTCGGCCGCCGCCGCCGCCGGCGCGCGATGCTGTGCCCGTTTCCTCCGTACTCGCTGCGGTCGCGAGACTCCACCGGCAATCCCGCCTCCGCTGCAGCTGTTAAGATCGTCGCCTTCTGCCTAGTCAACACGTCACCGTTCCTGTCCTCGTCGCTGAAAAATATGACGTTGTCAGCCACCCTCCACAGCCACTGTCGCTCCGTCCACTACCACCACCACCACCACCACCACCACCACCACCACCACAACAACAACAACAACAACAATTTCCTGACAACTGCCCGCCGCACGTACCCCTTTCTTAACCACTTTTTTCCCTCCACAATTCTCCTGTGGGAAGCGGGAACTTATTTTTATAATTTGGTTTACATTGACTTACCTTTGCGGTTTAATGAGCTTGAGAGTTTTTTCTTGATGGCTAAAAATAACTTAATTTTATCTTAATCCAAATGTACAGTTTATGTGTACTATGTTCTTTGCCATACCTAACTTGAAATTTTTCCCCATTAATACTAAGTAATGGTCTTTCTTTTGTAATAATCTTTGTTAATTTAATTTGATTTTTGTCATTTACGCACCATTCATACACTATTTACGATATATGCACCCCCATTCATTCGGTCTACTCGCTCTCACTCCCACTTACCACTCCAGAGTACTGTACCACCACTCCAGATTCTGCACCACTGTACCCTCTCAGTTTCATCAAAGAGAAGAAATACCACGCTTCTTACTCTACGGTGTCCCTCCCCATTCTCCTAGTGGGAGCTTTCTGTAAATTGCCATCACTGGACATCAAAGCCCTCTTCTTATGTCGTATTCTCGACTGTCTTTTCTTCTTTGAATTTTTCGATCTCCTCCTTCACAATCTTTCTTAGTTCTTTTCCACGAAGGTCGTGGACGCCTATTTAACTGTTTCTTTCTCCATCTTCTTAACTTCTTAAATTCTTGTTTTTTAGCTTTCTTTTTACCCTCTTATTCCGCTTCTCAATGCATCCCTCGTTTCCCCATTCACCGGCATCTTCATTTACTTACTTTATTTTCTTCTTTCCTCCTATTGCCTCATTCTTTACTTACCTGCCCTCTTATCCTGCCTCGTCTATTCTCTGTACTCTTTCTTCCTCTCTCACCCTCGTTCTTCTACTTCATAGCCGTAAGCAACGCTTCCGCTTCTGCAGTCGTCGCTCCAATCTCCACCGACTCCCTCGCAACCAGTCTGTGCCTCTGCCGCCGCCTCCGCCGCCTCCACCGCCTCCGCCCGCCGCCTCCGCCGCCTCCGCCGCCTCCGCTGCCTCCGCCCTGCCGCCTCCGCCGCCTCTGCCGCCACCGCCACCGCCACCACCTCCTTCTACTTCTCCGCCGCCGCCTCCGCCGCCTCCGCCGCCTCCGCCGCCTCTGCTGCCTCTGCCGCCACCGCCACCGCCACCATCTCCTTCTACTCCTCCGCCGCCACCTCCGCCGCCGCCTCTGCCACCGCCTCTGCCACCTCCGCGGCCGCCGCCGCCGCCGCCGCCGCCGCCACCACCACTTCCTCGGTGTTCGCGGCGCTGCCGGTGGCCTTGTCCCACATAGATAGCGCACTCTCCTCGTCGGAGGCAGCGAGCGAGACGGGCGCTGGCGCGAGGGGTGAACGGCCTGGCCGGTCCTTGCGCCTCATTACCTAAATATTGTTCCCGGCTTCTGCGGGAAGCGCCTCACCCCCCCCTTTCGGCTGGCTTTGTGCGGCGCCTGCCTGCGGTGGTGACGCGCGGTAGGCCGGCAGCGTACCTGTCCCTTCCTGTCCGCCCCGCTGCACCTCGCGCTCTTGTTCTCGAAGGGGTTCTAACGACCTCGGTTTACCAGCAGCACGCTCCTCTCGGGCGCCTCGAAAGGAAACTGGGTCTACCTCGCGCCTGACCCAAAAGGGGCCTGTGCATCTTCTACATTTGTCCATAACCATTTTGTCAGTGCCCTCATTCTTTCGATACTCGTCAATAACAGTATTTTATATTTTGTCAGTATACTCAATGCACGCATTTGTCAACAAGGGTATTTGCAACTTGGTCAGGACGTTCAATTAGTGCACACGAACACTTTGGTAGAATTGTTACTTTCGAGTTTCCACATACACATAGAACATCCGTCGTAAAATCTTAACAAATTTGTATACGTACATACGTAAAGAGAAGAAAGAGGGACGACAGAAAATTTAAAATATTATTAAGGAAGAAACAGAAGATAGATCATAGGAAACTGAAGAAAGCAATGCATAGAAAAGAATGGAATCTGCTAGTCTTGTTGAATAATGCAACACTCAGTAGTGACGACACACAAAGAAAATTATTTCCAGATGTTACGTAATATAATTCCCCAAATCACCCCGTCCGATATGCATCATCACCGATCTTGTATTGTTTCATTGATTACTTCCGACCCCGTCAAAGGTTAAGGTAAGTAGTCCCGTAAGTGTAAACGCATGTTTTTGCTCAGAAGGTGGCGGTGATCTTGCCTTGCTGGATGGCGAGATTCGGCGCCGACCTACCATCGACTAGCGGGGTTTCCCTCCTCAGGTATCTCCTACCAGCGGGGCATCGGCGCAGCCGGGGCAAGCTCTAAGCTCCCGACCGGTCTCCCGGCGTGTAAAGTAGTGTAGTGCACATGTGTAGTGTGTAAGAGGTTAGGATAGGACAAGGAACGGGAAGGAATGATCGCGCTTGGCCCGTGGCCCGTTTGTTAGGGTACTGCTTCGCCATTCGCCGGGTGTTGATCGGAGAAATCACGGAGAACTACCAATCAGAGAGCCCTGCCGCTAGAATTCTCGTCGAGACAGCATCAGAACACGATCTAGCTATCTGGCTAATGTCGAAAATCCTGTTACCGTCTGCCCTCGAATCCCAGAACCTTCCGGTCAGAGGCACTGCAGTGACATCAGTTGATGGTCTGAGTCACCTCTCCCAGACTGATCTTCGAAGACGTCTCTTGATAATGTTATTTCGGCGGACAGCTGAAGCGGAGCAACAAAACCGCGTTGTGATACTGGGCAGGGAGAGCGGCGCGCGGCGAAAGAGTGTTGCTGTGTTAATTTCGCAGATAATTTATGGCGTGTCAGAGGCTGCGAACGTCGGCCCGCGCGAGATGCGTGTCTTAGTCAATATTCGTAATAAAAAAGCGGCGAGGCAGCGGGGAAGGGGTAACTGAGCGAGAAGACCGGGGCAGCTGCCTGTCGTTCTTTTGTCTCGGTTCGTCAACTGCTGGCGGCCACGTTGGCTGAACTTAGCCTTTAACGCTGTGCGTTTACGAACAGAAATATTTTTTACTGTTCAGATCAACTGCGGAACTCGATTCAGGAAGAGTGCTTGTTGAGGAACGATTCTTCGTACTGTCATGGATGCATGAGCGATCTACTAGCTATGATGTGTTTATTTCCGAAAAGATGTGAAGATTTCAAATAACATGAAAAATCATTATGAAAACAAAATCACCGCTATTATTATCGTCAAATTATCATTGGGAATGTCGTCAACCTTCTTCTCTTTTCCACCACCGTCTTCTTCACTGTCATCATGTCAATGTTCACTGCTCCATACGTATCAAACCCTCTTCCCTGCTTTAATTTTCTCCCCATTTTTGTCTTACCATTATATTCCATTATCATATCCGTTTCTGTACGAGTCTCCAATTCTGTAGAACTGTGGCAACATAATATATATTAAAGCTCCAATGAGAACGATTTGGATGTCCCTCCTATTCGGCTCTCTGTGAACGGTTTTAAACAAGTGAGACACTAAAAAATAAATATTTTTTAATTTAAAAAAGAGAAAAAATAGTAGTGGATATCACTATATATTGAATAGATCGCAGTTTTCCTTTATTAATAAAAAGCTACGAAATTTGCGTTGTTTGAAATGCATGGCTATATCGGAAACGCGAAGATGGCTTCATGCTCAATTTGCAAAGTTCACGGGAAATGGAAACGCAGTTGGTATTGCTCAGAGAACATCATGTTGTGTCAACGTTAAAACGTTGTTTGAGGCAATCAATTGTAAGTATTTTATGTAATTTTTATTATATTTTAGTACTTGTTTTCTTTGGTTTGTATATGATCAATAAATGACGTGTTACTTTGAATTATATTACTTAGTTGTCTGACACATGTCCCTTTATATGAAGATGTCAGTGATGGCATTCAAATATTCAGTTCTTGTGTGAAAGTAAGGTTGATAGTATGATTTTCTGTCACAGGCCAAAACAGTATCCGTGTAATATACACGTGGAATGATGTTGCTAAATATAAAACATGTATATTAATGGATATGCAGTATTTTCTGTTTTAACTTTTCAACAGCTCTCCATTCTATGCAATGTAATCACATGGGTTCAGCTAGTCAAATGAATTACCGGTACCGCAGGTCGCCTCATCTTCCCTCAGGCACGAAATGCGCGGCTGTAGAGGCGGCCCGTACCTCTTCCCCAAAATTCAACTGATGCTCCAACAAACTAAAAATATATTGATATATAAACAATTTTACACAAGTTCGAAACCATCTAATTTTAAAGAGAAATGTTTTCATGCGCTTCTATTAAATAAAAACTTCTTTATGTTAATATTAATTAATTCTTACCATTGTCAATAGTCTTTAGTTTTGTTATTGTTTTGTAATTCTATGTTTATATCATGTTCATATCCGTCTCCTGATTTTGGTATCTCCCATTGGTGTAACAAAGGGTCAAAATTTCTTTTAATATTTACTGTTAGCTTTCGGAAAGTAGTAAGTAAAGGGAAAATAAGTAAATAAATGAGTGATACTGATAATTAGGACATTGTAAAAAACCGTAGTCACGAAGCTACTATAATTAATTACACAGGCCAACGACCAAAAAACTTTTTGTGTGTGTTCACCTAATTATTATCATTGTAAGTGTGCTGATTTCAAAAAAACAATAAAAATGCCGTATCACCCACCATTTGTTCACATTTTAATATTTTATCTGTACAGCTAGGCAAATGCTGCTCTGAATATCTAGATATGTATGAGATGCAGGAAGTTATAAATTCCCATATTTACTATGCGATTGGGATAGTAGGGCACGAGATTAGCATTAGTCTAGAAAGAATTGGCCTATAACAAAATCTTTAAACCCGGCGGAAAAGAACATTCTACGGGAACATATGATGGATCAACACAAGATTCTCCTGCCTCCATTGCACATAAAATTACGTCTCATCAAACGATTGCCTTACTTAAAAATGAGCAGTGTTTCAAGTACCTTTGTGAAAAGTTTATGCAATTTGCCTGCAGCAAAATTATTATTACAGGATATCTTCATTGAGACTGATATTAGAAAAGTGATGTTTGATCTCCAATTTGAACTACATTTGACAGAAAATGAAAATGAAGTGTAGAGAGCTTTTAATCACGTGGTTAATTGATTCCTAGCCAACAAAAAAGACCAAGATTGTCAAGCAATTGTTGTCAATATGCTGAAAGATTTGAAGAAATTTAGATGTTTAATGAGCCTCAAGGTTTACTTCTTAAACAGTCATTTACAGTTCTTTTCGGACGATTTAGGTGATGTAAGTGAAGAAGAAGGTGAGAGTTTTTATTAAAATCTGAAAGTGATGAGAAAACGTTATCAGGGACGCTGGAACACCAACATAATGGAGATTACTGTTAGTCACTTCACTGAGAGAGTCAGCAAACGGCGTAGAGGAGGAAGAGCTATTTCAGGGGCTTCAAAGAAAAGAGACAAAGAAAATATACGTCAATGGACACGTAAAGACTTTGTAGAATGTAATGTTAAGAATATAAAGCCATCTTTTATGTTTAAATAAAGTTCTATTGGTATTTTAGAGGACGTTTATTTTTCACTCTATTAGCATATATTGCATATTTTCCTTATCTTAATAGATCAAATTCTGACCAAACTGTGGGTGATGGAAAGAAATAGAGTTCACGTGCGGATTTAGCACCCAAAAAACTATAAAAATTAGCTAATAAGATTTAAAAAGATTTTTGAAACCCTTTTTTTGTTGGCCTATGTTATAGACCGGAAGTTAGAATTTAATCACAGCTAACAATCTCACCGCTCAACATTCTACCAGTTGTAGTTATGGTGTATGTTGGTGTGGCGAAGATGTATGAATGTTCCTCACTCGCCTGTGAGGTACTTTAGTATCGACATTATGTAGCAGATTAATTAATTATATGTACACTCACTTGGTGGTTGAAAAGTATGGAACTTTGTATATATGTATACATAAAATTTAAATGTGTTCACTGTATTTAGATAGTGTATATTAATTGACATGTTTTGGTAGCTGAATGTAATAGTGTCTTCTTTCTCGGGTTTATATAGCCGTTAAAATGGAAATACATTGTCCTAAACTTTGGCAAACCACCATGGTATAAATTAATTTTGCTTCTATTGACCAAGATCCGTTAACCTGACTCCAAAAAAACGTTTTTAATGGCATGAACATTGCTTTTTATTACTACTTCAGAAAAGATTCTGAAAGTTTGCGGCAGAGTTCAGATATATTGTTTCAATTTGAGTTCCGTGAAACTTTTTGTAAACATATTTAATTGGTTAGGTTATGTTGTACGTCATATTTCACCCTTATGTTTTTTCTAATATTGTTTACAAGTAATGCGAAAATTTATTACTGTATTAGAAAGTTCTCTATTATGAATATTATCGAAGGAAGAGTCAACATTGAAATATGAAGGTTGGACTGTTATTCTCATATTTTACGTCAGAAGTATAGATTTAAACGTATGCTTTCTGAAATAGATAATTATTTATATATTAAACATTTTATATTATACATAATATATTTTTATTATACGCTGTATATATATTGTAACAAATCTGCTTCTTCTACTGTTACTGAATGTCAAATCTACCATTTGCTTACCATGAAACTGTTTGGGCCACCAGACCCGCCCGCCATACGGCGGACGCGAAACCTCCGTGAAAGTTTTTTGGCTATTGATTGCCTGCGGATTTGCTCGTTGCTTGCAGACATTTTCTCACTTCTAGATCACAATTCAACTTCTGACTGATCTTAGCGGTCGCTGCACCTAAATAACTTCAATCACTTTCAGGTTGCACTACAATCAGCAATTTTATTTTTACTTCAATGAACGAATACAACTTCGCAGAACTTTTAGTTACAACTCTCACTCGTCCAAACAAAACCTTCTACCTCACAAAAAGTCGACTTCCATCTTATTATCAACAAAGCCCCCTAGCAACCACCTGCCATTGTCTACTCTTTTCCTGAATAATTGGTATATCACAATATATACATTGTAGCGTATATAAATATATAATTTATTTAAAGAATTATAATTTGATCAACATTTGAAGCCCCAAAATTAAAACACTTTCGTCATCTCTGCCACCCTCGCATTCAAGATCAAAACCGTCCCCACCAATGCCACATTAATTCCTGGATCGTTTCCCCACTTCCCCACCTGCCCGGGCAACGCCATCACCTCCGCCGCCTGGCGCTGCGGCCGCCCCCGCCGGCAAATTGCCTGCGCTCGAGCGCGACGGCGTCAGCAGCCTGGGCGGCCGCGTGGCAGTTTCAATCACGCCCTGCGCTCGAGCGCCTCTGATTTATTTACTCGTTAGAGCAACTTCGTCGTCTCGCCCCCTACCTCCCCTTGCCGCCCCTCGCCACACCTACCCCACCCCGGCGCGTTCCGCCCCGCCATTTAATCGGGACACTGCCACACCTTTTCTCGCACCCGCCGCGTTCCGCCCCGCCGTTTAATCGAGACTCTGCCACACCTTTTCTCGCACCCACACGATTATAGGAACTGGATCATCGGCATGAGGCTGTGCATTTCTACTTATTTCTCTCAGTTTCGTCAATGTTTTTAACATTACCATTTAGCGTCCGCCTGTATCCCTAAACTAATCGATGAAATTTTAGTAACACTTTGAAGTAAATCCCTTTAGTTGAAAAATTAACTTGTCGCACCAAAAGTATTTGTAATAAATATTCATGGAAGTGAAAAAATAGACGTTTCTTAAATTTTACTTTGCTATTTTTTTCGTTTTTATAAAATGTTATAATTGATAAATGGGTGTACTTATCCTTTCAAGTTTATAAAGATATTCATTTCATTAACTCAGAGGTTTTTGCAGGCGGAACCTCATATGATCCTCGACAGCCGAAAGTGAGGCTGTGCTCACTAGCAGTTCCGCCTGTCAAGACGTGTAGGTGTCGAGGCGCGGTTGGTTCCTCAGAACTTCAGAGAGGGTGGGCCGACTCAGCGCGGACGGCCGACTGTTCGCACCTCGGGCTGCCTCCGTCACACCTCCGCCTCCTCCGCTACCATCTCCACCTTCGGCAACTTCGCCACCGCCTCCGCCTCCTTCGTCTCCTTCACCGCCCTGCCGCCCCTGCCCCCGCCCCCCCACCCCCCCGTCGTCCCCCTGGTTCTCGTTACCTTCCACACCTTGACCGTCTCTGCCCTTTTGATCTCTCCGTTGCCACCACCTTCTCCGCCTCTCGCGCTTCCTCCTTTGCCTCTTCCTTTTTTATCTCCTCCTCTCTCATTCTCCTCCTCTTCCTACTCCTCTATCGCCGCCGCCGCCGCCGCCGCCGCCAGCGCTGCCGCCTCCGTTCCGCTCGACGTCTCAGTTGATGGCGCGCTAAACGCGGAGGGGCGCGAACTTTCGTTAATGGTTGGATGCCGGTCGGCGTGGGGCCGTAAGCAATACACTGATGGAAGATGCTAGAGGATAGAGGATACACGATGCCGTTTGCTCTTAGGCGATGAGAGACGACATCAGACTTCTCGAAGTTAACACAATGTGTCTTTCGTTATGTCATAACGAAAGAGAAGCGAACTTTCTTTATGAAATGGGCATGTTTTGTATTTCCCTCCAGAGTACCCCTTTGGAAGCGACAATATTTCAATTTTACAAATAACTGCTTTGCTGCTTAAGCAGCTAGATGGGGAAGGGGACTTTTCTTAATAACTACCTAAATAAAACTTAATTTCACCCCAATCTAATTGTATGGTTAATATGTAAGCGGTTCAGCATACCTAACTTGCCTTTTTTCTTTGCCCCTTAACAATAAGTAATGTTTTTTTTATTTTGGCTCTCTCTTCTTGGTAATATTTATTTTATTCAAGCATCATTCATACTTATTGCATTACACACATATCCATTCACTGTCATTGAACGGCATTTTTCCTTTGGCCGCCACAGCACTGACTTAACTCGAAGTGTCTGGATGTGGATGTATACCTTAATTACATTGGTTGGATGATACCTTGAATACATTTATTGCCGACATTCAATATATTTTTCTTCCTCGCACCTTTCGTTTAAATAGAAGGACTTAAAGGTTAAAATTCATTCAATGTGTTAATTACTTTTCATCGTCTTTTATTTCTTATTCAAATTTTGGACGTGAAACCTAGGTTGCATATGTCAAAAATAATCCTATAACGCCTTAATATTTGAGAAAAACATAGAAATGACAATATTTAACTTTGAAATTTCCACTTCAATTGATGGCTTTCTTTTGTTTGTAAACTAGTTCCAAAAACATGAACGTGCAAAATCTGATTCAGGTTGACTTTCCCATTCTGGGCTTTCATTTGCGAATTTTCTTTTACCTAAAATAAAATTTTGTTAATTTTGTGTGCGATTATGATTTTTTCTGTGTTCTTGTTGTTATCAAAGCAATAAAAATAATCTTAATTAGAATTTTGAAATGCATCTGGAATCAATGAAATTCAATGCTTTTTAATTTGTAAATGATCTGAGAATATTTCAGAACATTTGTTCTCTTTAAAACATTAGTTTATTGTACTACTTAAAGGTATGTTACTGCTCTAATTTTTGCCAATCAAAAGAAGGTTTTTATTCTCAAAAGTATTAATTATGACAGAAGAGAGTTTCAACGCTTACTAATGAGATGATTGATTTACGTTCAGAACAGTACTCCATCGATGAATTTGCAGTATCGTTTACCGAACAAAGCTTATCCATTTATTCGCGATGTAACAGGAGTGTTCCGCTGATTTGTTATAAATATACAACACAATTAACATTCTTTCCAATCTTTTTTCTTATAAAAATATTCTCAGTGTGTGTAGGTTTGATAGCAAATTCAGATTTAAATGAGGCCGTCTTAATACAGAAAAATTTTGTAATTTATAATGTAAAAATGTTGTAACCCGAGTTCCAACTGCTGGATATGGATACTCGAGTTCCAACTTATGGATAAGAGTTCCAAAATTATGTATTTTAAACAGCATACAAAATCATTACACTCTGTCATTTTCAAATGTCCTTCGAATGATACACTTGTATAGTATATGATCGACCACCCACACATATCACGTGGTGTTTCTGATATAGTTATAACTGTTTTCCTGGACTCTTAACATTCCGTTCACCGAACACTTTCAAAGCAATTTTTCTTTGTAAATTTTTCGTTTCACTCAGTCTCGCTCAAACATGAATGAAACGAACCGAAGAGTAAACCGGATGTTCCGAAAGGAACAGAATTAACAGATTTACTAGAATAGCAAACGCGCTTTCCGGCTTAGGCGCGGTTTTGTAGGGTGGAAGTTCTTTGAGTATCTGCCGCAGAGTAAGCTCCTCGAACCAAACGACTTTCTCTAAAGGTGCGAATGCGGCGGGCAAGAGGTGACAACGCCCTGTGTTCCGCCAGTCGGCACTTGTGGCACCACGGCAACTGGACTTTCCGTTTTCTGTCCCCATTTGTACTCCTAACCCCAGGTTCGGGCAAGTTCCTAAAGGATGTGCTGTCCTTTTCGCAGAAGTAATGCTCTTTGGCCTGTGCCATTGAAGGGAAAACCAACATGTTTTCAAATGGTTAGAATTGAAACGAGTGGGCAACCTGAGACACGCGTGGTTTTAATTTTTAAATTAATTTAATTATGATTAGCCGACCTGGATAACCGAGGTGACTGTGGACGTTTCGGTCCCAAAGGTTGCGGGTTCGAGTCATGTTTTGGGCGTGGTTGTTTGTCCCTTGCCTCTCTTGTATGTGTTGTCACGGAAGGCCTCGCGTTCTACTGACCCCAGATCAGAGGAACCCACAAGTGTGTTGGTGTCTAGTGTATGGTCGAATATGTGTTCCATATGAAGAAAATGGTGACTCTCAGCTGGATAAAGGCCCTTGGAAAAAAGATTAATTATGTTGTTATTTCTTAATCGTATTGAACATTTACTTTTTTCTTCTCTAACATTTTAATATATTAAATTAACATTCTAGAAACTACTTGAAATTTGTCCGATGTTAGTTCAGTATTTAGGATTTTTTAGTATGATCTAATATAATTATTCGAATTTTGCACCTTTCAAAGTGGATTTTATGTGTAAGAACAAAAAACATGCTTGTTGCTAAGCTGTTATGTCCTGACGTCCAGCACGTGTACTTGATGATGCTCGTATCACTTTGTTCTTCCTGTTCTTGGTTATTAAAAGTTGTAGAAAAAGGAAGTACTACATAAGGTAAAAATCTTATAACATATCCTAGAAACTAAGAGACAATAGTATTCTTCATACATGGTATTTCCTGCCAAAGGAAATGGACAAAATGGAAAATTACCAGTTTAAAACTAGATAGTCCACATCGCAATAATGGCATCGCGCGAAGCAAACTATTCACTCATCTCAAACAAATTCACTCATCTCAAATCAAAACAGATGTTTTCTACATAGTATATTCATAATGTAATAGGAATTTTGTTTATTACATCCCAGAAAGTAAGAGAAAATATATTTCTTCATACGTCTTTAATTATTTGTCATAATGAGGAGAACACGCAGTTGAAAATCAGCTGACCCAAATCGTAATAACATGAAGCAAACTTAACGCTCCAGTGAATTTCAGCGCTCTTTATTTTCCTGGAGCCGCAAACAAACGCAGAGCAGAAACCGTTCGAGGGCGCGGTCCAAAAATACCGCCTCGTCCCCGAAGAGCGCTGCCGGGTCGGGTCGTCGACCGCCGCTGCGACGCGACGGGTCGGCGCCGCACCACGTGAAGCCACGCCCCCGTCGCTCGTCGAGGGTGGCGGGGTACCCGAGCGCCGCCCGCCCGCCCGCCCGTCCGTCGCCGGCGACGACGGGTTCTCGGAAAGGTAGCCGTCAGCGGACGCCACCCACCAACCTCCCGGGCCTTTTGCATACAACTCCCTGCACCCTGCGCACCTGCGCCGCACAGTGGGTCGCGTTCCACCGGGATTTGCGCAGGGCAAGAATAAACGTGTTCATACAGTAATAAATATATATTACATGAAAAGATGCAGAAATAAAAATTAATTAAATAATAAGTGTACAAGTAAATACGTATAAACTTATGTAATTAGATAATAAATAAATGTATGCATAACAAACATATTAAAGACACTTGAGAGTAGTATATTTTTTTCAATTGGAACTTGAGAACCACTGTCTTCGTCGCTACTGGAGTTAAAACTTTGCTCTTGTAATCAGAACAACAATTTACTCTCTTAGGCCATAAATTATTGTTATTGTTTTAATAATAAAATTATTAAATAACATTTCACAATGCAATTTCAGAGCGATTGCATACTTTAGAAGGAGCTACTGTATTAATAACAAAATTGGAAGTATTTAATTAATAATGTTTATTAAAGTCAGTTGCATCTTGTGGAATGACGGTAGAAATAATGACGAAATATCTTCGTTCTGTGCGTAAAAGTAAAGTCATTTGAAAATGTCATAACACTTTCTGCTATGAAGAAATGAAATTAATTTGTTAATGAAAAAACACCACTGCTTATGTTTTGTTGTATTACATTATACATGTTTATACTTTTAAATTTTTGATTGTATACTTAAACATTTTGCGCTTTGGATTTAAACAGAACTGCTCTTGACGTAAATCAGATGTTACAGTGTCATCCAGTCGGGAGATTGAGAACAATTCAATGATGTCACTGTAGGTGACGTGTAAGCTTCCGATTGGATGACACCGTAACAGCTGTTTTACGTGAAGGACAGCTCTAAAAATATCGTAGTATAAGTGCTCTTCTAGTGTTCATGTTGGCCCACTGGGCCGCTGCCAAAGACGTCGTCTCCTTGGCGTACCTGCTCGAAGAATCCGGGAAACGGCGACTGACAGGATGCATCCGAGCACCTCCATCGCCTTTGCTTCTGTGACCACCGCCTCTGTCACCATTAGCACTCTAGCTGTCTCTGCCGGTGTGCATTGTTCAGCCAGGTGTGCCAGACCCAGACCGGTGCTACTATGAGGTTTCTTGAAGCACGTCTTTATTCTTCAGTGATGAGGTGCCAGAACATTTCTTTCATTACATGAGAGAAATATTGTTCTTAGGAACCTACGTACTGAGGGGTAGAACAAACAGCAAAAGTAGCTGATCTTGGAGTTATCTTCCATTCGTTTTCCAGTATTCTTTAATTTACTGGTGTTTATTCACTGTACTATATTGGATTCATTCATTTGCGACATTCGTGACTTACGAGTGAATATAGCAAGTGTTATTGCTTTAATAGGAATGAATGGTGCCATGTAACAATTTATTTACATTTATTCACAGTCCAATGTACATTGAAAATAAATATAATCATTGAATTTTGCGTAGCTAAAAGAGAAATAATATTACGAAATATCAAGAAGATGATAAACGAAACATTACAACTATTCAGTTAATTACTGTTAATGACCCACTTATTGAAAATAATTTAACAGAAAGTGTATTCTGGGACATAATATTTTAAGTGTATTTTTTACCATTACAAATAGGAATAGGTGATGTTCGAAAGGCGGATTCTTTTACCTGTGATTTCTTTTCGATTTTATAGCATGTCGAGACCAAGAATGCGACTTGTAGACGATCCTACGTGCAGCGAAAGACATACATACGTCGTTTTGTAAAAAAAAAAACGCACACAATCAGTGGCAAGCATGTAAGAACAGCAACAAACGCGTAAGAAATCGCAAACGCGGTCCACAAAACAGTGCATTCCAGCCATGATGAAGTCAAATCACACGTCTCTGCTTCGTCGGGCAGTCCATCCAGACTTAACGTCCCCACATATCCGCCCTGTCCCTCTCCCCCGTCCCGCGACGCGCACGTGGCTCGCTTGTTTCTCGAGAAAACATTGCCGTCCGCCTGGCTGATGGAAGAGTGCGTTATTTCGGCAGCCTGACTACCGGAGGCGCCACAGCACATGACTGGATATCACTTGACCAATGACTCTGTGACTCCCTTTAAGATATTCGTAGAGATGTGTATAATGATGGTTCCGAGTGTTGTGGTATAGCCAGTTGCTTGTACAATTGATGGAAACTGTTTTTTAGATATGTCGGAGAAAGAAAAAATTCTGATCGGCATTTTCGCTATTTTGTGACTCCTTTTCTTATTCAAATTGTTGGATGATGTAAGGTCAGTCCCCTGAAACAATGATTTTATTCATCTTGAGTAATCGTGATTAATGTAATTTTCTTTGTGATTTATTCCGAAGCAAGTGAATTTAGCTTGTTGGACAGTTTCACCGTCCTTGTATAATTAATTATATCAGATTTCACCTGAAATCTTTTCTGAACTGTTATAATATTAATTATGAATAGTATGAAATGAATAACACAGCTATGTGATGACATGTGCCTAGACACATTAAAAAAATTTTAAAAATACTTTGTTAAATGTAATAATCTAGATAATTAATTATTAATAGATTTAAAAGGTGCGTTAATGCCTTTAAAATTTTCTAAGATTAAGACTAGATTATAACTTTCTTCTGGGACATTTACCGGTGAACGTTTCTCGTGTTTGACTTCTACAAAATCCAATTTTCTTTGTTTACTTTATCGTAAATTATCTTGAACTGTCTCTTGGATGTAAATTTTGCAAATTCTAAGTTAATATTTCTCTTTTTGTTACTTGACGTGACAATTGCAAATTATGGTATTTCAACACATGTGCGTGTACATTATTTTGATATCTTTTTTCAATGCCTATTACAGAACATAACATTCTCGCACAACGTACAAATACAATTTATAATCTAAAATTATCCTAATACTATTAGAAAATAATTGAACTCAGGAATTCAAATCAACTTGTTGTTGTGGATGATTATGGGATGAAACTGACGAAAGAAGATGATACAACGAGCACAACCTTCTTTCGGTGCATAATCTTCCACTACAACATTTCGTCGGAATACAAGAGAAACTCACTAAGTCCATTTGTGATGTATATAAGTTATTTACGTTGGTAGGTCGAATTGTTTCTATTCTTTTCACTAATGAATTCATTGAAGTTTTGGAGTTCTAAATTGTAATAAATAAATGATTATTTCCTTTTATAACTGAGTCACAGCGTAAATGTGCAGGAAATAGTTATTTTTAGATTTGATTTTTTCTCTTAAAAGCTATTTTACAAATTGAAGTGCCAGTTACAGTATACTGTTTGTGTCCTATCTAAAAGTATATTGAGATGGCAGATTTATATAATCATTTTCAATTTGTTTCATCTAGAAACACTTTTTTTTAACTTACTGCCTTCCAGTTCCATACCGACGACGTAGACGTTGGTCAAACAATACTCAGCAAGCAGCTTGAGAGGGAAGAAAACGCGCCTGGCCTTCCATCGACAGCCGTGATAAACGTAACATGGGGCGCACGCGCTCGTTGTTTGTCGTGAGCGCGTCCCCGTGAACGACGAGGCGAGGAGCCTCTCCCCTCCTCATGCGGCGGAGGCGCCACGTGCCGGGCATGGAATGTGAATTATTTGTAAATCAAACCGAGCGTCCCTGCCGAGTGGATGGTTTCATTAGGCCCCAGCCTCCCTGAGGGCACGCGGAGCGGAGAGGAGTCGCAGGGCGCGCCAAAGGGGCCAGCGAAGTAGAACGGCACGGCGCGGGGGGGGGGAGCGAGGCGTGTTTGCAGGGCGGCGGCAGCTCAGGGCCTGCTCTTGGGGAAGGGGGTATAGTGAAATAACACTCCCTCCCGAATCATAGACCGTTCTTGGGGGAAGGGGCTGCGGAAAAATGTAGAGGATTTTAAAAATAATGATTCATTACAGAAATACTTCAAACGATATATTATTTGTGATGTTATTTAATAATTGTCATAATCAACATATTTTTTAAAATATAGTATTCGAAAAGTTGCCTCTGATTCAAACTATAACTCGTACAAACCGTAGAACAAGTAGGAATATTTATAAATTTCTTTTAAGATGTTTTATTTTCAAATTATTTATATAGAAAAAAAACAAATTTAAATAATAACGTATATAGTGTATAAATATGTCGTAAATAAATATAATCGTTATAAAAGTTGTTTCCATTAATGAAAAGATTAATTAGTCTTGTAAAATGTCACCCTTTCTTAAAGTCTCATTTCTGAAGTCTCAGTTGTTATGTATAGGTCGGACATGAGGGGCCCTGGGCACAATGTTGTGACATAACTTTTGCTTATGAATCAAAGATTCCAGTTAGGTACATGTTTCGTGTGCGTGCGTGATCGATCGCCCATGTGTGCGAATGCTTGAGTTTGTGCGTACGCTTGTGCGCTTTATGTAATTTTGGTTTTCACTCCTTTCTTGCCTCTGTTTCAGGTAACTACATCGTTCAGATTTGCCTTAAGGATTGCATTCAGTAATACCCTTACAGTGCACTCAGTGGAAAGACTATGCTATTTGTAAGAACTTTTTTTTACGTTTTCAGAATCAGTGAATAATTCAGTTTTATATAATATGCATTAATTAAAGTAACCGAATATTCATGATTTTATTTTAGATAATTACATATTTCAGAACTGTTAACATTTATTACTGACTTTGAAATTTCAGAATTGTAATTAAGCGCTGTGAAAACTATTGTTCTGCAATATCACTTTCAATGTCTGGCTACTTTTACAAGGAATAAAATTGCTTTGTTTGAAATCCTTGGGTTAAGTGACGATAGTGACAGTCCTTGGTTTGCGATCGATCACGCACGCACACAAACGTGAGCAGAAAAGGTTTGGGTGAAATCCTTGGATGAGTTGTGTGAAATTTTCTGAAGAACATTAGGTTTTTGTAAGTTCAAAGCGACAATATTACGACTTAAAATCAATTGCGTTCTTGAGATCGTAGATCAATTATTTGTCCTAATTATGAGCAGTCATGACAAAGTATTCAATAAAATATGTAAATTGTGAATATATACGTAATTGGTTTGGAAATATATAAGAGGATTTATGTATTTTATTTAGTAATTGTTTTCATGTCATGAACCCACTCTCTAACTTCTTTATGCTCTTTAACTCCTTTCATATTTTAAATATTTGATTTTCCATCTACCACCTTTTTAATCTTATTCAAACAAAACTATGTTTGTGGGAATTATATACGAACATAGTTCGTTCACCGAGTTAAATAGTTTATCAAATGAGTGCATAAAACTAAATGTTTTAGGAAAGGTTGAACTGATATCGACATGCCATTTGTGTTTCACGATGGTTATCTGGAGGCGCCTTTTGAAGAAGAAGAAGAACAAGAACAAGAAGAAGAAGATGAAGAAGAAGGTATGAATGGCGAATCAACGATTGTAATATATTAGTCATTTTCGAACCCTCCACATAGCATCGACTCCTAAAAGAAATGACATTTATTTTGAAGCAATATAGCATCTGTTATACTGAAGTTAGTTCACTGCTTAATCTCGTGTAAGGGACAACCAGTTTGAAATATTAAACCAGAATAACAGTTAATTTGGAATGACAATGAAATATACTGTCATTTTATTCATCCAATTTCAGTTATTAACAATTCAACCGACGTATTCCTCTGACCCACTCCCTGAATGTCACTGTAGCGGTCCATTAATGGTCAGAACCTCCGCGGCGAGCTGTTCAATCTGTGACGCCCGGCAACACCGCCCTCGCCGTCTCCTCGCAGCCTTTCCCCGCGTCCGCCCCTCGCGATGTATGCGGGTCATGATGCCCTGCGGGCGCGCGGCGTGTGGAGGCCACGCGTGGAGTGCCCTGCCGCCGCCAGCGCCGCTCCCATCGCCATCTCCCAGTTGCCACCACCGGCGTTTCCAAGCCATCCTCGCCCCCAATCTTAGTCGAACTCAAGGGGAATAACGCTGGCGATGGATATTTCTATAACTGTGGCAGTTGACTTATTGGTGTAGGGTAGGGAGAATATGAGCCAAAATGAGTGTTTTATGTTGGGAGCCCAAAAGAGAGTATTGATTTTGGGAAAGTCAACTATGAGGTCATTCATCCAGTAAGAGTAGTGCGTGTTACACCAGGGAGGATGGCACTTTTTGTCCTCTTCTGGAACGTGAGCGGTGATCTACATGTCAGCTTGCGGAATTCACAAGGTCGATCACAAGGGGAATAACGCTGGTGATGGATATTTTTGTAACTAAGGCAGTTGATTTATTAGTGTATGGTAGGGAGAATATGAGCCAAAATGAGTCTTTTATGTTGGAAGCCCATAAGAGAGTATTGATTTTGGAAAAGTTAACTACTGAGATCGTTAATCCAGTAAGTGTAGTGCGTGTTACACCAGGGAGGATGGCACTGTTCGTCTTCTGGAACGCGAGCGGTGACCTAAGTCAGCTTGCGGAATTTTCTCCCCTCCAAGCATTTCTTCCAGTGGAGCATCTCTATCGGTACAAGCTCTCAACTCCCGATTGGTCTCGCGACGTGGGTGGTAGCACGTAGCATGTAAGTGTAAGTGCATGTAAGGGGAAAAGAGAGGACAGGAAGAGGTAGAAAAGAATACGCGCGAATCATGGCCTGCGAGTTGGGATGCTACTATCGTGGAAACCATGAAAAACTGGCGAACAGACGCAGAAGAAAATTGTGAAGTTCCCAGAAAAGCAGTGGGACTAAGGGGTGAAGATACTTGAAAATGAAATATACGTTTATAAGTCCTTAGGCATGAGAAACCATCGATTTTCACAATCTATTTCTATCACCATTGTTTCTTTAACCACAACCGAGAATCCCACCATCAACTTGTACCACTTGAATCCTCGCTAACATCCACTTTAATATGACGTTTGCCCGGGAAGACTTCATTCTCCTGCAGTCATCCTCACCTTCACTAGTTTTACCCAGAGAACCGGTATCATTAGCATTTTGTAATACAATTAGAATCGAGAACAGAATCATCGCCATTGTCACCATACCACCACTGTAACTAAAAATACACTGATGCCTTACCCCAATGATGTCACAAATATTTCCAGTAATAATTCCTTCGCCGCCATTTCTCTGTTACTGAACTAAAATCTAATGCTGAACTAATTGTTGCGATAATCCCATACACGGCCTATATACTAGCACCCTCACCACGACCACCAACCATCACTACCATCAATAGCTTTACGCCTCTTCCTTCTTAATCAACATCACCATTACACCGTTTTTATTACATCAAACGTGGCAAATACTCGTAACAAACAAAAGACAGATTTTTTGATGTTCATTTTCCATGTATTTAAGTACAATAGCTCAATAAACATCCACGTAAACTTTCAATAGTCCCCTTTTATGTTTTTCGTCTTTTAGGATATGCGCGAAGTAACATTTATCCTTTCTTTTGAATATTTTATTAATTTTTCTCTCGGTTGCTGTTCGTTTCATCCCAGTTTCTCTCACCTTCACCCATGCTTTCCCCTGGAAAGCTTTAAAAATATCGTTTTCTCTAAAATATTTACCGTTTTTCTTTTCGTTCTCCATTATATTCATCCATCTCCATGATTAGAACCCTCGTTATTTTCATCACTTTCACAAAGGTCTCTCCCGAGAACTCCTTGTCGTGCTTCTCAGCTCCCGGCCCAGATCGGCCATGCGGTGTAGCGCCTGAAGCGTTGATATTTCTCGTGGCACGGAGCGAGGAGATGAATTTGCAAGTGGATTCGACCCGGAACTCTCCGAAAGGTTAGGCGAAGCGCCTTGTGAAAAGTACCGCGCCTATTGTAGGTGTGTTTACTTCTCGGGGTGTGCCGTGATCTCGGAGTTCGTGATGTTGAAGTCGAGATAATGATAAATATGGGTTTTAGGATGTGTGATGTGTGAATCTATACATTTAGTATCGATACGTCAATATTATCAAATTCTAATCATCTTCATTTCGAATGACAATTAGTATCGGTAGATGAACTTGAATTAAAATTAATTTGTAATTATCACTTCTCAATTTATTTGCAATAAAATTAAATGCCCTCATTCAGGTATATTTTTGCAAAAACATATGTTACTTATCTAAATAAGCTAAGTCTGGGTTTATTTTCACTGTGTCAATTCTGGTCAGAAGCCATTTAAAATGTCAAATTGATCTATCCATGTGCATTTTGTGAGAGGGATTTTTTTAGTGTTCCTGTTTTCCCCGTCTCTTATACCACCAATGCTCTATTTGATTAACCACCATTTAAATAAATATGTATAATCGAAAAGTCCAAAATTCACTATTCTGTAGTGCAAATAAAAACTCATAATTCAAGGACCGTATTTTGATTGTATTAAAAGTTCCTCACTATAGCGCCAGATGTCATAAAACTTTTGGTAGATGGAACTTTAAAAGGGGGACAAGTTATAATTGTAACTTTTAATATCATGTAATTCTAAGATACGCGATTTAATACATTCATTTGAGATTCACTTTAGCTGGTTGTGTAGCGTATTACAGTCTCTTTAGGAGCGAGTCTTCAATCAATATTGAGCACGATTTATTACTTACTATTCAGATGCCAACTGTGTTTTTTAAATATTAGAATCAAATTTATTAAACCTTAGTATTCACTTGAGCGAAGATTTGCCAGCGAACTACCAATTTACCCTCCACTCCGACGGTTGCACTGCATTTATAAGTTATTTATTTTTCATTTAACCTTATCGCTGTGAATTCACAAATTTACGAGACACGTTAAATTACTCAATCAAGAAACTGATTTATAAACTGTTAATTACACCCTTTCCGAAATATCTTGATTCTCAAGCCTGGAACTCGAACGTGCGCCAGCCCACCCAAATGGTCCGAAAGTTGCCGTCCCATCCGTGCGTCGGAGTCTCCAACCCTCCGCCGCAGAGCAGCGTGCCGGGCAAGAGCTGCCGGTGTCAGATTTATTAGACCAGCACGCACACGTACTGCTAATCCGACGTTCGACACCCGCGGCTACCGGGCTACCCGCTGCTCACACCAAGGGCTTCGGAGAACCCTGCTCTATCATTTCCTTCGATTTCTAAAGCGCGCGATCGGCATCATCGGCGTAATCTCCTGATGAAAAGTATCGTTAATGAAGGGCCCATTCATTATAACGATTTAATTTATGCTACTTTGACATTTGGAAATGCCAGGGCAATTCTTTTCAATCGGGCCCGCGAGCAGAGCGGCTATTATCTTGTTTACCCAGCAGACTGCGCAGAAGCGATGGCCGGACCGAAGCCACGAGGGGGAGGGGCGGGTGAGCGGGTTGAACGGGACGGAGGGGAAAGGGGCAGGGGATACAGGGGGAGTGAGCGCGAGCGGAAGGAGCCGGGCGCAAGCAATGGGGCGCCTGGGGCGAGGGATGCCAACTCACCGTGAAGTAAAAACCGGACCAAAGTGGCTACGTGCAAGAAAGAGACAGGACACGAGCCAAAAGCAGCCGTTTGAAGAAACCAAAAGGAATAGTTTCTATTTTATTACAGGTGCAAAAAGAGAGAGATGGAGAGAAAACGTATGAGAGCACGTATTTGACCACACGTTATTGGCATTTCCTCATTGTAGCACTTTCTTTACGCACTTTAATTTTTATGATAAATATTTTCTTATTGCGACTTATACATTAAATGTAGAATGAAAAAATGAAGTTTACCAAATGTGCGGTGAAATTCTTCCGCAACTTTAATACAGATTTATGTCGTTGTCAATGAATGCTAATTACAAAACACTTTTAAAAGTTTTTTCATTAGTCTTTAAAGAGAGGTAATTGTGGATTGCATGTACTAGTCATTACTGTTTATTTTTTTGTAATGGGTGAATCTCTCTTTTTGTAGGTATTTATATCTCTGCTAGTCAATTAAGGCTATCTTTCCTAGAATCATATTCACTGAATATTTTAAGCGCTGTGCCTGATATGCATTAAACATTTAGCAACGTGACTGTATTTTTATGTGGCATGCCTTGTGAAAGAGTTACAAAAAATGTTTGCAATTGTTGAAATATTACTGACATATTAAGCTGTTCTGTCATTCACTTATGAACTTAAATGTATAAGTAATGTAAAAATAAAATGTTCTTGCTTTTTTCTTAAAAAATATATAAGTGTTAGTGCCGAATTATAGTTTACGCATTAAGAATATAGAGAACAAATACTCAAAGGAACTACAAACTGAATTTCGAGGTAGGTTCGGTTCTGTTACAAGAAGGCATGCCATTATACGCTTTTCGTTGTTGTAATCAAATTGTGTCAAAATGTAAAGAATGAATATTTACTAAGCAACAAAACTAGCAGTTTATTCTAATGAAAAAGACAAGGAATATTTTTACAAATCAACAGAAGCCATCACTTATTCGAATGATTCAAAAAACGTTTGGTCCCTACGAGATAAATTGGAGAAATAATTCAAGTATCATGACAATATTAAATATTACTGTTATTATTCCTGTTCGAATTTACGTCGGGAAGAAAAATAATTTCAGTTTCTTTTTCAGCAAATTTCTCAATTCTGTTTTCCATACATTTTAAAAAGTTTCATGATAAATCTTGAGAGAATTCTATGTAGGAGCCTTGAACGCACGTGCCTAAGAGTAACCATTCAGTTGATCGAGCGTTGTCTTCTATGCCGCTCGGAGATCGTGATGGAATGTTTATTTTCCCCCATGCATAATGCTTCGTTCGTTGGAATTTGATGGGCATCGCTATCCGTTTTGAGGGACTTGCCAAGAATCGGAGGCGAGACCGATGAAAGTGTCGCAATGATACGGTGGTCGCGTAGCGTGGGCGAGACCCGACCTGAAAATTGGATTTCACTTGTGTGCTGTCGACACACTAACTTTTTACCTGAAAATTAACTTTCGTATATAGGTTATTGCTCGCGTAATTGTTTATAATTTATAAAGAAATTAATGTGTTTTGAGAATATTAAGGAACAATAGGAGCTTCTGGAAAGACATTTCAAATAAAACCGTTCAAGAATTGTAGTGATAATGTGATTCTCATTTTTAATTCATAATGTTTGGTAATACGTTTTCGTATTCGTTTTCCTGTGAGTTTTATTATAATCGCAAGGGCAAAGAAATTATGACCTAGATTTTTCATTAACCAAATTTGTATTTTCTTTATTAAAATAAAACGAATCTTTTCAATATTGCATACACAAATATTTGTGTCATAAAAGGAACAAAACGAGTTCTTATTTGTAAGAAAATATTACGTTATAATTATAATGAAATTTACGTTTGCTCAAGAATTGTTGACATCCCCACTCATTGGCGGAATGATGACTGAGTAAATGAGTTTTTCGAGACTTGGTACAGGAGAATACCTGAAACTTTCCTCCAATTGTGTTCTATAAATGCTCTAACATTTCGCGAAGTCCATTTTATCTACTACAAATTTTAACTTAGCATTTCCAGAGTTATTACATTTTAACCAGAGTTACTATCTGAGGGAGTGACTATCTTCATCACGTACTTTCGATTATTTTGTATCTCGCTATAATTTGATAATATAGACTGTTTATGCAACGAATTATTTAACCCCTAATAACACTATAACCTTTCGTAACTTATTTCCACCGTAATGTTTACTTAATAGTCTCAACAAAACAAGGGAAGCAAGTAAATAACTGTATTCGACATTTTTTACTTGATTGTTTTATGAAAACATAATTAATTACGCACTAACACATTTTAAATACATATTCCTTGAGTTCAGGGTTTTGAAGAAACATTCACATTGCACTAGTTACAAGTATTATGTTGTGCAAGATATTTTATAATTTAAAATCATTAACCTTTCTGTTTATTTATCAAAGTCATGTTGTCAACATGTACTTGCAAAATTCTGAAATGTTGAAATGTTTATTATTATAGATTGATAGTTTCCATTATTTAGAGTAATAAATTAAATATGAAAGAACCTATGTTTAAACATTCATGTAAAAGTTACAATTTTACAACGTTTCAAGGAAAAATACGTCCTCATCTTCGGGTGAATACTAACGATGGAAAATAAACATTTATTTTTTAAATAACTGTTTTAAAAACATAACATTCAAAATAGTTATGCGTTTGAAAATTTTTAAAATAACTTCAAAAGATCTTTAAATGATTGATTTACTTGTGATTTATTATTGAGAACGACAATATCGTCTGTTCTACTAATTCAGTAAAAATCTAAATTTTGCATAGGGTATTTTAGAAGATTGGCAAAGTGAATTACTCGGGCAGGTATGACAGGCATTTTTCTATGATAAATTCTATCATTTTCTATGTATTTCTGAGACATTCTATTTCATGAATGATAACGACATTATTTTTCTTAGTTACTACTTCCCTTCTTTACAGTTTCAATAATGAACGTCATACCCGCACTTATAAAATAATTTATATTTGTTGAAATATTGTAAGAAGTTAAACTTAGTATCACAATTCTGTTTTTGTAAATATGTGTATAATATATTTCTGGGGCTTATGTAATTTATGGAAACAAAATGTTCGTTTCATTCATAATATTTTCCCAATAAATTGCAATTGTAATACTGAATGGCTGAATACTTATTTTATTACTAAACAAGATAAAATAATGTTTTCGATTTCTAATAATATCATAACTTTCATGTCTTTTACGTCCACATCTTTAATTTCATCGCCGATTCTCTCCCCCAAACCCAAAGCAGCAACGATGATGGTGTTGGTAAACCTCGGATTTCAGGGCAAATGCCAATTTAGTTCCTTTAGAAGGTTGTGGAAAATAATTGCAGATGTTTACGAATTATAAAAAAATAGATCTACTAGTGCTAAAACATTTAATAGTGCCTAAAATGTCCTAAAAGTTAGGTTGATACCTATTTCAATACAATTTTAATACAATTTGTATTTTTTACCAAAAAAACTGCCTAAAACAGGTAATTTTCAAGAATTATTATATTTTAATTATTCATTTTTTAAATTTTATCTAACTATAACTCAGTTTGGTTACATTCTCACTCTCCCAAATTTCTCGAAAATTAAATATGTTTACCCAGATCGAATACGCAATTGACTACGCACCGAAATTTCATCCAACACACCGAACATAAGGAGCTTTGCTAAATTCAAAGGCAAAGTTTCACATTCATCAGCACACACGTCTTCGGTAATTGCACCCATTCCCAGTGCAGCTGCTTGTTGACAAGTTAAGGCTTATCGCCGAGGCGCGTTGTCTATGAAATCCAGGCGAGGAAAGGCACAGGTCAGGCAAAAGCCTACACTTGGAAAGGGGAAGCTTAGAAAATATGGCTCACGTCTTGCAGTGCCTAAAACGTCACATTTTATTCCTAATAGTGCCTAATTTTACACTTTTTATGTCTATTTTAGGTGCCTAAATCATCACATTTTTGTGCTTACATTTCCGAGGTGTAGTGATGACATGCACCGGGCCCTGCCCCTGCCACTTTCTAGCTCTTCGACACCATCGTTGCCATCATCACTATTATCCCCACTGCAACCGCCACTCGCCATCACGGCCTCCACTTTCACCATTACCGCCGCTTTTATCATCACTGTCAACAGCATCTGCAACACCTCAGCGGCAACACAGTTGTCTCTACAGAACCGTTTCCTTTATCTAACTTTTCCCACTCAGGTTTATATGTACTACAGATGTGTGCACTACACCACACTTGCACTACACCACACTTGCACTACACCACACTTGCACTACACTACACTTGCACTACACAACACTTGCACTACACAACACTTGCACTACACCACAATTGCACTACACCACACTTGCACTACACCACACTTGCACTACACCACAATAGCGCACATGACGGAGACCAGAGGAGCATTTAGAGTTTGTCCATGTTGTCCCCCAGTGGGGAGATAGCGGGAAAGGGAGACTAGTGAAGGTAGGCTCAGGGTCTCATGTTCCAGCAGGCTACACTGCTACCATCCGGGATAAAACAAGCACTACGATTACGAGGCTTAAGTAAACTACTGGTTGTCGTGCCCGGTTTCAGTAAATACTGTCACTCATCATCACCGTCACCCTCACCGTCACTCTTCCCGTCACCATCATCTTCATCCTCACCGTCACCCCTCACTGTCACCGTCACCGTCATCGTCATCGTCACGGTCATCCCTCACCCTCCCCGTTACCATCGTCACCCTTACCCTCAACGCCACCGCCACTGTCACCGCCACCGTCACCGTCACCCTCACCCTCACCCTCACCCTCACCCTCACCCTCACCCTCACCCTCACCGTCACCCTCACCCTCACCCTCACCCTCACCGTCACAGTCTGTTACCCACTCTGGCACCGCCTCCGCTTATGTCTCCAACTCCTCCACCGCCACCTCCCCGTCAACTGCCAATGTCTCCAATCTCCTCTCTGCCATCACCACTACCAGCGCCAGCGCCGCGTCACGCGCTGCCCTAAACGGGTGCGCGCGCGGCGCGGCGCGCCGGCCGCCTGCGGGTGCGTGGCCACTGCGTCCACTCGGAATTGCTTCCGGAGGGAGGTGCGCTTCCGGTCGCTTCGGCGGGAGGCGGCGATGGCGGACAGGCGGCTGCCAACTCTATCACGTGACCTCTTGGCAGAGATAAAATTATATAAAATGGGAAATGAGAAATTATGGAATGGAAGTAGCAAAATCGCTGGAAGAAATAAAAAAAATACAGAAAGTAGAAATGAAGGTTCTTAAAGAAATAAATGATTGTTTTATATTATATAAGATTCAAAATATGGACCTAAACAGTACTGAACTTTTAGAGAAAAAACTTAGTAGAGAAAAACGTACTCATCCTTTTTTGTTTTCATCGTTCATTTTTTCGTACTTTATACAATTTATGAAGACTGTGACTTCTAGTGCTCTTCCATGTTCTGATTCTCAACCTATTATTGAATTTGCTGCGATATTTACAAATTGTATACTTTGAGTCTCAAAATAATTTTACGACAGTAGATTTTTATTCACGTAGTAGTACTTTCAACATTTATTTTATCATTGAATATAAAAATATTTTTCGTTTTATTTCACAACGCTTTAACATTGTATTTCAATATATTTTTTGAGTTCTAGTTTCCAATTTGAGATAAATTATATTAGATATGTAAGTGCACACGCACACACACAAGAAAAATTAATTACCACCTGCCCTCTTTCCGATTCCAGCAACTTTCTTCTCGAAAGTTTCCATTCAAGACGTCTCCTTATTCCAAGCCCCGTTTCTAGGAGGCGTCCCCTCTCGGGCAGGGTGCTGTGTCTCCCGCCATACTCCAGGGTTGTCGCCCTCGCCCGAACCGTTAGGTAGCGCTCTGGTCCTGAGGAGGTATTGACGAGAAGAAAAGGATTATCATTCCGTTCTGCCCCCGTTTTAAATTATGGTCAGACTTGTGGTGAAAGGGTTGGAAGAAAAGGTCAAAGAAAGCACAGATCAGTCAGATAATGACAACGGCCACCGTCAATATTTCTTTGAAATGAAGATACTACTAACTGCAAACACGTTTTGCTTTACCTGCATAATAATGACGGTAATAATTCAAAGTTGTACTCACTGAACCTTGCTGTTCATTCATACACTAATGTTAAGTTGTTTTTGTTTCATAACTAATACTTAGTGCTTAGGACAATAATCTGCAATAAGATTAACGAGATTATTGGATTTTTCTCCGAAATACTTTGGAAAAGATACTTAACTATATTTAATAACCTCCTGCAGTAAATCTTATGTTTATACAATAATGCCTTTCAAACTTGATCATGTAGTATAAATTCAATTTGGTAAAAATTATTTCTTCAAAAATAACCTTAACAATGTTTAAAGAATTTAAAAATGATTAAAGAAATGAATTTCATGTTTAAAACAAATTCTTGATGTACTTCAACTTTAATTTCTGGTGCACGTACGTGATCTACTAAAAGCACATAAATGAAACAAATTGCTGTTGAAATGCTGATTACACATTCAATAATTTAAATTCATGCATGCACATTCTGTCAGATTATAATCCCGATATTGACTTCAATAGCTATATTACTAATTATTCTTATTTTTCAAGAACTCAGCGTTCAACGGTTTTACTTCTATTTCATCAACAATTTAGAGAGGGCTGTGAAAACCAACTGTCGCCATAATACGTTTATTCTCGGAACCAGCTACGGTAGCACAGCAGCAACATCGTTGTCACTGTAGCATTGTACAGAGCTGGATAGAATTCTATCACGTCTAGTGGCTGCTCTGTTAGGTAGTTTTCTTGGTTTCTTGGATCAATATCAGGCGAATGCCGGGATTCACCAAACATACTGTACACGTACATAATGGATAAGAACTGTGCGCAATCTTTCCTTCTTAATGATTGTCCCCACATATGTCCCTAACACACGCACACACATACGACAGACATACACCAACACTCTGACACTCTCGGAGAGTGGTCGGAAGGTGAGAGTTTGTCCCGCAAACTTAGCAAACCGTCGCGACGTGTAGATCGTTACCGGTTATCACATTCAGCGGGGAAGGAACACCGTCACATCTCGAGCCTTAAATGCACTACACTTACGGGAATAATTTCTTCAATAATTGAAGCGTCCGGAATAAATAATCGCTCATTCACTCACTTGAATGAGCTGTTACGTACACAATGGAAATAAAATGTGAATGTTGTACATATTTAAAAAAGCGCATTCATCATGAAATAGACACATTAAACAATCTTTGGAACTGAAATAAATGTGCATTAAATAAGGTATCTCAAATACCATACTGTTTGATTTGATTGGATGACATTAAATTAGTTCGAGATAGTAACTGAAGTTAAAACACTCCCTCGAATTGATAAAACGCATTGGCATAAGGCTCTACATGAACTATATTTCCTCCTCCATTAAGACGCTGTGGAGGAGGAATATGCACAAAAAAGAGCCATTAACAATACTTGAAATTGAAATAAATGTATATTAAATAAGGTATACCAAATACCATACTACTTGATTTGATTAAATGGCATTAAATTAGTCTGAGATGGTTATGATGTTAAAACACTCCCTCGAATTGATAAAACTGCAAGACATTGGCACAAGACTCTACATGAATTACATTCCGGCCATTATTAAGCTTCTTTGGAGGAATATGGACAAAAAAAAGCCATTAATCGACGCGAAAACGTCCCGTGGCGGGCGGCTTGGCTGAGCGGGCGGGTGCGCGTGTAGACGGGTGCTTGGGCAAGCCCTGACCCAGTAGCCCATAGGGCGCGGGTGTCGCCGCGACATTCTTTCTCAACCGGCCGATTGTCCTGGGTTCGCACGCCGCCGCCGCTTACGCCACGCGCTGGGAGCGGACGGGCACGCGTTCGCAGGCCTCCGCCTTCCCCGCCACCCCCAACCCCCCCCTTCCCACTCGTCGCCGCCTCGGCGTGTTTACGCAGCCGTCTATCTTGGCGTAGCGATCCGTCCGCCGTGCAACTTGTCCACTGCCGTCGCCGCCTCTTCCTTTGTCGTGCTAATTTATGTTCTTAGCCTAGGTCTTGCCAAACGTTTCTTTGTTTTTGTTGTTTAGTTTTGTGTAGGGATTCAAGGTTTAAGGAAAGGGTTGTGAAAGAAATGGTCAATTTTATGCCAGTAACTTTCCTTGGATAAGATGTTTGCACAGTTGTTCGGTGTAATTAAAATCTAACAGGTATACAGTTTTACTTTAAAATTATGAAACACGTTTACAATGGATAAAATAATCTGAGTTGGAGGTATAGTTTGCAAAAATAAATGAACTAGTGATGCTACACAATGGCACAGATTTTCTCAAGCTGGTTAGTTTCGTAGCGTCTGGGGATATCTTTTCGCTATTGTCCACCTTCTTCCCAGGTGCTACTTATCAGCGCATAAAAGTTATATTTTCTCGTTTTTTTGTTTTTTTTTAATTTTTCGGTCGCCTAATAGTGGTATTGAAATATAAAAATATTCTGGAAGAGTAGAATTTCAACCTAAATGCTAATTGTCATTGAACATTTTTGAGCAGATTTTAAGAAGCTATCGTTTCAGCATTTTTTAAAATGTGAAATTTTGAGTTAATTTTCACAGTAATGTTTCGGGGAACTTTATAAGGAATCCTTTTGAAGAACTGACACCGACAAATGCTGTAATGCGAGTAATTTAATTATTAGTGACTAGAGAGATATTGAAAAGAGCTTTTGTGCAATTTTCGAAAATAAAAAATACACCAAAATGGCGTTCATGTCATGTCAAGAAGATTTCATGAAAAAAATTGGAGCCGTTTTTAAGAAAATATTATTTATAAACTTGCCTTTATTTCGCACGAAAAAAGTATTAATATTTTCAATCAGCTGCACATGACCTCATTTAAGTGTCTAATTTTGGAAGTAGATTGTATTCAGAAGACATATCTATGTCTTTAATATTGAAAGGCGACGAAAAAAATTTATACTCTTGCAATTTTCAAAAATTCAGAGAATTTAACAAATGTCGGACTTGCATCATTTTTATAAGCATACTTCCCTCTATTCAGTGAAAAAAAATTTGGATCCACCTTTGAGAAAAGTTTGAAAATGTTCTTGACCCTATGTACTTTGGGATCATCCATAAATTACGTAGCGCTAAAGGGGGAGGGAGGGGGTCTGAGGCAGCGTTACTCTGTGTTACATAGAGATAGGAAAGTGTCTAATAAGGAGGAGAAGGGGTATTGAAAATACTCGAAATTTGGGTTACGTAATTTATGGGCGGACTCTTTACCCCCGAAAAGTGAAATATCCATTTGAAATTCCAGGACCATCGACAGCAATCAGATCATTCTGGGAATTTAAATTTTATACTGCTTATGGTTTAGCCGCTAATGTTGTTCATACACAGCCAATTTACCGTAAATGACATTATTCGATAGCAAGGACATACAAATCGTGAATTCTGACTACACCACATGTTTTAGGAAGTAATTTACTCCACATAGGAACAATGAATTATTTCGGTATCGGGGACATACAATACGAATAATGCTGCCAAAAAATCGCCATTTTCACTGCTGTATTACATTACTTTTCTGTACTATGTATGCAATATGCTATAAAGTAAAACGACGGCATAGTATACACATTTACACTAATTTTCTAACCACAAAATCACCCAATCTCGTTTCTCAAACAACCACTTTTTCACCTTGCCAACCACACCATTCATCATTTCCACACCATTCAACCACACCTTCCTCCTTTTCATTTGCCATCCTGACCTCCTCCACTCGGCGCAAAACAAACAGGCACGCTCCCGCCCCCGCCTACGCCTACAACACCGTCCCTCCGCCGCCTCCGCTCTTTCCCCCTTCCCACCCCCACTCGCCCTCCCACCGTCCTCACTCGCCCCTATTCCGCTCCCGCTCCATTCCATTCATCCCGTCCCGTCCTCATCCCTATCTCTGGTCCTGTCCTCTCGCCGTCTCTGTCTCCCCTTCCCGTCCCCGCATCGTCTCCACCCCCCAGACCCGTCCTCTTCGCTGTCCCAATACCTTCCCGTCGCCCTTTCCTATCACCGCCACTATCCCTGCCCCCGGCCCCACCACCACCCTTCTCCCCGCCCCCGCTGCGAGGGCGAACGCGAGGGCGGGCGGGCGCTTTCGGGGGCGTCACGGTACAGTAAGCACAGCGCCGCGCCGCGAGCAGCCGCGGCGCCTCCGTGCTGCAGCTCGGCTCAGGTTATCTGCGGGGGCGGAGCCACGGAGCGGGTCATGGGAGTCCCTCCCGCTACTCAAACTTACTTTCGACGAGAATGAAACGAGAAAGAGGATTGGATGCTCGACTAACCTGATTGCCATGCTCAGAAAATGCGTACGAGTACTTATATTATTTTACTCGAAACGAGAGTTGTAAAATAATGGTTTAATAACGTTATTAATAATTAAATTATTGTTAATAAATTAAATGGTATTTAAAATAATAAGTAATGTAAATAATTACAATTTTTTTCTTTTGTGGTAATGTGAACTGAAAGGACGTTCACTAAAGGGCATAGGAAGTCTATTTTAATTTTAACAACAAAATGGCGGCCAAACGAGAGAAGACGCGCGCAAAGAAGGGATAACCTTGGTCCCAGAGATGTAAGCGGAGTGATCTGACTGCTACACTTTGAGACACCTCTATACGCTTTTTGAGTCTTCCCTCGGCGCATACTGAATCTGGAGGAAGTAGATGGGTTGAATAAATGATTGTATATGTTATTTATTATTTCCTGCTCCTGAGCTTTCGCTCGGAGGCAGGGTTAGATGTAATATGTATAATGTAAATAAAGCGTGAATGGTGCGAGAACGAAAAAAAGAAAATAAAATTAACTAAGACTATACAGAAGAAAAAATAAAGCAGTAACTTTGTAGCCAAAGTACATACAAATGAACTGAAAACTGAAACTGAAAAATTAGATTAAGCAAAACATTTCTAATGTAATTTTTAGTTCGTCTTTCAAGAATAGTGTTCCGTCTTCAGGCTGTACAAGCTGCAAGGCAATGGTTCAATGTTGTCCATCAAATTACAGTAAACCATCGTTAGCACGCACTCGCTTAACACCAATTTCGACGTACAAAACTTCGGTCCCGGTAAGGGGTTTTGGTAATACGGACATTTATAATACTCGGTTAACACGAATTTTTATAATACGAACTCTTATTATTTCGGTCCTTGGAATTCGTGTTAATGAGGGTTTACTGTATAAAATAAAGCATATGGAGGTGTGTGTACTGTGGACGGAAAATTTTAAAACAACCAACAACAACAGTGCCACGCAACGCCACCGCGCCCGAGGAGTCGGCGACCCGGTTGCCTGCGATGCAGATCGCCTGCTGAGGAAGGGAGGGCCCGGCTAGCGCCGCGGCGCGCCGAGTGGGCGGGGCGGCACCTTGCGAACGAACGAACGCAACTGCCGCTCGCCGAAGGGTTATCGGCGGTTGGCAGGTGACTCCGGAGGCGGGAAAAAGGGGGAAGGTCACTGAGGCAGCCGCGTGCGGTAATAATTGTAGTATTTTGAGAGATGGAGCGGGTGAGCTGAAGCAGCAATAGGGAAAGTGTAACTTGATAAGAATTCCAAGATTGTTATATGAAAAATTAATAAACGCGTATACTATATAGCTGTTATCTACAACATTGCTCTCATAGCTTTGAAAGTTGCTAATAACGGTAAATTAACGTGTTCAGACGTTTATATATATGCTTCTCTGTCCGTTTGTCTATGTCATTCCTCTGCCTGCTTGCATGCCTATCTGCCTACCTGACAGTCTCTATCCCTCAGACTGTCCATGTCTTTCTGATTGCCTGTCTGTCAGTGTCTGCCTGTCTGTCTGTGTGTCTTACGAACTGACTGACTGGCTGCTGGCTGAGTGGCTGAGTGGCTGATTGACTGACTGACTGACTGACTGACTGTCTTTCTGCCTGATTCAACGCGTGTGAGCCTGTCAGCCTGCCTGCCCGGCTCTATTAACTCTGCCTGTCTGCCTGCCAGCTTATCTAGAAGTCTGTGTATTTCCATGCTGGTCTGTACGCTTCCCCAGTGACTGCTGGCATATTTGTCTGTCTGTGTACCTGACTCCTTTCCGCCATTTTTGATCTCTTTCTCTCTTCTCTGTCATCCTCCTTCACACTAACTCGCCCGTATGCTAACACTCTCATAAAGTAACCTCCGTATCTCTAATATTGTGCCAACTTCGCTAATGCGCAATTTTTGGGCACACCTCTGACACACATTTAGCACTATTGCAGGTCTCAAGAGTGACGACATTCCTTTGTACCTTGCGATTTTATGATTCAAGGCCTACTTCGTGGTATATTTATGGCGGGAACATGTTTATGGCGAGTAGCATAGTTTCGTAGCGGAGTAACAAGTTTGTGTGCATTCTTGAGCAAATAGACACTCCTGTTACAGACCGAGCTCTGACCACTGTACACTTTCGTTATCAAGATCAACGAGCATCTGAAAAACTTGGACGAAGTCTTATGTTCTTGTTTGGAACATTCGCTGACGAATGTCTTCATCATAACATGCAAAGGAGTGCCAGTAACTAAAGTAAACCAAAATATCTTAGTGTGTGGTAGAAACATATTAATTCGAATGGAAGTATCCAAACATTTATTTATACGTTATTTTGTATTTAATTTTAATATTTGCAATTTGCTGGAAAGTTGTTTCGAATTGAATATAATATAAAATTCCCATATTTTATTCGTAGGATTTTTTCATAAGAGTAGATTTTTGCTTTATCCGTTCTCATGATTTTAGGTCTTCTGGGAAGCTGTAATATAACATCGCAAATACACATTTTTTTAGATGTAACACATTTTCTAAACGCTTATAAATCATGTCGCATGAATGAAAAAAGGACTATGTACATGCTATTTCCATGCTGCAATACGTAACGTATTCCTTTCTCGAGCGTGTATGAATTGTTGGAACGCTCTTAGAAAAAACTCGAGATTTCAACATATTAATTTAAATTGTGTATTGGTGCGAAAATAATTTTCAACTAAAAACAATGAGAATATCCACTTCATTTTGTTAGTCTAATCCCTTCTCGATATGCTTTTTTTAGAAATCAATGTACTCGACAGCTAAAAAAATTATAATTAAATTTGATTTTGGAGCTGAGACATTTGGTTAAAAAGCGTCTCGACATGATTACAAATTAATATCGAATGAATGAAACCTTACTACTCACTCAAAGAAGATGTACCCAGTTTTCTGTGTACAGTTTTACGAAATGTATCCCTTCTTGAAGAGTGTGAAGAGTCGTCGAAAGCCTGGCTTTTCAACACGTTAATTGAATTTTTGAATTAAAATTCCCGCGCAGTCTACTTTTTGTGCGTTCGCGCCGTTTCGAGGGCAGATGATCTGGCTGTCGGCCCTGCGGCCGAGCGCGGGGTGCGGGCCCAGCAGGTGTCGTATCTCACGCCGCCGGCGCCGACAGCTCCTATGAATATTTAATCCGCTAAATTGGGAAAGACGCGCGAACGGCCGATGCGTCCCGAGTTTCTCCTCCTGGTTAAGGGGCGCGGAGAGAGGTGGTTTTCGGTCGGGAAGACTCTGAAACCGACCTTACCGATACAGAATTCTGTGCAGGAAAATGTGCGGACTAAATCTATATTTCGTATCATGTAGATTTATGAACCGAAATCTGAATCGCGGCGTGTACAAGAAAATGTACAGACGAGAATCTGAATCAACGTAGTAATGTACATTTTTGTACAGATATCTGCGTAATCTTCTGAACAGAAACAAGTACCGACGAGAATATGAAAGAAGTTTCGTCATGTAGGTTTCTCAGGGACAGAAATATGCTTAATATTTTGAATGGGAAAATATAGATGAGAATCTAAATAAAGTTTTAGCGACATGTAACATAAGGCAGTTGAAGTCATAATTGTCGTGGTGTGACCAACCCTTCTAGGTCATGTAATCCCAGGAAATACGATCGATATTTTTTCTAGTCAATATATTGTAGGAATCTTCTGGTTGTTCTTTAGATGGTACATGCTGGACCTTGTAGAGAAATGCATACGGTTTTATTCTTTGTTTGCCTGAGAGCGAATTAAGATTTGCACAGAAACAACGTTGGAAGGAACCGTGAGAGAAATTATGGAGTAGGAGAGAAGAAGGTGCCAGAAAAAACGAATTATTCGATGGTCAATAGACGAGAAAATAACGTAGGATCGACGCGAAGTTAAGACATAATTAAATAAAACTTAGGGGATTAAATCTTTTGAGGAGAAATTAACACGTATTATCGAGTTTCGACTTCCAGTACCTCCGAAAAACGAGATAATCTGGTCGTACAAGTGACCGATTTCACTTGGAATAGCGAGAGATTATACGACTTTACCTATAGTTATATAAACGTTAAAAGATACGAGAAACATGCTTACGAAACAGACAATGAATTGGCAGAAATAATTGCAATAATTCAAGATAGACCCAGCACTTTGTGATTGTGATACGATACAGGGTATCGATCATGTGTTTTGCAAACCATCTTGCTTTGCTGGGGAATAAAGATGCAATGAATGGGTGATGAATGTGTTAAGAAATGACGTTGCAAAAGTGAAGATTGCAAAAAGTGGAATCGGAATAAGTGATGAAGCTGGAGAACATCCGAGGGGAAAAAGTCCTCTATGAGATCCATTTGACCACCCCAGAAAGACTTGAAGTGACTGAAATTTTATTTTGAGTACCCACACCGGGAAAGCATGCCGCATCAGGTCAGCCTCTTCTGATGCTAGCACATATTGAGTGACAATTCATATTACGGAATGGCATCATAAAATAACGATATAGTATTATCGCTTTAGAGAAAGAAAGGTTTCGAAAACACAAGCAGATTGTACGATTATGAAAAACTATCCAGTGGGATAAATTTCAAAACGAGTAAAATGAGAGCCTCTGGATCATTCAACAAGAAGTTGATCGCTATATGATGTAATAAGAGGGCATGTATCATGGTAATTTTCAACTCCCGTTTTAGGCTGAGTGTTTTTAAGGAATGTGGAGACCAAGTACTACCGAAACGGAGGAAGTACTTAGAATGGATGAATGGAGTTCTAAGAATGGAAGTAATGGGATTCTTCTCAAAATGTGCAAATTTGATAATATAAAAAATGTAAATTTGTTTAAACGTGGTATTATATTTCCAAATTTATGGATTAACATGTCATATTTTTCAAAAAAATAGTTCAAACATAGGCACCGTTTGACCTTCTAGTATTGAAATCAATACTAGAAGGAAAATTACATTTGGTTGAAAGATCAAGAAAAATATTCAGAGGCGGGCGCACGCAGTGTTTTTCTCAGAAGGGGAGGTGGGCTGCAAATAATGTGTCTAGCCGACTCTATATTTTTTTATGAAGAATTCTTCTTTTATTTTAGTTTTGTGACTCGTAGTTCATATTTATAACTTTAACACTTGATATATTGGACGTCTTTCGTTAGTATAGAAAATTAGCAAAAGCTATATTTTTGAACATCATTGGCTTGTGGAGGGTCTGAAGCCCCATGACGCCCTCCCCTTCCATTTGGCGCGCCGCTGAACCATCATTAGCCGTTTAATTTTCAAAGTTTTTATAAATTGTAACACAAATTGAAATATAAATAAGGAAATAGTTGTCATATATTCATTTATTTTTTGATTCATTTTTTAAATAAACTGTATTGAAAGTTATAGAAATATATGCTTTTATGATCGTGCTGTTCCCGCTAAATACGGGGATTTGGAAATCATAAGAAACAAAAAGGGAAAAAAAATCAAAACCCAGAAAATAATAAAACGCAGCACTATAGCTGCGCGGGCGGTAACCACGACGATAACAGTCCTAGCAAAAGTGGCTTTAACATGACGACCTGGTATGAGTGAAGAACTCCCGATAAATACGGATGAAAACATAAGGAACAGAAAAGGTAGAAAGATATACAACACCCTCAAAAAATAATATAGAACATAGAAACTATAGCACAATCGTGGCGAGGCGGCAGCAAAAAAATAAAGAGACAGCAACAGTAGCTTAACTGATGTCTATCTGGTATAAGCGTACGGTTCCCGCTAAATATGGGTAGAAAACCTAAGGGGAGAAAACGGTAAATAAATCTACCCCGCCGAAAGAAATCATAAAATTCGAATACCTACCAACCAAGATACTATTATGGTGGAGGCGGTGACAACGGTGTATAAGAGACAGCAATAATGTCTCTATTGATGGCCTGGTATGAGCGTATGGTTCCCAATGAACACGGTTTGAAAACTTAAAAAAATAAATTCACCTTCCAATAATAATATACTGAACCTCCAAGACACTATTACAGCGGGGGCGGTGGCAACGACGATGTCAATGGCACTCCCGACGGGCGGCCGTGGCGGTGGCGGCGGTGGCAGCAGCGGCCCGCGTCGCGTTTGTAGGCCGAGTGAAAGTGTCCACTGTCATTAGCATGTGCGGCGGCGGGGGCGGGGGCGGCCACGACGGCGGCGGTGGGGGCGGAGGGACCGGTGTCATCACGCGGGGGCCCGCGAGCGGACGCGGACGGCGGCGGCGGCGGCGGCGGCGGCCTGATATTCCGCACACCCGGCCGCGGCCGCTGACCGGAATCCGAATGACAGCGACGTCGTAACCGCCGCGCGGCGCGCAACCGCGCGCGCGCGCGCGCGCGCGCGCGCGGGTTGCCTTCCACGGGCGGATCGCGTGCGCTCGCCGCCGCCGCCTTGACGGAGGAGGCGAGCGCGGCGGTGGGCGTGTGGAGGGCGGTGGGCGGGGAGGGGAACAGGGGTCGCTGCGTTTAGCGGCCGCGCGCCCCGCCCCTGATACGTGCGCCGGTGACCGCGCGCTTGCTGCAAACGCACGGCGATTGCCAATCGCGCCGGAGCATCTCGGAATAGATGATAGGTTGGCCTAATAGAACAGTGCACCGGGGTTGCGAAAATGTGGGTGGAGTTTGATTTAATTTATTTTATTAAGGTACTATTATATTTATCAATAAATGCTTGAAAAAATAGGATCCTCTATCAGGAGAGATTGGTGGAAATTACGTTCAAAATCGAAGCCATAACTAATAATGCAAGAATTAACACAGAGAAATGAAAATTTAATACAGAATACAATAAGATAATAATGCATAATCATAATACATGATAATAATAATGTCATAATAAACATAATTTTATCATCTAATTGAACTTAGCAATAATATAATATAAACGGCACCAATACGTAAACAAGTGAAACCTTAGGAAACATACTGCCCCAAAAAATAGATTACTCGTACGACTACTATTACGTGGCGTGCTAAGTTGCCTACTACTAAAATAAAATAACTTAGTCTAATTTTACAAAACCTTTACAAGAGAAGTCTAGTATAAGAATTAACGTAATAAATGTGCTGAAAAGTGGAACAATAAGGCAAAAAAACGAGATTAATGACACGCATTTTGTGATCTCTTGCCCATTTTTCTTAAACAATACAGATATGAATGTATCTTTGAGTTCAAGGAAAGTAATAAGAAATCGTTTGAAAAGAAATGTTTCATTTCAAAAATTCAACATAATGTAAATGACCATATGCCATTTTTTCAGCAGGTTGCACGCGCGAGTTTATGCGCGTACCACACGTGTTAACCAAGGCGCAGAGGAAGTGCATGTGTGGAGGTCGTTTGTTCACCGGATGCTTGGCACTGCCCTTCCGACACACGCCAGCCTGGAATTGCGAGAATTCGCCGGCTGCCTTTGCAATGCCGAGATCCGGAATTCTGAAATTCTTGAATTTCGGCCGGATTGAGATTCTTCTGTCGGGAAGATTACCGCGCCCAAGTACTGGATCTTATCCAATGGATTTTGTGAGTAACTCCTCTTATGTTTTTTTAGGCATTTTAATTAGCCTATCTTCATGTTTGGAGCCCTTGTTTCGAGTAATACTTTATGTAATAACTGTTTACAGCATTGTCATTATTATACCACTAAAAGAGAATATTGTTTGTTTATTTTTGTTGTAGCTATTCAGATGTGAATTTCACATTATTTTGTTGTCATCAATAGTAATTTGAAGTGTGGTACTGCGAGCTTCTTATTTTGCTTTCCAACATTTTAACAGTTACGATATTTTCCTTTTACACAATACGGTTCTCTCAAGAACAACCCCTTCCTTTGATAAATATTAGAGCAAACATTGTTCAATGTGAAGGACAAGAGTGCGTGGGCTTATTCTGACCAAAATTTAAGAAGATTCCTCACTCGTCAGGTGCTTTGTGGGAATGTAACACATTTTTCATTGAATTCTCGTTTTTAATTAGCAACATACGTCATAAAGCGTTTTTTCCCGTCATTGTAATTCGTCTTTCTGCATATAAAGCTTTTAAATTATTTCTGTCAAATTTTCTGCCGCGGTAAGTAAAATTAGCTCAATTTGCCTTTCTTCTTTTAGATTCTATATTGTATCATGGTTGTATTGAATATGATGATGTGTACTAAATTAATTTATATCTATCTGAAAATATAATACAGGTATTTATGTAGCTATTTTATTTATACAACGCGCGTAATCTAGGAAGTATTTGCGATAGCGAATTGGGAAAGCGATGGAGATACTTCTTGGGTTTGCCCGTATACTAAAGACGTCTACTAAAGACGTCGTTTGCCGCATACTAAAGACGTCTACTCTCTAACCACGAACCTGTACGCTAAAAAAGGATCCCCAAATCACGGGTTAGTAGATTTCTTCAGTGTCAGTTACACTCGCGAGGTAGGGAACACAGTCGTTCGTTTCGCCCGCGAAACGAAACGAGTAAAACTGTCGCGTATCCTAAACGTGTATGGACCCCCACTGGCAGAACATCGGGACATGGTGGGTGTCTCAGTTCGTCTCAGGGTGTCTCAGTTCGTAGAGCACGCGCTGGCAAAACCAAAACGAAAGCGAACGCCGCGGTGTTCTCACGCAGTCGGCGCACCCTATGCATCGACGCGTGCGGAATTTCTGTGGGCGCAGGCGGACGCCGCCGTGTCTTCCTGCCTGGAGCCCCGACGCCGTCGCCCGCTGTCTATATTTACCTTTCGCGCGTCCCCAGTCTTCTCGCGTGGAGCGAGCGGACGCCGTATAACTTTTCGGGGCAGCCGCATGGCAATTTGCCCGCGTGTTTTAGCGAGCCAGTTCGGAGCGTCGTCGTGTCGCCCCGGGAACTAATATGGGAGCTGCCGGCATAACGTCAGTTGGAATGGTACGCTTTTAGAAAGTTAAAAATAATACTTTTTTCTAAAGAGGAGGTAGACATTGTTAATATGGAATAATTAGTGGAATAGTGAAAAAATTGAGGTTTATATGGAATTGCGTAGTTTTAATGTATTCTACACGTTTCTGCTTTAGATTTCTTCAAAGCGCATTTATTTTCATGTGTTAAAATTTGCTGTGAAGAAATCTGAAAGTAGGAGTATGTAAAATGTATTAAAAACTACACGATTGCATGTTAAACACAATTTTTTTCACCAGTGGACAATATGCGTTTTGATTAGTTGCTACTGAATTGGTTTTAGTTGAGATTAGTAAAAAGAGTAAGTAGAGATTTTTGGTGATAAATGTGGTCGTGAGCTAATGAAAGAGTGTAGGAAGTGAAAATACGAATTCAGTTTTTATTACCCCTCCGTAGTTGATATCTAACCATATGAATGTATGTTTTCAGCAAATTTGAACAACCTGAAAGAGCCGTAATGTAGTTGTTGCGTTCCCTATCTTGGAGTTTCCAAAACAGTACACGCACACTCCGGTAAAACAAAACAGAGGGTTTAGTTTCTGCCAAGAAACTGGTTCACATGTCTCGATGGAAGGGTAGTGTTTGTGTAGAGGAGCTGTTAACGCATATGTCATCGGACGCTAAATGGGTTTATTGAAGGATCCGACGATCCCCCATGCAATTAGGGTGGATAAATTGGCCGTTTGGGAGGTCGATCGTGCGAAGAAACTGACGGGCTGGAGCAGGCAGATTAGTGAGTATGCGGATGGGAGTACAAGGAGGTGGATGAGCAAAGGGATCCGCGACTGATTTGGTGAGCGAGCGGACTGGTGGGGAAGAAAATGGGTGAGCTGGCGTCGAGAACGCGTGGGAGAGCAGGGGTGGACTGCTGAGTGGGGAGGCAGGCGGCCAAGTAGAATGCGGATGGCTGAGAGAATGAGAGATGGAGCGGAAGAGACGGCGAACGGGTGAAAGAATGTGAGAGTGTAGGGATGTCCATGTGAGAGGATGAATCGGTGGGAGTGAGAGAATGATAGAGTGAGGTCTATTGAGAAACAGTGAGAGAGTGGAGGTGGCATAAGGAGAAGATGAGAGAGGATAAGGGGGCTAAGAGAGGGCGACAGTGTGAGGTATGAGCGAATGACAGGTTGAAAGGGTGAGGGAGTGAAAGGATGATATGTGCGTCTGAGAAGATGAGACGAATGACCGCGAGGATTTCACGAGAGGCTGGGAGGGTTAGACGAACGGCTGAGAGGATGCGACAAACGGTTGAGAGGGTGAGGCGAGCGGTTGAGAGGGTAAGGCGAGCGGTTGAGAGGGTGAGGCGAGTGGTTGAGAGGGTGAGGCGAGCGGTTGAGAGGGTGAGGCGAGCTGTTGAGAGGGTGAGGCGAGCGGTTGAGCGGGTGAGGCGAGCGGTTGAGCGAGTGAGGCGAGCTGTTGAGCGGGTAAGGCGAGCGGTTGAGAGGGTGAGGTGAGCGGTTGAGAGGGTGAGGCGAGCGGTTGAGCGGGTGAGGCGAGCGGTTAAGCGGGTGAGACGAGCGGTTGAGAGGGTGAGACGAGCGGTTGAGGTAGGGACGAGTGTTTGAGAGGATGAGATGACCAGACAAAAGGGTGATCGACTGAAAGGGTTGTAGGGTGAGCGGGTGAGAGGGTGAGCGAGCAAACAGGTGACATTGTTAGAATCCGTAGGTTGAGAGGGTTGCTGCGATCGGGAGGCGCGGCGCGGGCGCGGGCGGTGTGCGGTGCGCGCGCGTCGGGCGGGTTGCGCCTGCCCGTCACGTGCGCCGGGCGTCGCGTGCATCGCCCTCGCTCCACGCCTGCGCCGCCGCCGCCGCCGCCGCCTGCGCAGGCGCCTTGGCCATTCGGGTCGCGAGCAGCCGCGCGCCGCGCTGCATTCGTGGGCGGTGGGCGGGGGGATGCAGGGCCGGCCGAGGAGTTGCGCAGTGCATTCGACCGGAGGAGATGCATCAGATTGCAGGATCCAATTTCGTTCGGGACGCCATGAAAATACTCGCGTCCAGAAATAGCTGGACCCAAGACAGTGTTGGGGGTTTGGAATGTGTGTTCTGTGGTTATTAAAATGCTGATGTTTTGAGAAAACAGTAAATGTTACTTTTCTGCCTCTGAAAAAGATTTGTTTGCGTTCATCAATGCATGTTCTATCACACACTAAAAATTGTTTTGTGATATTGGTTGTGAATACTTTTGAGAGGATTTGTAGCGTTTGAGTGAACTTTTATTTAATTTTTTGAAATTTTCAAGTTGTATTTATACAATGAAGGAAGAAATAACAAGAAAGGTATAGCTAAGAAGAACAGAAAATTAAAATTAAAAATCAGAACATGACTATGAAGGACTTTGTTTGTTAAAGTAGGTGGATTTCAATTTCTTTACAATATTAGAAATTAAAAACTTATAAAATTCGTACAAAACTTTCTCAATATCTAATATTATCGTTAAAGTATTACTATTGATGAAGAAGGGACCGCCAAAATATCGTTAATTTAATTGCGTAATTTGTTGCCACGCTGGCCTGATATCACACACTACCACTGGTGCCTTACAGGACCAAAGCAGATCAAAATAACGTAATCCAACAAAACCTCTCGCTTCTGCAGGATGGTGCTCACCTTACATCACAAGCGCACGCGGATTGGTGTCTTCATTCTCGAAGTTGCAGGCGGATAACGAAACATCCCCGCGCCGTCGACGGCCACCGCCCGCGGGGGCGGGCACCGAGTTGTGGAGAGGGTGCACTCGGGCGGGACGGGCGAAGGGAGGGGAGTTGCGGGGCGGGCGGCGGGAGCGTTGCGCGACACGGGGGCGGCGGGGCGTTACGCGACACAGGCGCACGGAAGACGCTCGCCACGCTCGGCGACTCACGCTCTTGACCTGGTCGTTGCTGCTCCGGAACAGGTGCGGGGGAGGGTCGCCGATAAAAAGAACATTTTTTTTTCACTTCGGCAAATTTACAATCTGTTCGATGTGGAACAATTGGTAAATTGTATCATAACTCACACAAATAAATAATAACAATTACACTTTTTAAACATCATTTTATTTATTTAACAGTTATACAATATTATTCAGTTATAATATTTTCCTTTACTCAACACAACTAACTTTCATTGAAGTTTTTTAAACGTTATGTAAGTATAAAATGCTTTTTCCTGAGTCTATGTATATTTCGAATATTGTGCAGGCAAATTAATGGTTCAATTACAAGGAGGAAAGTGGCGATCACATTCTGGGTCGATATCAGTACATCCTGAGTGTTAATTGGTGGAAACTAAATCACAGGTAGAACCTCAAGAGGCCTTGCTAATAAACACATGAACGATATGTTTTACAAACCTTATGTCTATGAATATTAATTTCTCTAAACTATTTTTGTGAAGTAACGTTAAAACATTATTAGGCAACATTCTAACAAAATTTCATGAACATTTTTTCTAATGAAATGTACGTTTTCTTAACACTTCAAGATTTCAACAATACTTAGTCACGTGGATCATTTGAGTAACAGTAATTTGTGGGAAATAAAATAAATGCAGAAATCATGAAAAAATCTGCTAATAAATAATTTATTGATGTTTACTTTTCGTGACTGTTCGTACTATATTACACGGAGAAAAAGAATTGGAATCAATCCAACAATTGGATCTCGAATTATTGGTCGTAAAATGATCGTTCTTATGAGCCGTAACTCTGCACTCACGTCAGATTTAAGTCCATTAGCACTGTTCGAAATATGACTAAGATTGGTGCAGATGGAAAGAAGATTCGCAAAATTTCGCATCCGAAAATTGAGATGTCAGTCTAGATGGATGTCGCGCATAACGGTGTCAGGTTAGAAGCTTTTGAGCTGAAAGCTCAAAGTCAGGAGTAAAATACAGTTGTGCCGTCCGCAGATAATTAAGCTGTTTTAAATTTTTTGAGTACCTTACATGTAGCTCCTTGTGACCTTTTGAATTTTTTTGTGGAAAATGGCTGAATATTTGTTCTTGATTTTTTTCTCAAACTGAAGAAAGTGCATTTATACATATTATACAGAATCGTTTTAACAAAGGTTTTGTTCGATTGTGTGCATGCTCAATAGTTTTAGTTTCTTTTATTAGTAGTATTTTTCGTGGTATATTATTTAAAATAAAGTGGATCGTAATTTCACTTTGATCCTATTTGACTAGTGCAGTACTCCCTAGCAGGCGAACAGGTAACCACAGCTACCTGCGGCAGCATGCGAGGATAGATTTAGGTAGCTGTCCGCTAGGTGGCCTTGGCTGAATCAACTGCCACGAAACTATTCATTGTAAAAGTTTAACTTATAAAAGTCGTAGAAAAAGTATCGTATGAATCTCGATGTAATGGGTATTAATACACTCGTGTGAAGTGTACGATACTCTTTCGTTCTTCGCTCGTATCTTAATATCACACTCTTGTATTAATAACTGTCATTACATCATCGTTTCATAATGTACTATTCTATTTCTGAATTACGATTTATATATTGACTCATAAATGCTGATCTTATCGTGACACAATAGATTTGGCAACACTTTATTGTCTTACCAACATAACAGTCCTCAGCGTGGATGCCATCACATCCGCAACTCACTGTTGCTGCCAGCCAACTGCACCATCTTTGCCATTACGCCACCGTCACTTCTACATCCGAGCGTTAACCTCGATGCACCGGAAAGTGCCGGAGACGGAAACCCAGCGGTACACCGCGGGGGCGGGCGCAAACGTCCGATAACTGTAGGTTGCGGGGAGAACCCGGAAAATGTACACCAACGGGCGCTTAGCGTGAGCGGCGAGTGAATTTTTTAAAGGGGGAATCAGGATGTTGCTGCCCGAGGAGCAGGATTAATTTTTCCTTTATAGCAGCATGCTGTTTCCTACGACGACTCCAAGATTTGGTTTGTTAGGCAGTTTTACGGTATTCAGAATTATATTCCAAGTCCGTACTGTCCGCTCGTCTTGGATATCTTAGTCAGTGCAGTACCTCTGACCGGGAAGTCCTAGGGTTCGAATATCGATGTGGCACGATTTAAACACTAGGAACATGGCCAAGCCGAATTTAGTCGCTCTCTCGAGGTGAATTCTAGCGGCAGGCGGCTCTTATCGCTAGTTTTCCATTTTTTTAAATCAACTGGCAAATGCCAGAGCTAACAAATGGGCTATAGAGCGCGCGCCTCTTTCCTTCTTCTTCCTTGTTCTGTCTTCACACCTTGATTACATATACTTTTACATGAACTACACCACTACGCATGCTGAGAGTCCAGTCAGAAGCTCAGTGCTCGTCCCGGCTGTAGCAGTGCCCCGCTGGTGGAACATACCTGGTTAGGGAAACCGTAACAGACCGAGGTGTAGGTCGGCGCCGGAACTCGCCATTCTGTGAAGAAGATCACCGCCATCTCCATTGATAGAAAACATGCATTACATGTGAGGGGATAATGTTCTTAGCAGTTGACGCGCACGAAATCACTAATCAATGGATCATCCCGCACTAGCCTACATCTTTCAGATAGTTAAGAGTTCTACATTCATCAGTTACAGCTTATTATGTCTGTTACCTAAGGTAAATGGTTGTGTGAAGATCTTTCTTCGATGAATTATTTCATTTAGTTATTTTAAACAAACAATATTGATTTACATTCCGTTGTCTAGATGCTAGTCTCCAGTACATACCCTTGAAGTTCAGTATTCAACTTGTTTTGTCTGCGCTCCTAATTTTGTGGTTAAAATATTGATGCTCACTCTTGACCCTCTTGGCATTCTGCGAATTCTAATATTTTTGAAGATGATATAAATTCAATTTTACGGTACCTTCTGTAAATTCTGGCTGTCATTCAGCTCAGCGGAATGAAGACATCCGTCAAGAAATTTTGTTTTCCTCACCTCTTGGAATACTGACACTTTAGATGATCACGAAAAACACTTTCAAGTGACTAATACGTTTAAAATAATAAAATACTTTTATCTACACAATTATTAAGGAATAAACGTATTTCAAGTAAATACAGTCAAGTGACTAGAGGTTGTGACATGTCGATTCTTGTGATCTCTGGCACCAGTATCTATATTCAAAGATAATAAACTTGGCCGCTAGTTCTGATTATTGTAAGTTTAAAAATTGTTTGCACTGCAGTTATATAATCCGGCAGGTTCAAGTGTATGTATGTACACGATTACGATCTGGATTTACAATTTTTAAGTTTATGTAACAGCATCATTTTCGAATATAAATAACAAAATGTTTTGATATATTATTAGAATATTACATAAAATGCTATGTCAGTCAGCGAAATAATGTTGTGTATTAATTATGAGTGTAAATGTGTTTTTGGCGTCATTTCTTTTACCACTATTAAAATGAATTTTCTGATCTCGTTCCCAAACGACTACGGAACTAATCTGTTCACACAGCCACCTCTCACTAACGTTTTCACGTCAGCTGACTAGAAAGGAAATACGCCAATACAGTATTGATAATGAAACAGAATGAATAAACAATGTAATGTAAATCTTTTATTAGTAATAAAGAAATGCTTTTACTCTGTGAAAAACCTAGTCTATTTTGTGTGTGGCGGAGTGTGACGGAAACGTGAGTGCCCTGTCTAAACTGAGACGTGGAAGGTACAGTAGACCGCGTGTAGGAACAGTGACTGCTCACGATGAGCGAAGCTGTGAGCGCCAAATATCGCGCACACGCAACAGAGAGGGCCACGAAATTCACGTCGCGTGCCATACGTGCTCACTCTGTCGGAGCGCCTGCCAGCGGTTTCTGAGAACGTAGTCTCGCGACACCTGTTGATTCTCGCGCTCGCAATTGAGAGCATGATGCACCAGCGTGAGTAGTGATGACATCTTATTCGTTCAGTGACGTACCGGAAGCTCCAGAAGCGGGAAGCTGTGTTACAGAAAAGGGAGACGCGTTAGTTACATTACATTACGTTACATTACATACACGGAGTAATATAGTAATATATTTGTAGTTTAGGGAGAGTTATGTAATACTGCGAGAAAACACGGCGAATTTTTTAATTTTAGATCACCTACCCGCCAATTTGATTTCTTTTCTTCTGAAACATGTCAATATGTTTTATCTTGGTAATAGCATCCAACGCGTGTAGGCATGAGCACCACATTTGCAGATTTGAAGCTGGCCTGGGAAGCTGTGTCACTTTATTAAGCACAGGTGAACAGGTCTATATTTCTAATTACTTCTAACTTTTGTGACGATAATAGACATTTCATAATTATACTCCTACGCCAGGTCTTAAGAAATTGTAACAGGACTGGAAATAACATATTTTACTCTGGATTAATACAAGGATGAGCAGTACAATGAACCATGTATGAAGGAGCCAAGAAAATGCATATGTCATGTGGCATGTGCTCCTGATCACTACGGATGACCAGCAAAGACAAAAGTATTACTTTTTATTAATTTCAAACGTTAACCAGGTCACACATATTGGTATGATGGTATGAAATTGGTAACATAATTCTTTTGCAGATATTGGCGACGCGGACACGAGAAATCTTACAATCACGATCTACGAGTACAAGCGCGTTAAAAGAAATTATTGGAGGCCCGTTCATTTACTTCATATTCGCTTCACGTTTTTGAGCGTGTTGTTCGTTGAGTTTGAATGCTAAAGGTCTCAGAATACATTTGCATTACTTAATGTGAAATAAAGTTTGCTAAAGAAATAGCAATCAGTAAATTATGCGCCCCACGCAACAGCTGGAGTCTCAAAATTCCTCTTCTGCCAATTGGGTAATGGTGGGTTTCAACCGCTTTGTTTGAGTGAGTGAAACTAAGTGTCAAAAACAGCTATAGAGCATGTGATTGATTTGTATCGAAGTCGATCGCTAGAAAGCAACCGCGCTAATAACATTAGAAAACACTTAGGAAACTCGTAATATATTGTTCTTAGAATCATTTCAAATGTTTATAAACTCAAAGATGAAAATATTACCAAACTCAAAACAGACCTTTCCCCACAATTTAAAAACCAAAAATAACTTCATATAGTAAATAGAAAATGTTGTATCTAATAACATCAGATTTGCTTTTTTCTCTAGCTCTATAACCTGTATTTGGTTCCATCGTGTTCAGTATTGATTATCTTTTTGACTATCATGGGGAATGGGCCATTATGACGTGTGTGGGATCGTTTGTCATCTCTATGAATGTAGGAGTAGGATGAAGAAGTAAAGATTCTGTGCGGCACTAGGCTTAATAGTGTTTAAAGTATGTGTCGTCATGGTAAGGCACTTGTTATATTTTCTAAACTTCGAAATAAAGATAATTTGGAATCAGAGATTCTATTACAGTATTATTTGCATATGAGATAACTCTGCCAAAATATTTACACTTGACGTTCCGCATCTTGTTTACACGATAAGCATTCGAAATTGAAAGGGAAAACCACATGCTTCTCCACGGAGGTGTTCGTTCCTCGATATAGCAATCTCCAGTGTGGGAGAGTGTCACGCCCCGGGTAAGCTTTCGCCACAGAAGCCTACTCGACACACTCGCGTAATAATTATGGCAACGGACCCGGTCACGAATTCGTCAGAAGCGCATGGTCAGGAGTGACCAGCGGGTCAGCAGCAAAATTCACATCGCGCCCGGGGCGTTGGAGCGGTTGCCAGCCGCTTCTGCGAAGGCGCTCGGGTGCCACGTGAGCGAGTGCGCGGGCGATAGCGCGGGCGGTGGCGGCGGCGGCGGTGGCGATGGCGGCGGTGGCGGTGGCGGTGACGGCGGTGACAGTGGGGGCGGTGACGGTGGTGGCAGCAGCGGCGGCGTTTTTTGATTGATTGATAAGTGATTCTGGGCGCGTCTACTGCTAAGGACATTAGTTCTGTAAATGTAGTGAATGTCTTTTTTTCTCGGGAGGGGGCGGTGATCTTCCGGCGGTGGATGGTGAGATGCAGCGCCGACCTACGGTCCGCTTTTCTCTAACCAGGTATCACCTTCCAGCGGGACACCACGTCAGCTGAAACAAGCTTTAAGCACCCGACCGGTCTCCCGGCATCTGTGTTAGTGTACGCATGTAAATGAAAGTGTGTATCAATAAGGGGTAGGATAGGACAAAGAATGGAAAGGAAAGATCACGCGGGGTCCGTGGCCGTTTGTTAAGCTACTATTCCATCTGGTATCGACCAAAGAAACCACGCAAAACAATCGGTCAGAGCAGCCGGCCGCTAGAATTCTTCTCCAGACAGCGACTACACTCGTCCTAGCTATGTAGCTAGTGTCAAAAATCCTGCCACCGCACCGTCGGGACTCGTACCCAGGACCTCCCCGTCCGAGGCAATGCAGTGACTCCAGTTGATGCACTGAGCCTCCTTTCCCGGTCGGGGGCGGTGGCGGTGGCGGTGGCGGTGGCGGCGGCGGTGGCGGTGTCGGTGGCGAGGCGGCGTTGACGGTGATGGTGGCGATGGCGGTGATGGTGACGGCAGCAGCAGCGCGCGTTCGCGACCCGTCCGTCTGCCCGCCGCCGAGCTGCCAATCGCGCGTTGTGCAAGGGCCGACGACGATGGCGGCGGCAGCGGTGGCAGCGGTCGCGGGAGGTCGCGACAGAGAAAGTGATGGCCTCAACTGAACGGTCACTGGGCGACCGACGCCCCACACGTGGTCGCAATCCTCGGTGCTCTGACGGAGATCTAGGGGCGGAAGGTCGCGATGCGGAGAGAGTTGAGAGAGCCCGCTCTCAAGAGATGGAAATACTAATATTCATGCGTTCAGTGCCTTTAATTTGAATCTAAGGAATGTCCTTTAATGATACGTACATTAAACGAATGTACAAGTGCTAATATAACGTTCAAAGCTTTAAATTCATGTTTACCTAGATGTCATTTTATGTCATAGATAACGCAACTGAAAACCTCATTGTTGATCTGAGAGAATTTTCAAGCTCAAAAGATTCAATGTGCGACAAATGTAATCGGTGGACTCATAACGTCCAATAAGCGTGCGTAAATGATACCTATTGCACTGTTATGGGCAATATAGTAAATGTGTTTTTTCGTCTTTTTCCTTCAAAATGTTTTTAAACACGGAATCAAACCTTTTCAGAATTTTAAACTTGCTGTATAGACTACATAAGAACAGAATATAAAAACTTTTGATGAAATATTGCGCAATGCACGGAGAGATCCTTGTCCTCAAGAATAAATTCAAACATCAGCCTATTCAAGCAATTCTCATCAAATATGGATGTTATCTGGAAAAAATTCGTATAATGAATGAATAAATTCCAAAATCATCACCTTGATTTAAAATTATTGACTCTGCAATGAGTTCAATAAAATGCAACCTTTTAAATTAAATATATACTTTATTATTAAATAAGTAATCAAGAAGTACGTTCTCTCGAGTTAGGAAATGAAAAATATAAATTTCTTGCTCCATATCCTTGCGCATCTGTCCCTGTGCTAACTTGAAATTTAATTCACCAAGAACTGCAGCTATTTAGATTGATGCATTGCATCATAATTATACATTCCAACAAATAAGAGCGCAACAATACGCTCTAACATGCGGTATAGTACATTTTTGTATTGTATCTGAAATAAAATGCACTATTGCTTATGTATGACTGTTTATACTGCACGAACTCTTCTCAAATTCTTGATGTCCATGCAGAAGTTATGGTGATGCGTTAGCCATCGAATACTGCTAATCCATTAAAGTAGAAACGTTGCTGAAAACAACAACGTTTCTATTTAAATTGATTAGCATCATTCAAAAGACTTCTTAGAAAATATGAACTTCATTTATTAACACAATGAAAACCATCTTCCCGGACGATGAATATTCGGAGACGGCATGACGTGATTGTGCGCGTGTCGCATTGAATTGTCTTCGCCCTGCACCAACCAGTTCCTATTAAAATAACGCTTCAACCGGTCGCCGCGACGCGACGGTCAATTGCCCGAGCGGGGAAATCATTTGTCGCGGGCGGTGCGGCGCTGCGCGGCGCGGGAACCTTCGACCGCTCGGCGGCGGTGGCGGCGGCGCGACCCGCGTCGCGGGGTCGCCTCGTCGAGCGTCGCCGGCGCCGCCAAGCGCCGTCCGCCATTCATTAGGCGGCGGCGGTGGCGGCGCGCGGGAGGAAGGGCGTTTATATTAATTAACCGCAAGGGCAGCTGCAGCCGCCGAGGCGCGTCCCCTCCAATTACCAGCGCGCGACGCGACCCGCGGCGCCGTATAAATCACGCGGAGCGGCGATGGCGGCGGCCGCGGGGGGCTGGTGCAGGCGGCGCCGCGGTGCGGCGCGGGGGGGTTAAGGTGGAAGGCGCTGGTGTGCGGCGTTGGTTATGGCGGCGGCTGAGAACTGGTGGAGGCGGCGGGGGGATGAAGATGGAAGCGATGCTGTAGTGGTGGTGGTGACGGCGACGGCTGCGGGGTTGGTGGAGGATATGGGGGTGGCGGGACGATGAAGGTGGAAGGCGCTGGTGTGCGGCGTTGGTTATGGTGGCGGCTGAGAACTGGTGGAGGCGGCGGGGGTGATGAAGGTGGAAGCGATGCTGTAGTGGTGGTGGTGGTGGTGGTGGTGGTGGTGATGGCGTCGGCTGCGGAATTGATGGACGCTATGGGGGTTGCGGGACGATGAATTGATTGATTGTTTGGTGATTCCTGGCGCGTCAACTGCTAAGGTCATTAGTCCCGTTAGTGTTGTCCTTTTTATATCGCGGGAGGCGGTGGTGAACTTCCCCCGTTGGGGTGAGATCCGGCGCCGACATATATACGACTTGCGGATTTCTCTTTATCAGTTATCTCCCACCAGCGGGGCACCGCCCCAGCTGGGACAAGCTCTAAGCTTCCGATTGGTCTTCCGAAATGTGTTTTAGTGTAGTGCATGTAAGTGTAAGTGTAAGTAAGGGTTGACGATAAGACGAGGAAAAGGAAAGAAAGTTCGCGCGCGGTCCGTGGCTTGATTGTTAGGGTACTGCTCCGGCATTCGTCTGGTGTTGATCGGAGAAACCACGGAAAACTACCGATGAGCGCAGCCGGCTTCAGGTGTTCTCCTTCAAACAGCCGCTGAATACGACCTAGCTATGTAGCTAGTCTCGAAAACACTGCTATCGACGATATTCGAGCCTCCCGGTCAGAGGCACTGCCGTATTATTACTTGCTGCCCTGAGCTACCTTTGTCGATGTTGCCAATGGAGTGGCGTTGGTGTTGGTGACACGGCTGCTTGGCTGGTGACGGCGACGGGGATGGTAGGGGCGGTGATTGTGACAGGAGAATGAGGTGGCAGATTCGACGATAGTGGAAGCGGTGGCTTTGCAGCGGGGGTGGTGATAATGGTGCCTGCAAGACTGATAGGAGCGAGGAGTTGGTGGATGCAGGGGCGCAAGGCACTCCTGAGTCTAAGCGGCACCGCCACGGTCTGAGCGGACTGTAGTCGCAAGATTAGCAACGAGAGAGATATTAGTAAATCACAAGTAGTAGACCTTGGGAACTTGGTTCAGATGTGTGGCAGATTCGCCGTCCTCGGAAATGGCAGTTGTAACTGCACGACAATGTAGATTCACGAAGTGCGAACCAGTGTGGTGAGAAATTTCGGGGACCTAGTACCATTTCTCTCGTTTACCATGGGGGCAGCATTGAAGTACTGACCTTGCTGCGAGAAATAACGAAGTCCTGTGACAGGGAAGAGTTTCCGACCTGAACAAATATATCACTAATATTGATTGCACGCGAAAGTTGAAAGAAATCTAGGCATCCGCCGGTCATGTGAAAAGTGTTTGGTTTCTTTAGATACCCAGGAACTCGAGGGAAATTCATGGGTAACAGTTTTTCATTTTGACTAAAAATGAAAATATTTGATAGCGGTATTTTGCATATTCTCATACCGCGCGTGCCGATTAAATTTCCATATACAGTGCGTGACTGTTCACACAGCTAATGTCCGCTTACGACACAATTAACGTCAAGTTCCAGCAAGTTTTCAAGGATTACCACCTTTAAATATGTGCAGTTCACGTCTTAAGTTATGGAACATTAACTTTTTTATATCTTGGGTAAGTAAATAACCGCATTGAAAAAATTCTATTGTACTGTACTACGTGATTGCAGTATTTGTAATGACGGTTTTTGTTAAAATATTTAATTCATTGCATAGTTATACGAGAGAATTTTATTACTTAAAGAGCAGAAGATGTGTTATTGTTGGTAAAACAATTCCTTATGTTTTTGACTAGCAGAATTTTGCTACTACAAGTCGTTAGTATCATTAAAAATTGTCCTTCCTGCTCACACACAGAGTTTCAAGAAAAGGTCCCAGCTTTGTCCAGCGACATCATCTTTTCTTCTTTTGTTATGTTGTAACTTACAGTAATCTTGGTAATTTTTTTTACCTCTACATTAAGATAATGTCGATTGAAATTAGGATTCTTCTGGAATTGAAGTTGAATGTTCGATTGTACTGTATTAACTATAATACTCTAAGACACGAATACATTTATATTTATGAAATTTGTAGTATAGTACAAAATATGAATGATTCATTACAGTGAATATTACATGACATATTTCAAGTGAACGACAATATCCTGAAGAAAGATATGATGATTTCGATTTTCAAGTTTTTTTCGGAACTTTCAATAGCGTTTTTGAAGATCGCTGTGATATGTGCTTAGAAGTGTAAAAGGAATTGCCATCGTAGCATGTCTATTCCAATGAAAAAGACACGTCCTCGATAGACGTCCACCGCAGTACCCGTTCTGGCATCTCAGCTCACATCCCGAAAACAGCTTCAAAGCAAACAGCAGCGGCGGCGTCCCGCAGCGAGCGTCCAATTCAGTCGGCGGCGGCCGCGCGGCGAGCGACATCGATAGCTCGGCAAACGAGGAGCGGGGCGTGCCGTGCCCTTTCGGAGACCTGCCGGCCGGATCGGGAGGCGGCGGCGCGCGCCCCGCGGGCGCCTTCCCGCGCGCGCCCGAATAGGAAGCCAAGGCGCGCCAGGAGACGCCGCGCCGCGCCGCGCGTTCCACGCACGTCCTACGCCTGGCGCGTGCCGCGCAGCCGCCGCCGCCAACGACGGCGGCCACGCCTCCGTCGCCACGGGCGGTGCCGCCATCGCCGCTGTCGTCGCCACCGTTGGCGCAGATATAACTGAGGCTGCTGTTCAGTATGTTTGTGTCTACACCGTCGTAATGGAATTATGTCCATCGTGTCACTCAACATCTTGAACTTCAACGTCTTGAACTTCAACGTCTGGAACTTCAGCGTCTGGAACATCAGCGTCTGGAACTTCAGCGTCTGGAACTTCAGCGTCTGGAACTTCAGCGTCTGGAACTTCAGCGTCTGGAACTTCAGCGTCTGGAACTTCAGCGTCTGGAACTTCAGCGTCTGGAACTTCAGCGTCTGGAACTTCAGCGTCTGGAACTTCAGCGACTGAAACTTCACCCTCGCGAACTTCACCCTCGCGAACTTCACCCTCGCGAGCTTCACCCTCGCGAGCTTCACCCTCGCGAACTTCACCCTCGCGTGCTTCACACTCGCGAACTTCACACTCGCGAACTTCACCCTCGCAAACTTTACCCTCGCGAACTTTACCCTCGCAAACTTCACCCTCGCAAACTTCACCCTCGCGAACTTCATCCTCGCGAACTTACCCTCGCGAAATCTATCCTCGCAAATTCACTTCCAGCTCTCCCGCTCACTCGAGAGTCTTCGCTAACTTCATTTACTCCTAAGCCACCTCTTCTCTGTGCTTTCTTTTCCCTTAAAATCTGCTTTCAAGATCTTTCCAGTATATAGTCTATTCACTTCCATGTTTATCTTCAATTCAGTACACTTATTTCGAACATTTGATTATATTCTAGATAAATGTCTACGTAGTCTTCCTTCCCCTTTAACCTAATTTTTATCCTCCGCAGTATATTGCACGAGACGACCGCCTCTGTCGATGTCTCGATCGTTTCGATCGAAGTTTCGATCGATCGTCGAAGTTTCGATCTTCTCTAATTGTGGACTCTGCCAACGTGCCTTAATTCATCACATTCCTCTATTTTACTATTAGCTTTACCTCTAAAACATGTTATCAAACCAGTTAGGACTCCATCTGCTTCTCCATCTGTTCTTTCCTCTTTTCTGGTTAGAGTTTGTAGTATTTCTTACAAATGCTTCGCTTTGTCAGCCTTCACACTCTATCCAATTGACTTTTTACACGTTTTCAATTTTATCTTCAATTCTATTATTTTCAAGTCTTGTTTTAATTGTAACTATAATAATTGTAATAACTCGATTGTATCGCGTTCATAGTTCTTCACTTTCTCACTTCAATTAATTTTCCTTTCATTTCCACTTCCCGTCCCCCTTCCTTAATTTTTCACTTTCACCTTCAGCCGTTCACTTTGTATCTCCTGTTTCAGTAACTTATTGCAATGCTTCTTCCTATTCCCGCTACCCCCTTTTTATTACTTCTACTCCTTCTATTCCTTCTCAATTCCTCACATTCCTTCCATTCTCTCTATTCCTTTTAATTCCGTCCATTCTGTCCAATTACTCTCTATTTCCTCTATTTCTTCTCATACCTTTCAATGCTTCCATTCCCACTTCATCTTCGTCTCTCCGTTTCCTGCTTATCCGGCGTGTGCTGGCGCGCACGGCTTCAATTGTCGCCTCCACCTGCACACCGTCTGCCTGAAAATTACCTCTCACGAGCACAAACACAATTTCCGCCATTCCACCGCCAGAGGCACCACTGCCCTAGTACACTCAAAGAACACTGAAACATCTGCGAGACAGTTGATATTGTCATTGTTATTACCTCTGTGACTCCCTTCACTATCGCAAAATGCGATTACTTTTACTCCCTTTCACATTGTCAGTCCTCTTGCAGCCGTCATCCCTCACTTCTTGACTTCTCACCTATGTTCTTCTCTTGATTTATAGCCAGCTTCTCATTGCCCCGTATGCAGTTTATCTTGCTTGCTCTTGGGGTACATATTTCCTGCATCGTTTTTACCATCTTTCCTCTTCCCCTTGGCATCAGGAAAACTATACACCATACCTGGCAACCCCCCAGAAAATCCATCGTCCACCAAACCTGCCTGTAAATGTGTTTATTCTTTCCTCCTTTACAGGTAGCTAGTCTTTTTGCAATCACCATCTATTCCCATGTCATTTCACTTTTCAATTTTCCCTTTACTTACTCCTTTTGATGTTTAGCGACATTCCTCTGTGCCCGTATACAATTCTTTTCCGATTAACACTCTATCCTTAGGTTATACATCGTTCTGTCTTGTTTCCTATACCGCATATTCCCAGTTAATTATGACGTTCATTTTTGCGTCGTCATGAAAACATAGTCAGTTGAGACATATTTGAGAGTGTTTTGGCACTCACTACTGACAAACAATTTTGGGGGCGTGGTCAACGAGTAACATGTAGAAATGATACGCATTCATTGCGAATGTTGGCTACCTTGTTCTGGAGTTATAATACTTTCTATTATTTTGTCATTTGTCCACCAAAAGATGTTGAAATTAAACAATTTATTTTCTAGGATTGAAGAAAAATGAATTTCAAATCTTCTGTCTTAAGTAATATTATTTACAAGGATTAATTTTCAATAAAAGTTTGTATACTGCGAGTTTAATTGAAAGCGGGATAAAAGTGAACAGCTCAGGGTTTTGGATATTGCTACGGATTTATACGGTTGTGGGCTTCCAGTTTACCTTCGACGTGTATGATTTTGATTATAATTTCTATCATAGAGAATTAATTTTAATATTCTTTCATACTTTTATACATTTGTAACAATTAAAATAGTATTTTTTTTGTAAGAAACAAACTAAATGGCTCGTGATATCTTTCCCTAACTTCCAACTGCACTCCCTGAATTGACCCTTCCGAGGCATTATCAGCTGCGAGAAACACACACACATCGCAGATCCGTGCGGTGTTTCGCGATGCTCAACTGTTTTAGCACCCGCCAAAGCAATCGTCCGCTGCAGGCCCGAACCGAGAACACCACCCTACCTCGCATCTCGCCAAGAAATCCATCGTCCACCAACACGCGTTGCCTCCACCGCCGCGGCCGTGCGCAGGCGCCGAGATGTCGCCACGGCACGTGAGGAGCGGCGGGCGCCTCCGCCACCGCCCCCGGCGGTTGCAGCGGCGGCGGCGGCGGCGGCGGCGGCGGCGGCTGCATCGCTCACGCACGCGCCACCGCTGTCGCCCGCCTGCCCGCCCGCGGACGCACGGCTCTGGCTCTGGCTCTCATGTTTATTTAAGCGTAATGCCTACGAGACGGCGGATCTTACGACAAACACCTTTTTATGTCTCACTCCGGGTGCATTAAACTGTGTGTAAAGTAGAAGTCCCCGGGGGCGCGAGAGGGCGTGGTGGGGACGGCGATGGGGATGCGGGAGGTGGGGACCCGGTGTTGGTGTTGGTAGCTGTGGTGATGGCGGAGGCGGAGGTGGAGGACGCTGGCAAACTGGTGAGCTGTTGGGGTGATGGGCTGTTGGCCTGACGAAAGGGGTGGTAGGAGTGAGGCTGGAGGCGTACGAACACGTAGTAGAGGAGTGTATTGAGGTTTCGAAGTCAGTTGGTTTAACCCTCCGGCGGGCGCGTCACATCATTTCCACCAGCCGGCGCGTGCGGCACTCCGTAACCGCATTTATCAACTTCGATTTTCGCGTCAATAATTATTTCTTTTGTTAGGGGTTATGAAGAAAATATTCTTGTTTATGTTTTTGTACATTTTATTTCATAATAAACTAACTAAATACTAAACTAAATAACAATATTAATAAGAGTCTGATCCATCACTCGCTACCTCCGTGTTTTGGCGAGTGTTACATGTCGGTGAATGAAAACGTGCTTTCTAACATTACTTCGTAAACAACGGATTTAAATTTGAATTAGTAGTTATTACTCCAAAATTTGTGTCATTAAGCTCCATAATAAAACAGCAGAAAAAAATTCTAATGGATAAAATACGCAAGTGTTATGCTTACATGACAAAGCGCGTGCGGTACGGAGTGCCGCAACAGTTGCAGAGATCGAATTACTAATTAATAACGGCCGGATCGGCAGTGTTCTCAAATCGTGATTTGAGTGTCATCTGGTTGAAAATATAATGAATAAAGAATAACTATAAGCTCAATAGTGCGACAAACCAATTATTTACACGAAATCAACAAAAATTTAAGAATGCGGCACTGAGTGCTGCTACGCGCCCGCCGGATGGTTAAGAAGAGTTTGATAGGAAATATTAGGGGATTGCAAATTACAGAGATTGTCTAGTGAAGTTCTATTGCATTTATTGTGAGATCGCAATAAATGAAAATGAGAAATTTGACAATTAATTTATTCATGATCGTTGAATTTCATTATTTTTAGATGGTTTACTCCAGAGATTTTGCAGTAAGAAATACGTATTTGGAATCGAGATGACTGTGTTTTCAATTGGATGGTAATGTTTCATGCAATGTTTTCATGCAATGTTTTCATTGGATGGTAACGTTAACATTTGAACCACATAAACCATTCCCAATGTCTTTGTATAGTGTTATTGTATGCTTCAAAATGATTGACGAAACCTTCAGGTTGTTAATGCACATTTTTTGCATAAATCTGTCTAACACTTTCTTTTACTTTATTTTCTTTTTTACTCTAAAGTATTTGGAAGTGGTATGTTCTCGAAAGAGCAAAACATGCGCAAAAAATCAATCGTAAAATCAGAACGAACATTTGTTTTGTTCTTGTAACCAAATTCTGACACTGAAATGTATGACTATCTGACTAATAAAATACATCAAATAAAAGTATAATCTATTTTTAAAAGTTGGATGCACTTGCTAAAGAGGCAGGTTGATTCAAAAAGAATATACGAATTCCAAACAAGTATGCATTCAAAACTAATGATCGTAGACAGCGTTGCGGTGCCTGGTGGAAAGAAAACTCTACCTTAGTTTCAATCCATTGTCGCTTGATCGCATGTGCAGTGCTTTTAGCCTCTCGGATGCCTTTTGTTGTTCTTGTTATAATGGCGAACCACGAGGGAGAAGGCGTTTGGCGTTGTTTTCAATTGGGCAACACATCACCAGATTTGGCTCTGTGAGACTTTTTCTTGCAGGGTGTAGGTTAAGGATCTTCTTTATATACAGAGTGATTCATTTCTCAAATACATCACTCTCAAAACACCTAGATGAAATGAAACTTCGGATTCCCCAGTGCTGCATCGTCAGTGACGACGGACATGATTTCTCGGGTCTGGGGTGAATTAGAGTACTACTGAGAAATTGTCCGTGTCGCCTCGCCGGTGGAGAACATTTGTAGATAAACTTCAGACATTTGTAAGTAAGTGTACAAACACGTTCATAATTGCAGTACTTCAATGCTCCCAACTATACCTTCTTTTTATACGTATATTCTTTTTGAATCACCTGTATTTATGTTGATTATGAGTCAGATTAAAAATGCATGATTGAATTTTTAAAGAATGATAAATGCCTCAACTTCATAACGTTATTAATTTTGCATTACATTTTAAATGACTTGTATTTATGTTCTTTATTTAATCCCGCATTGATAACTAATTTATTGGTACTTAGGTTAAACCGAACCTGAAATACATAATATGCTAACTGCGTCTATCACACAAATACTGGACGATAAAAAATGTCAAAAACGTCCTAGGGATTAAATAGGAAACACATAAATATTTCAGATAAGATATGCTGGAGTAAATCGAGAAAACGTAAATGAATAAGGATGAATAAGAAAAAAATATTTTTCAGCTCTACTTCCTTCATAATCATCCCAAGTGTTCCAAAAAAATTATGAAGAATGTTAGAAAAAGCAAAAGAAATAATGATTTCATTTTTTATCAATCACAGCTACGTAAACTTCAATTTATGTAATAAATCTTGACAACATAAACAATAGTTTTATTCATCAGTGTATTGCTGTAGGTTGGATTTTACGGACTGTATATCATCGACCGTTTGTCGTTTATTCACTCTGGACCGCACCATTTTATTGAAGTAATCTTATTAATGATATTAACAATTGACAAGCAAATTTGTAAACTATTGTCTTATTCTCTGAGTACAGTTTCCCTTTCCTGTTGGTCTGTAATGTTTTCTGTATTTGCGGATAACAGCAACATAAAACGGGGGATGCGTGGTACGTTGGAACTTTCCCTCTCACAAACTGCTATACCTTAAGTTCTGACGGATCCCAATGTCCCCTCAACCGTATGTTAGGTCAAACTGAAGAATTTTAAGTTGTTTGGTATTTTCCAATTATGAAGTAGTCGTTTTTTCTTAGCCAGTTGTCCCCATAGAAGTCTTACAGCCAGAGCCAAAGAATGAGAGAGGAAACTGGAGGCAGGAGAAGCGGCATAACATATTTTTCCGATGTCACGGCTTCCGTCCCAGCTGCCCGACTAAAGTGTATATTTTTCTCACAATGTTTGCACTGTTTATTGGAATAAAAATGCATCTATCTCCTCGCCATCTAGCATCAATATGAAAGATATTTGGAACGTCTCTCAATTATCTTACGCCTACCATGTTTGACACAGTAGAGCTCAAAATCTTCTAATCAGCTACAGTTATGTGTGTGATACACATTTCTCCACACATCGATCCGTTTATTCATACAGACATCATGGTCAAAAACAGATTTCGTCGCAGGGATGCTTAAAACGAATTTTACCATCGAAATATCGACCTTCATTTTCAGGCAGAATTCATGAAACATACTAGTAAAATCTTCGAAACCATTTTTCCCTTCCATTTTCAGGAAGTTTACTGTATCATCACCACCCTCTAGTTTTGAAAAGTGTTTGGTTTCCTTAGGAAAACATATTCAAGAGATTAGTTTCCAAAGTGACGGATCTCCATTTCCGTTTATCTTGTAGTTTTACATATCGATTTATTCTTAAGACGCTTATCTATAATGTGCCAAAAATTGTGATAAATATTGCGTTTCTCCGGTGTTAAACGGCACTCAAAAACCGTTGATATGTTTTCTTGAACTGTACGGCTGAATATGAATTCTTTCTCTTCCTGAAAAACTATGGTTCATGGATATTCACCATGATGGAAATAATCTCTTCCGTTTTGATAATGTAAATTTTTTATCTATCCCTTCCTCAAAATGTATGTCGAGCGTAGTATATGCCACATTTGAATTTTTTTCCTTAAAATAATATTTTACATTAACTCGCCTACTAACTGAAGCTTATCGATTGTCACCACTATTACCCAGAGTGTCTTTCTGCTGATGAGAGAGTACCCAGTTTTGGACCTAATAAGGTAAATAAAAATAGCTTGTTTAATATAATCTGTTTATAACACGAGATTAAACTGAGGTTTATTCTATCGATAGAATTACGTCCTTTGCGCCTTCGTACTCGGAACATAATTTTGTGTGAATGAAGCTTTACTTCATTCCCGTGCTATTGAAGTAATTATTATTGACTCCAATGCAGTTGCGGGGGCCAAACGTTATCAGTTGTGAATAAAATCTTACTCTACTGAGAAATTTCATTTATTTCTATAATATTGTCTGTATTATTTGGATTACATCTCAAACCACATTTAACAAATTTCCATAACTAATAACCATTTCTAACTTATTTCACTAGAGAAAACGGGTCCGAAATGTAGGTCGATAAAATAGAAAAGGACCTACGCCTCCTGAAACTTTGCGAAACCAAGTAAATGGATGCGAAATCTCGAGAAACATTCGTTCTCGATGCAGTGACCTCCATTTTATCTCGCGTGGGCAAATCTTAGAAGTCGTGACACACTGCGCTTCGCCAGGGCCACATGCCAAGGGCCGGGGCGCGCGAAGCGAAGCAATAGAGAAATAAAGATGTGGGAGCGCGGACGACACTGCCAATATTTAAATATTCTAATTGTGTGCTCTGGAAGTTAAATTCTCTGCCGTGTTGCGAATAGGAAGTACTATATGTTTGGTGAACGAGAACACATTATCGGTTGTGAGCTGAACATGGAATGGAAAACATATCACACTTGACGCAAAATATTTAATTTCATCAGGATTAGTGAATGACATCTGGATGTTTAGGAACAGTTGATATTTTAATTTGTGTATCCATAGCTGAACTGTGTTTTAAAAAAATCTTTTATCGTGCCTGCTTCACATAGCGCACCATTTGCGTGGCAGCTTTTGACTGATTAAAGGCCCGAATGGGAGACACCACCGAGAGGAACGCTTTCTCTAACCCTATGGAGGCAATAAAAACTTTTGTAATAATAATAATAATAATAATAATAATAATAATAATAGTAATAATAATTAAATACAAGAGTTTGGAAATTGAGATCTGCCGAATGTGGGGTGTAAAAGCACAGGTCGTACCGATAGTTATCGGAGCCTCTGGGATTTGTTCCGCAAAATTTGTGTAAGAATTTGTCTAAACTCCCAGGTAATTCAAAAGACTGGGAAGTGCAAGAAATCGCTTTACTTGGAACAGCCCACATTTTGCGCAAAGTATTGTAGAGGCACCGACAGTCCCTAGATCTACTCCTTAGGTAGCTGGTTGCAACCTGGAGTAGATTTTATATTCAGCCGACACAGTAACATCTTTAGTCGTGATTTAGAGGAGTAATAATAAAATAATCGCACGATAGCAGCAAACAAACGGGGGTTATCTGGGATTGGGAGAAAAAAAACGGTCTACTTGTAGATGTTGCTGTGGCGTGCGATCAAAACGTCGTCACCAAGGAGGCAGAGAAACGTCTTAAATACAAGAGTTTGGAAATCGTGATCAGCCGAGTGTGGGGCGTAAAAGCGCAAGTTGTTATCGGAGATCTGGGATTTGTTCCGCAAAATTTGTGTAAGAACTCGGCTAAATTCCCAGACCCGTGGCTAAACTCCTTAGGAAGCTGGTTGCAACTCGGAGTATTCTTTAGAATCAACTGACTCATAACATCTTTAGTTGTAAATTAGAGGAATAATATAATAATAATAACAATAATAATAATAATAATAATAATAATAATAATAATAATTATTATTATTATTATTAACATTTCTCCTTCTGGTCACAGCTGTTGAGTTTCGAAAGAATATGATTTTTCGTTTCGCTATTTCCAACTAGTCTTGCAACTTTATTGCTACTTAGATGAAGTAATGTTACCAATGATGTTCGACATCTCAAAAAATTGACTGCAGTAGAACAACTGAGTATATATTGGGAGATCCTCGTTTTTCTTCTCTTGGTGCAGTCAATTCTTTGAACAGTGAATCATAATTTATAATAATGTTAATAATAATAATAATAATAATAATAATAATAATTCTAAATGTGTAGCGGTCTTAATAGCCGAGATAGCTAAAGCAGTGGTGTTGTGGCGATATCGGATGGAAGAATCAGGTTCGAATTCCGCCCCGGGCATGGGTGTGTTTGTGTATGACTATGTGAGTATCGTCAATTCTCCTTAATTATCTATATCATTTCATCTTCCATGTTCCCAGGACTAGCAACCCTGGGGATAAAAATCATATTCAGCTTAATGCTGATCCCCCCCCAAAGGAGACACAGGCACTTGCCCGGAATAAATGATAATGAGCCTCGGTAAGTGCAGATGCATGTTCGCGTGGTTCCAGACGGCCAATTCGCGTCCAAAAATATCCTAAATGTGTATTAGAAAACAACTTGACTGGAAGTTGTGCTGATTCTCAACAAGAACGGAAAAAAGCTGTTTTAACAAACATTCCTCAACACCCTTTCTCACAACATTAAAAAACTGTTGACATGAGAACAAAAAATACGATTCTCTGGCAGAGAAAATAAAGAATATGTCGAATGTGAGTAGAGTGGTTACACCATTGTGCATTTAAGCATTTTTTTTGTTATACCGAAGTATTTGATTGACAATATCATTATTGAATTATTCTTGTTGGTGGCGAGGCTCAGTCCATAAGACTTGCCCTTCTCCACAACTACTTGAATAAACTTACGTTTCCATGTAAGAAATTTAGGCGTTCGATCTAAATAATATTAACTGGCATTTCACGTTTCGGAGGAAAATGCACTGTGATACCACTATCAGCATTGAATGACCTGCTCGAGTTGTAACTTACAAGTGAGTTTTCGTTGCCATTTATTGTCTGCTCTTGAAAGATACTACTACTTACAATTCCTAAAATCTTAATCTTACCCCAGATTCGAGATAGTTTTCTACGCGGGGCATGTATATTATTAATTGAAATCATCGTTTTGCATTTAAAATATATCAAATATTTATTTAAACGTAGTTGATGGTTCAGGATCGTGTGTTTGAAAATAATGTTTTCACCGTTTGGTGATGGTGAGACAACTACTTACGGTGCAGAGGAATGGGAATTGCGAGGGAGAATGCAGGAAAGGGTGATAATGAGAAAGCGCGAGAATAGTGGGGCGACTAAAGGGTTGTGGTGATGGTGGAAGGTGCAGGCGACGTACGAAGCGTTGGGTGACTGCAGGCTGCGTGGCGAAGGAGGTGAGAAGAAGCACTGGAGGCTGTAGAGACAATGAAGACTATGGAGACGCTGAAGATGATGGAGGTGGTGGAGGCGGTGGAGGCGGTGTGGGCGATGGGGGCGGTGGTGGGCGGTAGTGGGCGGTGTGGGCCGGTGGGGGCGGTGGGGAGCGGTGGAGGCGGAGGGGGTGACGAGGGGCGGAAAGATGACGTCGGAGGTGAAGGTGGCGGCTGGCGGGCATGGCGGAGGTGCTGGCAGCAGCAGGGCGGCGGTCGCTGGCGGGCTCAGCGGTGTCGGGTGTGAGGTGAGGAGACGGTGGAGGTGGAGGACTAAAGGCACTGTAAGTGGCGGTAGGTGGCAGCTACGGTGAGCAGCAGGGGTGGAAGAAGTGCTGAAGCCGTGGGACAGCGAAAATGAAGGTGCTGGAAATAGTGTTGGTAGTGGTGGTGATGGTAATGGTGAGTGGCTTTAGGAACGGTGTGCAGCGCGGGTGGCAGAGGAATAAGAAGCGGTGGGAAGGCAGAGGCGATAGTGAAAGTGGCATGTGGGCTGCGGGGACAGTGGAGAGCGGGTGAGATGGTGGGAGTGGTTGTTGGCGGGGGCGGCGGCAGCACGCTCCCCTTAGCCCTCCGCTAACGAGGGACAATTACGCGCGCAGGATCCTCTGTCGGGAGAGCGTCGAGACCACACAATGCGCTCGGCGGGCGCTAGCTCACACAGACACACACCTGTCGCGCTGCCGCCCCGCACCGCCGCCGCCGCCCGGAAAAAAAACTGGGCCACGCCCACTCAACCAGTCCATGTGCGGAGGCGCAGTCACAGAATTAAATCTGTTTCTACCCTTAATTGCTTTTACAATTGATTTTTTTACTATGAAGAATTAGTCATATTTTTTTATGCAACTCTAAGGTAGACTTTTGTAATATTTAAGCCGTTTCGTCATTTCTGTTGCTCGCTAAGTGAATTCTTGTCTGCGTTTTTGTCAGTGACATTTAAAAGCAAAAGTTTTTGTTTTCGGAGGTTTGTTTTTTCCTCAAATTGTACTCAGAAGACTAAACCTTATTTCTGAATTAAAAGGTTGGGATTATATCGACTTGAACATTGTGTTGTTCATTGATGTTTGGAATTACAGTAAGCATATTCGAAATATTGCTATTTTCGATTTTCATCGTTGCAGTGAACGTGTATCTAATTAAGTTTTTTTACTTAGTACTTTATTAACCATTTCCAGACCATTTGACCGTGAGTTCTGAAGTCTGCTGTTAATGAGTTCGTTGCAGATTGGAGAAATAATTTTTCTCAGCCTCCAAACTTAATAAATTTTAATAAATAACTTTAATAACTTTTAAACTTTAATAAATAACAAGAGCTATTTTAGCTATTTGTACTAAGTAATGAAATATTACAGTAATTAAATATTCTGCTGATATCAGTTTTTTACTACGTTTCTTCGGTATGTTACATCGTTAATCTACATACTAACGAGATGTTAGCGACTAAGACAATTCAAATTTCAATGCCAGTCCAAGAAATAATCGGTCGTTAATTTCACGCGTTGTTCTATGTTGTTATGGTGGATGGATTCCTTTATATTATTTGCGCACAGGAATATTGCTGCAGCTGAGCTGGCAATTTGAAATGTACCGGAAACGTCGCTGGCGTTTATTAAAGTGAAAAACCAGTGACTAAGTACGAATAACCTTTTGGGGCGCCATGGTGACTTGAGAAATGATTGAAGCCGTTTTTAAAATGTCAACTCCGACAACGCGCGTCTTTAATTGCGCAAGCAATTTAAGAACACGTTTCTGCGTAGGGTACACGAACCTTGTTGGTCAAAGGGGTACAGTTACAATGTCTGACATATGATGTTTCGTTCCCCGACTTTCCTCCTTCTTTTGCACCCTTTGCTGATCTCGCAGAGTGAGGTAGGATCCTTTGTGGATTACGTTCATATCTTTCTGGTAGGTTATAAACATAAGTTATTGTAACTCACAACTCCTTGGTTATGGTTAGAATTGTTAGTTATGGACAAAAAACGTAGGTACAAAAATGCAATTTTGGATTGTATCAGTAATTTCGTGATTTTTCACGTATCCTGTGGTACCAATAATTTGGAGTTTCGTGATGTCACATTTCATGATTTTTTCGTTTTTATTGCTCTCAAAGTATTAGAAAATTTTCACGGGTAAATTAATAGCCTTTATGTCCATGTATAAAAGATATAGGGAAAGTGCCCGGAAATTCTCCTCGAAAACTGTACCCTTCCCTCTTATGTATTCTAAGAGCTTAAATATGTACACACTTACGTTCAGGCATTTAGCTTGGTACAAACTACCGCGAGTCTTGTATGAAATAGTTCAGAAATTAAACTATAGGGTACCAGGGTAACTGGAGGGGGGAAATTGAAAAAAAATATAGAAAGATGAATTGATTGCAGTTTACCTTCATCTTCAAATAATACAAACCTTCGGCTCAAAATGCTATTGGAAGCAATAGAAACAATCAAAGTGTAGTGGTAGTAGAAGAGATGCTGTAATTGAGTTGGAAGGACAAAAGAAAATGTAGAGTTATGCAAAACAAAGACAGTGATGGAGAGTGTGTGGTTCGTTGAGATCGCATAGTTAGCCGAGTTGAGTTGTTGACCGAGTCGGTAGAGGAAACGACAGCATTAAATGTGAAAGTAGCTCAAGAGGTGACGAGTATGTTGAGTGATAAGCTGATTAAACGTTATGAAAATGAGATGAGGATAATGCGATGGTAAAGGCAAAGAGTTACTTTGCATGGAAAATACTACTAGCGAGTTGACGGCATCGATCGTGGTGACTCTCATTGTATTGACAAGTGGAACTAAGGCGGCATCCACTGTTTTTTTTCACTGTATTAAAAGTTTCTTTAAACATTTTCTTCTCAATTTGACTTCAATTTTTAAAATGTTATTTTTAATAACAAAAAAAATCAATTAAGATGTTTGTAATACTTCCGATACTCAATATATGGATCATTTTATTTTTGATATTGTCAATATGGATGTCAAACGCCGGGGGGGGGAGACCACAATAGCTGTGTTAATGGCAGTGGCGTTTTATTTAGAAATGCTTCCTGGAGCGCTAGTAATGGCAACGGTTGATAGTGAGGACGGTATCGGTAGGTTGTCGATTTTCGATCTCGTTGGTATTTTATTGATGTCACAAACAACATTACTATCGGTATTGGTATCGATGTTGCTATTGGTATTACTACCGTTATCGCTATCGCTACCGTTATCGCTATCGCTACCGTTATCGCTATGCCTGCCGCTATCGCTATCGGTACCCTTATCGATGTTGCTAATCGATGGCGGTGTCGGAGGCGCAGGCAGTGCTGCGGGCGGTGTCACGGACGGTGGCAGCGGTTGTGGCGGGGGTGGCGGCGGCGATGGCGGTGGCAACGGCGGCGGCGATGGCGGTGGCGACGGCGGCGCCTGGCCTGCCCTCGCTCGTCCGCTCGTCGCCATAAGGAAACACGGCGTTGCGTGGACGGGCGGGCGTTCGTGACTGGGACGCTCATCTGGCCATTCGCTACGCGCGCGGGTGTTGAGAAACCGCAGCGCCGATGCGCCGCCTCCACCTCCACCCGCACCTCCGCCTCCGCCTGCGCCTCCACGCCACCGCCAGCGGCCGCGCGGCGACAAAGGGGCCGCCGGTGGCGCGCCTCGCGGGGGAGGTGGCGCCGGGGCACGTTGCGATACCCGCTTGCACGCTTGCCAGCCAAGCCCGGTATTGATACTTCGATGTTATCGGACCTCAAGCGTTCTCCGCATACGTTTTCTTGAGCTCCGGAATCTCCAACCTCTATCTTTCACTATGCATGGTTGATTCATTGCGAGGGTTTTGGAGGATATTTTTTTTGGAATTATAAGATTTTGAAAGTACAGAATAAATATTCTGTAATGTAGGAATTATAAAATTTTACCATCAGACGTTCTTTCTCATATTATTTAGTACCTGCTTTGTGGAAAGTTTTTTTTCGTCATATCTTTAAAATACGAGATCAAATACATCTTTAGGAATAATTACTTGAGTCAGTCTATACGGATGATAATGTGCGTTGTAGACAAGATTTGAAAATGAGAAATTTTGACTCTCCCAGGATAAAAGACATTTCCATTACAAACTAGTTACATATTTTATTTGAAGAGCATATAATCATAGTAACAGTTCTTTATAAACCAAGAACATCAGAAAAGTTGCTGTTCTTAAACACATGTGACTAGCAGATATTTAATGACACGGGGCCTCTTCCTTGGAGCATTACTATTGCATGATGCCAGATGAACCGGAAGCACTGACACACTAAAAGAAATCAATCGACTCGCACAGTGTGAGAATAAGCAGAACAACATAATTATTTTTTGCTTTTTAGTCAAAACAAAAATTGTTTCGTTCCTTTTTTGGATTCTTTATGTTTTTGTAGCCGTGTCATCTTACGTGGCCGGAGGTTGTAGACTGTATACTTTCTTTTAATTTCTGCGCGCACTGTATATTAGCAATAAAGATCGTATATCATCAGTCAGACATATTTTCTAATTACAGGTTTTCATGCTATCGCAAATTGCTTTTATAGTGTTTACATGACTGCTTTTATCAAAATCTATAATAAATGAACTACTGAAATATTTAAAACCAAAAACGCTTTGAAAAACATGATCTGTTTTGAAATCATAGTGTAAAGTTATGTGAAAACGAACGAAGGCTGGAGGAAAAGTCTTGGATATTTGCTGCCAAACCTATAAATGTCTATACGGAAAAGATAGAAGATTTTCACCCACCAGAAATAGAACGAAAAATCTTAGGTCAAACCTTTATTTTCTTCGTTGAGACCATTCATTATTGTAATGGATGTATTTCAAAAAAGAGTGTTGACAAATATTGAGCCATTCCGACGAACAATATTAAATAAATATTCTAAAGGTTAATACATATGTATTATAAATTGTCTTTCAAGTCTTGAAGCAATACAGCTTTGATGTCGAAAATCATATTGGGAGATATAATTTACAAAGCATGAATCAAATCAACTGAAATTTGCGCACTTTCTCTTCCAAAGACATATGTAATATTTTATAATATATAATTACAGAACTATGGCTTTTTCATGTTCTGTGATCCGATGCAAGCTCCGTAGGGATAAGGAAACTGGATTGTCCATCATTCTTTTTTGCGCGGTTTTGAAAGATATTTTCACATTCTAGACAAATTTTCTGGTTTCTTTGTAGAGACTCCTAGGAAGTGCTGTTTCTGGGTAACATCTTGTCTTCCGCGTTTGGAGTCGTGATGAGCACTTGGTGACACATATTTCTCAGTCGTGCACGTAACCAAATGTGTCATTTTGTCACTTCGCGTGAAGAGAAACAGCGCTTGTACGTCGGCAACGGTTGTATTTTTCAAGTAAATACTCGTAAAGTGTCAAGTACTCTTTGTGAAAGTAAACAATACATACGTGGTTAGGCACAGTACAAGGCAGTAATGTAATTTTGAATTTTAAAGAAGGTTCTTGGTGAGAGTCTGTACTACTACGAATATCCTTGTTTTCTGAAACGTAGCTCGCAAATGGATAGAATGGGTCACACTTAATTATATTATTCTGACGTCCAGTTTTTGCATCTTTACTGTACATGGAAAGTTTTTTGATAAATATTTGTTCGTAAATAATTAGTTCGCAAGTAATTAGAAATAAATAGGCAGAGAGTATCGTCAGATTTTTTTCTCAACCCAATGTTTCTTCTATAAGTTTAATTTCTAATATTTCATTATAATTTGTCTTAATTTAATTACAAATTGCTATGAACTATATCCCATTTATTTTTTACGGTATTATAATTAACATAATTATTTGCTGGTATTTTTTTCCTGAGAGGTATGATGTTACGAGCATAAAATGAATCTACACGCTTGTCAATTTAGTTCAAATATTAACTTAAGGTTATTTGTAATCGATTTAACTATAGTTTCAACCTTTGGTTCTTAAATATTCTAATATTTGGGATCGAAACACTAATGTAACGAGTAATTGACTGTAATTGTCAAATAAAACAAGGTCAACATATTCCATCAATGTCAAATGATAACACACATCAACCTGCATCTCCCACGGTCAGTGATGGCCCAGTGGCAACATTACTGTTGCTTTGGAGCGTTGCTGTCAGAGTGAGATGGTCTGGATGAGAATACTAGCGGCTGGCTGCTCTGATCGGTAACTTCTTGTGTTTTCTTAGATCGATTTCATGCGAATGTCTGAGAATGGAATCGATCTAAAATTGGTCGTAGTCAGATCTCGCGTTCCAGCTGGGTCAATCTTATGATTTAGCATGCACTGCACTTACGGGAATAATTACCATAGTATTTTAATGTTAATTAATCAAGCCGGCAGAGTTTATCTCAGAGCCAAGAGTGCTGCTCACTCTCCAGTGGCTCTGACCGCGGAACATGTCCTAGGGTTCGAATCCTCACGGTGACAAATTTTCAACATCTGCATAGATAGTTTGAATTGAGCCGCTGAGTTTAGCTCAGTGCCAGCATTGCTGCTCTGACCGGGAGGTCCTAGGAATCGAGTCCCGACGGTCGCAAATTTTTGGTAGTGGCTAGCACGGTGTAAGATATATAGGTGTGTCAACTAGCCGCCTTTTGGACAAAATTTTTGAAGCCAGTTTGAGGCTAGTTCCTCGCTTATCCGTACGGTGCGCACGATCGGATTGGGCATTCATGATGGCGTCTTGCGATTTAGTGGCTTCCATCAGAGGTTACAAAGCTATTAAATGGATCACCATCTTGTCCCAAAAATGCCCAAGTCGTTCGCAGCGCTTACATAGCGAGAACTATGAGAACTAGCCTCACATTAGCTTCAGTTTTAGACCGGGAGTGAACCCACCTATATCTCTTACACCGTGTGGCTAGATAGCTGAATCGAATTCAGTCGCTGTCTGGAGGAGAATTCTAACAGACGGTTGCTCTGCTCGGTAGTATTCCGTGGTTTCTCCAATCCGTGCCAAACTGAAACATCATGCGCTGAGGGGAAAACTGACTGCAAATCATGCGCCACGATGGCGCGAGCTTTCCTTCCGCTTCTTCGACCCATCTTTACACTTTATGTACACCCACGTACACTAACAGGCACTACAGGCAGATCTTAGAGCTTGTCTAGGATGGGACAGTGCCTCTGGTGGGAGATACCTGGATGGCAACAACCCTTAAGTCGGCGATAGCTCCGCGCTGGATCTTACCATCCAGCTAGGAAGGAACGCCGCCCCGGCGAGGATAAAAGAATTCACTATATTGACGGGCCTAATGACCACGGTAGTTCAAGGGACCGGAAATATAAATCAATTAATTAATCAACCAATATTTCTGTGGTCACGAGGTAAAAGTTCTTAAGTTAAAAATCTTAATTCGGAAAAAACAAGGATTAGATTATTAAGCCAATGCTTTTTCCTACGCTCAATCCAATTTGCCAACGATTTTTTGTCGTTAAGGAGACAACATTTGAATTCGGTTGTTTTACTGAAATAAAATATAGGTACTTAACTTGTAGTTTCAGTACCGAATCCGCCACTGACGTCACATATATCACATTACTTCACAATACATCGCTTAACATGCCGTAATACACGTACCATCGTTTTACATTCTTTCATAAAATATGATGACAATCATTCCATAAATGTATTAATTATAGAGATATTATTTTTAATGGTTTGTATTCAGTATTATACGAAAAGATTATAGATGGGCATTTTGCCAAAAATTAAGAACTTTTACCCCGTGACCACGGATTTACCTCCAGAATATTTTACCTCAAGGAAGCCTGTCTTAAGTATCGCAAAACCCCTAGGCGTGAGCGAGAGTCAATGCAAGCCTTTGCGGGCCGAGGGCGGAAACTGCGGCGAGGACGCGCCAGCGAGCGCGGAAGGCCCGCGGCCCGTGGGAGCGAGGTCGGAAGCGCCGGCGGCGCGACCGCTGGCTGCGACGTCGACAGCTCAAAGGGAGCGGCGATCCATCTCCCGTGACCTCCGCCGCGCCTGCGCTCACGATCGACGCGGCACGCAGCGGAAATCCCGGTTAAGCAGCAAGGCGATGCGCCGCGTTCGATTCCCGTAAGGGTCCATGCTATTCGGGGTGGAAATTGAGTAGCTTTCCTTTACCACTGTATAGTCCTGATAGGTAGTGTGATCTGGATCATCGCATCACGTCATGTCACCTTGCATCACATACATCACGTTCCATATCATTGCGCCTCACAGGGGAGGATCTAGCCAATCAGTTGATGATGGCGCCATGTCCCCCGTGCCCCCCCCCCGAATCCGCCACTGACGTCACATATATCACCTTACTTCACGACACATCGCTTAACATGCCGCAATACACATTCCATCGTTTTACATTCTTTCATAAAATATGATGACAATTATCCCATAAATATATTAATTATAGAGATTTTATTTTTAAAGGTTTGTATTCAGTATTATACGAAAAGATTATAGATGGGCCAATAATAACACGGAAATAGACACCTTTAAATAATATTGAACGGAAAGTGGTGTCCATAATTAAAGAATGTTTTTATATTGTCTGCCAAATGTATACTTTCGCTATGTTGTACCAGGATTTCCATATTACTTCGTGACTTATAAAAGGCAACGCATGTCATCATGGTTCACACTTGGCAAACGATTGCGACTTAGCGATAGGAATCGCTGCCTTAACCTTTCACAATTACTCCGATAAAATTCCCTTTAAATCCCCGTTTAAATAATTACGATCTTCCATTTAAGACTGGCCTCGTAATGCCTGGGTGGCATTGTGTCACACGCGCTCGCTCCCGCCGGCATCGCCGCCCCGCCCGCCCCACGAGAGAGCAGCCCGCCACCAGCCGGCAACACATTAATGGCGGCGTGACGGGCGTTCCTCTGGCGCGCGCTCGGATGCACCCGGACGGAGCGACGCTTTTCGACTCGGCGCCACCGACGCCGGGGGCGCCGGTCGCTCCGCTGGCATTTCGAGTCCGCCGCCAATGCCACCGCCGCTTCCACCGCCCCCGCCGCGACCCCATCGTCGCCTCAGATCCTGCCCCTGCCCCGCTCTCGCCCACGTCCCTGCCATTGCTGCCACCGTCTCCCCGTCTCTCTGCCGCCGCCACGTTTTATCAGTCAGCACGTTCACCATCATATCAACCACCCCCAACACTATCATCGCCATAGACCCTGCCCCTGCCACGTCCCGCTCACGTCCCTGCATTTGCTGCCGTCGTCTCCCTGCCGCCGCCTCGTTTATCAGTCACACGTTCACCATCACATCAACCGCCCCCGAGCCTATCATCGCCATAGACCCTGCCCCTGACCCGCCTCGCCCACTTCCCTACCATTGATGCAACCCCGCCTCGCCATCTTCGCGTCTCCATCTCGCCACGTTCCATCAGTCACCACGTTCACTACCACATCACCGCATCAGATCATATCACCGCCGTAGATCCAACACCTGCCCCGCCCACACTTATGTCCCTACCATTGCTGTCGTTACCACACCGCCATCTTCCCGTCTCCGCCCTTGCCTCGTTCTCCGGTCACCAGGTTCACCACCACCACATCAACTTCCCCCCGAACACATCACCACCACAGTCATCGCCCCTAACCCACACCTGCACACGACCCCGCCACAGCTGTCGCCCATTTCCCTCCACCTCCCCGTCACCGTCCTCCCTCCCGCCCCTGCCAAACCAACCGCTCCCGCTCCCGCTCCCAATCGCCCCCGTCCCTACCACCGCTACACACCTCCACCATCACTACCACCTTAACCTCCAATACCCCCACCCCCACCACCACCACCACCATCACTGCCGCCACCGTCACACACCTCCATCACCAATACGACCTCCACCTCCAATACCACCACCACTGCCTCCACCGGCACACATCTCCATCACCATCACTTCCTCCATCTCCAATGCTGCTGCCACCGCCTCACACCTCCACCTCCAGTACCACCACCACCACTACCGCCACACACTTTCATCTCCACTACCACCTCCATCTCCAATACCCTCTGCCGTCGCCGTCGCCGCGCGCCGAGGCTCGCCCTGACCCCGAGCTCCGATTTCGCGGGTCGCGGCGCGAGTGCCGCTCGGCGCTCGGCGCTCGGGGCGCGGGCGTCGCGCGGGTCGCCGGAGACAGATCGCCCGCTCTTTGAGCTGTCGGCCCCGCGCCGCGCCGCGTCGCCCGCGCCCCGGGCGGTGACTCGCTCCGACGCTCGCCCGGTCGCCCGTCCGCCCCCGCTGCGGTTTCCGTCGCTCTCAACCGCGCTCAAACAAAATGTGGAACGACACGATTTGGATTTTGAGTTAATTTTTGGGTTTCATTTCGAATTTGATTTGGCGGAGAACCTACAGAACATCATGAAAGAACTCCTTTTTCATAATACCATTTTTTTTATTTTCTGAAAAAATATTTTCTCCAGTAAGAATACTTTTATCGTGTTTTTCACTATCAATATTTCAATCCTTCCGAGTTTTGGAAACACAAATGTAAGATTCAAATATATTTTCTTGTATTTTTTATCATATAACTATAAAAATTGAATAATAAACTGTAGCAGAATTTTTGAAGTTTTTTGCATATTATTTCTATATGACAACAAGACTTCAAACCAAAAATGTTTCATGTATGTTTTAATAGCCTTATGGTGTTTATGAAGTGCGGGAGTTGTAGATTGATGAGTTTGATCAGACTGTCGGCGACATATCGCCTTCACTTAGAACTGTCGGCCTCGCGTCGGCTTTTGCCCCAGGTAGAGAGTTGCTCTGCCGTCTTTTAAATGAAGGACGGATTTGTGCCCTAATTTTAAATCATTCTGAACCCTTCGTTAAATGAGGATCGTTGGCTTAGTGTACCGAGTCGTCGGACACTTTGTCGGGTCTTTGAGTTGTCGGCCGTAGCAGCTCGGAGAGGTGACTCGCTCCGACGACCGACCCGGCCGCGGACCACTTCAGACTGCCGAGTGGTATTCTAAACCACTGGAGTGCAGCTGAACCACATTTGCGACAAGGATTACAACAAAATATAAATAACATAACGTATTTGAATATTCCAAGAAAATCAAATAGTTTTCCCCAATGATTTGATTGTACATACTAGCTTCAAAAAGTTTCCGGAAATTGTTAATAACTCAGGAACAAGATAACGTAACGCAATTTACACAACATTTCCTTCAAAATAGTTCCCTTCCGCAGAGACACACAGTGACATACACACACTTATGCCAGTGCGTGTAAGTGACCATTCCTAGAAGCCGTTTCACGATACTACGTAGTAGTGCTCTCGTCGCGTTTGCTGTAGCTTCATCAGCGTTCAGGAATCGTCGCCCCTTAAGAAGAGTTTTCAGCCACGGAAAGAGAAAAAGGTCTGGTGGTGACAAAACTGGGGAGTGTGGAGGATGCTCCAAGGTAATTTTTTTTACCAATACTGATCGATGTGATGGTGCGTTATCGTCTAAAAGAAACCAGGAGTTCTGTGCCCACTTTTCCGGGCATTTTCTTCTTACTGCGACCCTGAGGCGATGAAGAATTTCCACATACAGTTCTTTCGTTACAGCACGAACTTCTGGAATAAATTGAAATATTCGTATGTTAACCTTCTTCCCATTGTGAAGTGGTCAGAGTGACCACCGCTGCTGGGGCCAAGGTTGAATTCTTGGCCCCATTCATGTCTGTTTCATTCAACTGGTAGTTAGTGTTGTGAAAAGATGACGAAAATATTGATCTTTTTGTCTGGAAAGTTGAGAAAAGAGTTTGAGATCACATTGGGCAGGACGGAGGTCGTGTTTCCCTCCACGAGCGAAGCTTATCTTCTCAGAAGTATTAAAAAAGTACTCAGCGGTATCGCGCGCGTTTGCTGTTGCCTTGCGCGGCCACTGTTTTGGAAGGCCTGCCTCAAATCGCGAATGATTATGGAGATTTCGATTAGTTTTTTTTCTCAGTTCGGCGCCAACGTCCCGTGATGAACAATCTTAGATTGTTCATTCTATTCGACAAAGCATTCGTTACCTTATTTGAGGAAAGGTTATATGATGGTGTTCTTGTCAACATCGGTCTGGAAACATCGTACAGTTTTGACACGCAACACGTTTATACAATTTCCAGCAAAAAATATTTTAATTGCGGAATACTCTCATATAATGTAGAAAAGTAAATATAATTCTAATAGCGTGAATTTGTGAAGGTAAAGTTATTTGCATAGATGTTAGTTGTATCATTTTAGACTACAACACATTAAATGCGCACAAAACAACCGTTGCCAGAAAATCAAATCGTATGAAGGACGTTGTGGTGATGCCTGAGTATTGTCTACGCTGGATTTGACTATTTCTTTTAATCAAGTAAATTCGAAACTTGTGTTGTATTATATCTCATAATTGAAATTGTTAATAAAATGTATATTTTCTCGGTTTTTTATTCATAAATCATTTTTACTGTGTAAATCTACCAAAGGTAGTAATTTTTTCAGGTGCTAATATTACTTCTTCTGAAAATAAGCAGGTTTTCTGGTATTTCTATCAACGTTATCAACTTTATTGTCGACCTCCCTGTAAACAACAATAATTTTTAACATGGAAGTTTCATTTTTTGTACTTAGTAAAGGTAGGCCTGAACTATGGTGTCGATACGCCCAGTGATCTTTACGGCGAATATAAAGGTTTCCAGACTGTGATAGATATTGTGAGAATGGTGATGGTGGGCGGTGCTCATGACGGCAGAGGCCGTTGTGTGGCGACGGTGACCTTACGGTCACGCTGAGCGTGTAAACACGGGGCTACCCGGCTGCGCCGCCGCCGCCGCCGCCGCCGCTAGGGCACCGTACCGCCTCCGCGCCTTATGCCGCACGCCCGATAAATTACCCGGCCGCTGTTGCTGCCCGCGATTGGCACGTGATTAATCCGCAACAAATTTACAATGGTCTTTCGCTCTCGCCCCGCTGCCCGCGCCATAGCCACCGCCGCTGCCGCCGCCGCCTGCCGCCGCCGCCACTCCTGTCGCCGCTGCCCCTGCCAAGCCACTGCTTAGGCTTTGCGCGTCGTAACGTACGTACCGTCACTGCCGCCGCAGTTGGTGCTGTATCTAGACTTGCACTTACGAGAGCTGAAAGTGGCTTTCTCTGAAGTACGAAACGATTTTAATTTCAGGTGCACTTTAAATTTCAATCATATTGATTAAAAATTAAAATAACATACAGAAATAATAATAAATTATAAATGTGATGTGTTTATCTAAATACAGTAATTATGTCAAATTTACGTGTTAATGGTAATTGGACTGACTTATCTCCTAAATTGAAGAAAAGTTTATTTTAAAACTAAAGATAATTACATTTTCTGGATCAAAATTAATCTTTTATCGCCAATCTGTATGCAGAATATCCAAAATTCATGTTTGATGATACTTTACAGTTTACTTTGATAATTTGGCGTTTATTACTTACATAGCGTAGAATGCTTCAATGAGGCAATAATTCAGTTTGCTGGTATAATATACAAATATAATTTTACGATCTGCATGGTGAGAGCATTGATAATATTGATAATCCGTTGGTAGCTAAAATGTTATTAATTTATTATCCCATTATTGAAACTCAAACCCAATTCATAACGCGCATGCATTTAACATTTTAAATACATTTCTTTATTTGTTCCGATAAAAAAGCTATTGGTTCGTTTATCTCAGTGATTTTATATCACACTAGAACGAAACACATGAGAAATGAAAAATGTTTGCAAGCCTGTTAGAGTGAAATGATTCTTTTTTTATTGATATTATATTATCCCAGAATAGAAGTAAAGTTAGTATTTTTGGAGGTCAGTTTCACGTGTAATATTTAGTCAATTTATGTGAAAGGGATAGAGAATAATGTTTGAACTGCAGATAAATATTTTTTGGTTCTACAATAACAGATAAAAAATGAACGAGCGGTTTTTAATGAACAATGAGACAATGCATCTAGTTAATAAAGCTGTTTCTTTGCTGGCAACTTATTGAAATGATCTTTCAGAAGTTCTTTTTACTCCTAGAGGAAATTTACTTTTTTTTTACTTAGACATGATGTGTTTTGTTTTCAAATATTGATGAGCCCCATTTGCTATCCATTAATGAAAGACAATAGTCCGCTTATTGAAACTCACCAACATCCACAGAGCTCCTTGTACTACGTCGCAGCAGCTACTGGAGTCGCATAGAGACTCTGTACAGCCTAAGCGAACAACGGCTGTCACATTCACCACCTCCACCATTGAATCTACATGCATTACTGCAAATGTCGCCACATCCGTCCCTACCGTCAATACCGGACACCATTTCTATCGACACTCTTTCTGTCGCCCCACCTTCACTTGTGAAATCACTGCAATCACTTCTACTATCAACTTTTGCTTAGCTCTACCACCACTTATGGCCAATTGCTTTCATTACTGCACCCATTCTAACTTCACGGCGCCACCACCATCGTTATAACTCCGGCAGCGTTACCATCCCCTCTTCGCCTCGCACCATAGTCGCTACTCCAACCATCATATCATCATTAACTCTGCAATCACCTTCCCAGCACCCTAACCGACACCTCCCATCATTTCTTACACAGCCCCCTAGTATATCCTTAACTTGTATCAATTCCTCTGCATTCATCTTCACCACTCCAACCCACTTCTCTACCGTCATCATGACCATCAGTCGTCACGTCCGTCGCCATGACCACTATTGTCACGACAGTCGCCATGGGCGACGCCGTGACCGTCGCCTTGACGACGCGATCTCAGTCACCATTACCACTTCATTTCTACCACCTCTACTACTACCACCATTACCACCATCCCCCCTACCACTATTACCGCTACAACCATCACACCAACCTTCCACAACACTACCACCGTCATCACCATATCAACTCCATAGTGTCCTCCATCCCCGATTCCTTCTCCACCGCCCCTCCGCCTCCACGGCGCCGCCCGCCGGGAGCGTGCTGTACCGTGGCGAGCGATGGCCTGCGCCGGGCGCCGAGCCGGGAGCCCGCGGTCACGCGGGGCTACTGTACGCTGTCGGGGCGCGCGCGGCAACGGCGGCGGCGGCGGCGGCGGCGGCGGCAACGACCACATGGGGGCCACCCAGCGCGCACCGGCGAGCAGCCTTCGCTCTCCGCCCGCTGCGCCGCGCTCCGCTCCGCCACGGCGCGGGGGCGGTCTCCTCCTCCGCGCAGACACTCTCTCCCACGCGCGGTCCGCTCGCCCGTTATCAGGCCTCCTTAATTGTTCCGGGGCAGCGACGTTAACGACGCCCGGAAGAGGTTAATGACGCCCGGACAACGCTTAATCGCGCTCCGAAAAGGGCCGCCCGCCCGATTGCGCGCCCCGGCCCCGCGCCGTAATGGTCCCGGCTTTACGCGGCCGCGCGCGGTATTAAACTAAATAGATTATCTCCGGATGTCGCGTTTATCGGCATCGCCGCGCCCGCCCGGGTCGACCCGCCGCGTGGCTTCGGGGTCTCTCCGACGAGGCGCCGGGACAGTGCGCGGGGAGGCGGGTTTGCGAGGGAGCGCGCCGGCAACGAGACGGAATTGTGCTGACGAATTTGATGAAGGTTTGGGAGCGCGTTGGTGCTGTGTTTTTGAGTTTCACGCGATGCACGATGTGTGAAGACATACGTACAAAACTACACAATGCGGGTTATGGATAATCTGTGTTGTGTGTAGTTTTGATGAGTAGTGGACTAGAATATATTCATACCGTGGATGGTAAGACTAACATAAATCATTTCTAAAACACGCTCAATTGTAGAATTGTGGAAATTGATCAGTATCTTGTCGTACATTTTGATCATTAACTTTTTCATTACATCACTTCTCATTAGTTTTTACAAGTTTTCAGTAGGTGACTTTCTCATTTCAAAACTAATATTTTCATATAAAATGAAACTGAAGTAAATAACAAGTAAACAAAGAGTAAATGTGTAATTTACAAGAACTTCTTCTTTAGCGTGATATATTTTACTACTCCGGCATTTCCTCTTAAATACTTGGTTCGTATATTTTCTTCCGACGTACCCCCTAAAATATTACTATAAAATGAATATGGCTAATTATGGTCTGTTTCAATGATCACATTAAATTATGAAGATCGCTTCTAATTTGTTGTGCGTATTAATTCTGAAGAGAAATGTAATATGTACGGAAATCCGTTTATTATTTATGAAATATTTTCAAATTATTTATTTGTGGTGGAAACTTATAGAAACTAATACTAATTACATTTGGCTTTTTCTATTTTTTCTTTGATGATTTTCTCCTTGAAATTCTTTGTCACAAAAGTGAATATATTAATGTCTCTTTGAAGTATCTGAATATTGTACATTTTCCAAAACCCATTGTCATTTGCGTCCTCTTAGATTCGCAGTTCGGACTACTGCACGTCGCGTTTGTCCACGTTGCATTCTCGGCCGGACGTGGGGCCGTTCTTTTACGTAACAAAACAACGCTTAGTAGGTACAAGCCGTCCGCGCTCACGGCTTATCTCAAACACTCCAGACCAGAACAGGGCCGGTCCACCTCGTCGGCACCGGCGATCTCCGAGTCCCCCCTCCCCTCTTCCCCCTCCCTCGCGCACGGAGACTCCAACGCCCGCATAGAAGACGAACCAGGAAACTCTTTGAACGCTTTGAGATATGACTTCCATTTGCTCGCGGTTGTCTGAACTCGATTCGCATTCAGTCGTATTAATGTATTTTACAGTAAAATACGAAGCTTTATGAAGGTCAACGCGCGTAAAAGCAAAGTGCTGTGGAATCATTAATTGCACCGAGAATCCTGTTTGAGCAGAAGTTACGCTCTTTTTGACCGGGAAACTGCACGGTGCTCTTGTAATACGGTGAAGCGCCGGTGGAAATATTGCGGGAGCCTGAAAGATGGTGTGAGAGATGTGATGGAAGAGCGATTATTCAGGGAAAAGGCTATCTGTATATGTAGATACTAGAATGTCAGTAAAAAGAAATGCAATGAGTTGGTACGTAAGAATTCAAAACTGAAATATCTGGTGAGAACAAAAACGTTTCGGAGAACAAGAAAGGCATTGATAATAATAAAAATATTCAGGACAGTTGGGTAAAGTTGTGCAAATAACAAATAAAGTAAGTGTTAATGTATGATTTACAAGAATTCCGTTGTACATGCAGTTTTACTACTTCTCCTGCTTTTTTTCTTTATTAAAAGGTACTCGAATTTTCTCGAGGTTTTCCCCCCCGAGAACATTACTACAACATGACAATAGCTTATAGTGCTTGATATGGTCTTTGCCAAAGATCTTCATATAATTTTGTTGTGACTGTCAATCCTGAATGAAGAGGAATTTTGGTTATCTGTAAAATATTTGTCAAATTATTCGTGCTAGCAATATTATATAAATTGATACTATTGCATTTAGCTTTTTCTGTTTTTTCTTAAAAGTATTTTTTAAGCATTTTGATTAAAAAAGTTAATGAATTATTTGTTTAATGCTGCTTTGAAGTTTCTAAATATCATACATTTTCTACAAATTAAGAAAATGGAAAAGAGAATAAAGCAAGGGTAGGAAAAAGAGAAAAGTCAAAGATAAGAGCATGGGGATGGGAGTGGTAAACGTGACCATTTGTAAGGATGTGTGGTGGCAAATATACGCTAGGGCATTGAAAACGATGAAGACCACATCTTAAAAGTGGTTACATTAAGAGTTCTCGGATGGGCACTCAGAGTAGTTTCAGTGATATACTTGTCACTACACAAAACCTCATTCTACTCTTTAGTTCATTTCTTCACTGTTATAAGTCGTTAACATTTAACGTCATCTAGAGTACCTAATAAACTGTTGTAATTTAAATGCTAGGAGTATGAAACTGGAATGAATTTTTCACTGAACCACGGTAGCGGAATGCATATCTACCGTAATGAATCTGTGCCGTGTCACAACGATTATTGTCAAGAGGATGTTGCTCTGAACATCATAGGTGGCCTTGTTTGCGGTTGTGTAGAGTATAATGTCGATGATGTCAACATAATCGTGACGGTCCACGATCGAGCTCGTATTTAGGAAGTTATTATGTTTTATTTGCTGTTGGCAATGTCGTCCCTGATCTTCGGGTCAAGCACCGCTAATAATTATTGTCGGTGTACGTACTACGAAGGATTGTATGCGGAAGAACTCAAAGACGTGTTGTATCTGACTGTGGTACTGATACATACGCCGTCGTAGGCTAACCACTCTCACATATGTGAGTACTTCTCAGTTTACCTGCATTTATATACGTAAAGGTTTGTTACTGCGTGTGCGTTTCTGATTGTGTGAGATGAGATGCATATATGGAGATGAATGTACAAGCAGATGAGCGTTGTGTAAGGAAGAGAATAGCAATTTTGCGTAGGTCGTCATGACAATGAGTGTCAAGTAAATTCTCGTGAGAGACACACGCAACTTGTAAAAGAAATACATTTGTCATTTAAATGAGCGTTATTTTCAATACTTTTGAACAGTTTTCTTCCGTGTTTATTACTCGTTTAGGTTTTCACAATAAGCTTTTTAAAACATACAGTGATACAGATTCCGATTTTTTTCATTTCTAACGCTGTTTACGTATCAAATAGTCAGCAGTCGGCTCAGAAATTAAACCACCTTAATCTGTTTCCTGGTTTTTAAAGTAGATAAAAATGGGACCCTCAAATTTGAGGTAAAGACATAAATTGGTAGTTCGGAATCAAGCAAAGCGTCCCAAATAATGGAAATATCTCTACGAAATACTTAAATAACAATAAGATTTCAGCCATCAGAATATGATGTAAGGGACGTTAGTGTTTTAGAAAGATCCTCTTAAGTAATTTTACTGCCGAGTATCATACTCGTATTATCTAAGAAATTGGAATATAAATTATTTTGTTAATCTATTAAGGTTAATAGCAAAATTTATTTATACATTTATTGTGGATTTTATCAAATATTTCAAAATTAAGACTGTAAATTTTTTGGTGTGACGAATTTTGTAACCGGCAATACAAAAAGGAAAACAAAGAATGAAGACAATTATTTAAGTTCCCATTCTTATAATCATACTTGAAGTGGACGAATGATTGTAATGGATTGGCGATTATAATCTTCCTATACAAATGATGACGGAACAATAATGGAATGAGGGGCAGGGAAACTGGAAGAACCCCGACAAAACCTGACGCGAACCGATTTTGTCCCTCACAAATTTCACATGAGTCGACATTTGAACCCCACTGCCCAGAGATGGAAGGTCTGGCCGCTATACTAGACCCTAATTTATACTTCCTTCTGAATAATATATCCGGATTTTTCATCCAAAGCGCGCGTAAGCACGGGTGCGTATAAGTTCCATTCTGCGTTTTCCGTCGCTAGAAACTAAAAACTAATTAAGTTTGGAACTAATTAAGTTGGAAACTAAAAAACTAATTAAAATATGCACTGTGTTCTAATCAACATTAGAACACAGTGCATATTTTATTTTTCAGTAAGTAATCAATTCACATTACAATTACACATATTAAAACGTTCTCAAAACGACAATAAAGGAACACATCGCATCACACGCATAGAAAACGAGAGAAAGTGGTGGAAAGGACGCTGAGAGCATCGTAATCGGACGGGTTTTATGAACTGTAACAAACAATTAAGCGTGCGTCATTTTTTCGTGCAAATCACATCCCATCTGGTTCGTTACTTTTCTGTATCGATGAAACAATTATGAAAACATAACCGTGTAAATCGGGTTTAAGGTAGAGTAATAATGGACCTGACGGAATTCAGGTCATCAGAAATATATTTCAAAGCAAATTGTTTATTTTTATACAACTAAATTCTACATCAGATAAACTATATTACAAGTAAATAGTACATCTAGTAAACAACTTAATAGAAGATGAAGATAAATTACATTGCACACTTTCAAGAAAAACAGAGTGACCTATCTTTTTCTGGGACGAATTTCTCTGACATTTTCATCTTATCCAAGGTAATTTCCTTATTTTTCCATAACAAAATGTGTGATGTATTTCAGAGTTTACAAATAAAATATTAAATAAATCATAACTTTGGTCGATATTAAACTCTTTCTTACGCTAACATAGATTTTATTAAACTACCACAGATTTTCTTGCACTAAAACATTGTGTGAGTCAGATGCACTTCAATTTAAATCATACAATACCTATCTTTCTGTATTTGTCAGCTCTCAGATTGCACTGCAAGAAGGCAAAAATAACAATATTTGCTTAACAAATGAATAATCAGCTTGAGTTCTCGTATGTAGCGCATAGTTCTGTGATGTAGTTTACAAGGCGTCACAAAACGCAGTTTTTTTGTAGGGCTGTGAAATTATAACAAAATAAAAAGTTCAGGACATTTGTCAGAAACAAAGATAAATACGACAGGACACATGTAGATAATCAGAGCTTATCCCACTTCTTCAGGATGTATGGCAACCCTATATTGCCAGAAATGTCACTAAATCTAATGTTCATTAATATATTGTACTTTAAACTTACTGTAACCTTGCACATTTAAAAGAGCTTAATACATTTGTAATTTAATTCACTGGTTAAAACCAGTGTATATCTAATGTAGAGGATCTCCCGTTTACCCTGCCTCTAATCAATCATATCCTATATTCATAGTCATCATTCTTTCAAGATCATTCATTCATTCCCGAGGATGGTAAAGCTTTGACTCTTGCATTTTAAATGAACATGTGCACATTAATTTAATGTACGTTCATGATAATTTAATACAATTTACATTAAAGTAATGCGGAAATTACTGGCAGTTTAGTCTAAGGGCCTCTCTGTGACCAGGGCATTCGCGGGGGGCGTCCGCGCTGTTCCGCGGAGTCGGAGGGCGTCGCCGCGGAGCGCGCGCCGCCGCGGGGGAGGACCCGGAACCGCCGCTGCTCCTCGCCGCCCTGCCCCTGGGCACTCGCCACCTCCGCCGCCGCGCCGCACGGACTTCATTAGCATAGGGCCGCGACGAAGCAAAGCGGAGGGGTGGGGGAGAGGGCAGAGGTTGGCGAGTGGCGGTGGCGGACGTGCCGGATCCAGAAAGCGTTTTATAGGGGCGAAAAATTTCAATTCAGCCCCCCCCGAATATTTTTGAAATATTTTTTTAATTCAGTCAATTATTTAAATAGTCAAAACATGGTTGAGGCTTAGGAGGCTAGAGCATCAGTTGATGTCTCTGCGGTGCCTCTGACCTGGAGGTCTTTCGAGTTCCGATGGTGGCGGATTTTCGGCAGTAGCTAGATAGCTGGGTCGAGTTCATCCGCTGTCTGGAGGAGAATTCTAGAGGTCGGCTGCTCTGATCGGTAGTTTTCCGTGGTTTCTCCGATCAACACTAGGCAAATGCCGGAGCAGTACCCTAATAAACGGGCCACGAATTGCGCACGAATTTTTTTCTTCCTCCTTCTTGTTCTCTTACTTACACCTACACGTACTTTCAATGCACTGTACTACATGAGTACATGCGTTGCACTACCACATATGTCCGGAGACCCGTCGGGACTTAGAGCTTGTTCTATCTGGGGCAATGTCCCGCTCTTAGGGAGAAAATACCCACAAGCCGACGTGTAGATCGGCACCGGGTCTCACCATCCAACCGGAGGGATGCCACTTCCATGATAAAACATGCACCACACTACGGGTCTAATGACTTTAGCAGTTGATGCGCACGGAAACAACAATGTCAATCAGTCAGTAAAACAAATTTATAACAATGTATTGTTTTGTTAGCACGAAACTCAAAAAAATGAAAAATATTCAAAATGGCGACAATATGTTGGACGTAATATGTTTATGATAATTATTTTGAAGAAATTGAGTGAAATTATAAAAAAAATGTTGCTTTTGGCTAGAACCCTCGTGCTCCTCTGGATAGTGGTACCAGAAAGGAAGGGTATTGACGACGAAGGCGATGGTGGAGAATGGAAAAGGGATAAAAGGAGAAGCATTAATAGAAAGGGGGAAAACGGAAAGAGGTAAGAGGGAAGGAAGATTAGGGAGCACCAGAGAAAGATAAAGTAAAATAATTCTCTGTAAGGACAGACGTTCGTAAGAGAAGAAAAGGAGATAAAACTAAAGAAAAAAGGCTGACGAAAAATAGAAGTAGAAATCGTTGATGGCGCAGGTGAACCTATGTTCACCTATGCCATTAACGATTTCTACTTCCGCGGGAAATATCGCAAATTCAGAAAAGGGTTCCAAATGTATATGCTCTTGCTTTACCTCAAATACTAAAAATATTTTAACACATGTTTGCAAAAATATTTGTGACATGTTTCTAAATAAATGTATTGTTAATTATTAAATAAATAATTTTAACTTTCAATTATTTTGCAGTGCATTCAAGGACCTCACATTGACTATCCCCAAATAATAGAATAGTATTGATATACGACTGTGAATGTGAGCATTGTTGCCGAGTAGTTGCGACACGAAAAGAGGCTAGTCAGTGCGGGATTGGGAAGGCGGGGCTGGTTTAACGTTGACAAGAACGCAGAATAAAAGCGATTGGTTGGCAACACGTTGATTAACTGAAGCCGGAGAACGAGCAAAACGATGCAATTTGATGAAAAGAAATAGCAAAATATTGGCGAAGACAGGATCGTTGTGGAAGAAGACATCAACATCCTGGACTGACCATCTGCGACCATACGCGACGCAACCAATTGCAACTAGGCTAATCAAGGTGATAGTGACGACACAGAGGGACGGCAGCGATAGTGACGACGGCGGACATCTACAACACCGGCAACAAGACGAGTACTGCAACGACAGAAGACGAAGCGCGGATTAACTGTGAACGACTGAAGGTTAGAAGTCGCGCGACGTTTCATGGCGGAAGAGATTCTGCCTACGCGATTGCGAAAGAACACGTGGCTGTAGGGGAGATGACATTAGTATGAATGTCCGTCGGTCGTAATTAAGTAACAGAGGGCGTTTATTTCACATTAACGGGTGCTCGCAGGGGATGAGAGCCGTTTCGCTTCGCATGGCGCGACTCAGACGCAGGTGGTTGTAATTGCGTGGCTTTCAGTACGTGCGTCGCGGCATTACAGAATGTTTCTGCTATCTCTGATTTACTGAAGATAATCAGCATTATGGATCTACAAATGTTCGAAATGTGAATGTTTATTACAGTGATACAAGGCCTTACATGTAGTAAATTATTGCATAAGAATACTTGTCAAATAACGGAATACTTCTGGTAACTAAAAACAATATCAGAATTTTGTATTCTAATGTCCAACGAACATTTTGAAAAATCTTTTAAGCAACAATAAATAAGAGAGAAGGGTAAATCCAAACCTTGGACTTCATAACTTTTTCAAATCTGTTCTGAAAAATTTTAACTTGCCCTGAAATACGAATTTTGGGTTAAAAATAATAAAGAAATCTAATTGAAAGAAGATAATACGAATATTGTAAAGTATATTTTAAAGAAGGTCATAAGTCTTTCTCAGTTATGATTACAAAACTCTGACTGCGTTATCTTTTTTAGCTGTAATCAGGTAAATCTGCCGATTCAACAAAGGTGCTCGAAATGAGAAGAGTATTTGGATGTGCGATATATTACTTTACAATGATGAGAAGTAACTGTCACAAATTGAGTACGAAAAAACATTAAATTAATTTCATACGTTTTTGTTTAAATTAAAATGAAAATAAAGATACACTTTCTTTCCAGTGTAAGTGTTTAGAATCTTTGTGTATGTGTAAACACGTAAGTGAGTGAAAAAATCGAGGATTTATTGAAGTCTCTTCCTACCACTGAAGTCGGTAGGAATGCTACAAAACAACATCCAGAAATTGAATTCAATTTTTCGAATTCTTGTAATTTAATTGAATTCATTAATTTAAATTATTTTTCTGAAATTTAAGTATCCACTCAAGAATGAATACGATCATAATAACAAAATAGTCCGTGTACTATTTGTGTAAAACTCTTTTGTGTAAATACACGATTATATCTCAAGCAGTTTGAATATAAAGACGGTTTTAATAAATGAATTAATCAATAGATATACTACATCATTTTCTAGAGAACATTATACGAGTAATCAAATCCGTAATGAACTTTAGACCATTATATTGGTAGTTTGTATCCATGACAGCGCATGAAATCGATGAACCGCAGTTCGCGCTCAAATATAGAAAATGGGTTTTGCTTGGAAGCCGCGAAACCGCAGGCCGACATTCTGTGCTCGGCCCATTCCCTTAGCGGCTGAGGCAGCCCTGTAATCTCACGTGGATTGGTCGCCTCCCGGGAGCTACACGAGCTCTTAATAAATTATTGAAGAGGAAAATATATTTTGAAGTAAACTAAGTTCATTCAATTTAAATCGTGATTTAAATTAAAATCAGAAAGAAACATTTAATCTAAATTCATCAGGTCTCTTGTTTCATGTCTGTGGTCGTGATCTTTTATTACAGTGAATTAGTAAAGTTAAAAATATATGGCCCAATATACGGTGGGTAATGGAATCGCTGAACTATGCTTTCGAATATAGAAAATAGAGAACAGTCAATATTGCGATCCACCAACGACTTGCAGGTACTTTTTGTCATGATTCGACTTAAATTGGAATTGAAGTAAATGTTTTCAGCAGTCAGCCTTCAGTGCCAGTTTTTAAGAGTGTTTAATTAAATTTCAGTAAACAATTCACACTCTGAGATTTCACGTTTGTACACATAATAATTACACCCAATGACCGCAGTCCAGCATTCAAAGTATTCATTGTTTCAAAGGTAAACATCTATGAAACTAAAATATTTGATCTACTGAATTCCAAACAAAATTTTAATCACCAAACTCATGAGGCTTGCTGGATAATTTAGGTTTTCATAGATTGATTTAAATTGTAGTCTAAATAAATTATTTATAAATTCTTTGATTGTAATATGTCAGTTCACTTAAATCCATGTCAGCGTTTCTTTTACACCCTTTGTCGAAATATTCTACATCTGAAATATTCTACATCTAGGAGAAAATGAGCTCTCAAGTAACACTACCGAAAAGAGTCACTCTATGATTCTACACGCGTGAACACTTTTGCACTCGGAGATGGAAAATGGATGAGCGGAGAGGAGAGAAGAATTGGAAGGTAATTAAATTATTTATAAAATATTTAAATGCAATACTGATTTCCATTAGTTGACTTAAATGCTTATATGCTCTTCTTTCAACGTCCCTGGTTGAAATCTTTCTGCATTCAAGGGTGTCAGCTGATGTCTCTGTAGTGTCTCTGACCGGGAGGTTCTAGTCCCGACGTTCGAGTCCCGGCAGTGGCAGGATTTTCCACGCCTCTTATAGAGCTAGGTTGAATGCAGCCGCTGTCTGGAAGAAAATTCTAGCGGCTGGCTGGTTGGTAGATCCGTAATTTCCCTTAGTATCCCCGAGCAATAGCCTAACAAAGGGACTGCGCGCAGTAACTCATTTTTCTTGCTTGTCCTATCCTTCATTTATACACACACATTCACTTCAACATCATGCGTGTAGGGAGACCGGTTTAAGACCCGTTCCGCCTGTGGCAGTGCCCCGCTGATGGGAGATACTTGGATAGGGAAAACCATGCAATCTGACGTGTAGATCGGCGACGAATCTCACCCGTGATTAAAAAAATGCACTACACTAACAGGACGACACGACACTAACAGTTGACGCGCTCGGACACACGAAATATTTAATGAATCAACCCAAGACAATGTGTTTCGGAGTAACACTATTAGCGTTTAAGCCCCTCGCCTCTATCCTTAGCACATCCAAAGCGAATATGATGTTCGGTGGAGTAGCACCATTGTACAGGAAAATCTTAGCTGTTCGAGAGACGCCACGTCGTAGGCAAAATGTGCCAACGTTTCGGTCGCCATTCTGTGACCTTCGTCAGGGCGAAATGCTGGAATGAAGGAAGATCGCAGAATGGCGGCCGGAACGTTGGTATGGCCGCGAAACCGCAGGCAACGCACTCAGTGCGCGGGATGGGGCGGCGCGGTCCATTCCCTCAGCGGCGGGCGCTGTCTGCGACCTTCCTCAGGGCAAAATGCAGAAATGAAGGAAGATTGCAGAATGGCGGCCGAAACGTTGGTACCTGTGTCTAGGACGCGGCTTCTCCCGAACAGCCAAGCATCTACTTACTCCGGCCGCGGGAGCCTACAATCTATTGTACAGCGTCCCTCCACGCCCGTGGATTTTGTTCTGGGAGGCGGCAATTGGGCGAGCGGTGAGGATGATCTGGGAGTGCGTGGAAGCCGCGAAACCGCAGGCGCGCACTCACTGCGCGGGATGGGGCGGCGCGGCACATTCCCTTAGCGGCGGGCGCTGTCTGCGACCTTCCTCAGGGCAAAATGCAGGAATAAAGGAAGACCGCAGAATGGCGGCCGAAACGTTGATATCCTGTACCTAGACACGGCGTCTCGCGAACAGCCAATCATCTACTGACTCCTACGGAAGCCTACACTCTATTGTACAACTTCCCTCCTCGCCCGTGCATTTTGCTCTTGGAGGCGGCAATCGGGCGAGCGGTGAGGATGAACTGGGAGTGCGTGGAAGCCGCGAAACCGCAGGCGGGCACTGGGAGCACAGGACGGGGCGGCGCGGCCCATTGCCTTAGCGGCGGGCGCTGTAATCGGGCGTGGACTGATCGCCCCACGCGCGGCTGCGGGCCGCCGCAAGCGCGGGCGGCATCGCCCGGCGCGGCGCGGCACGGCGGCGCGACGCGGCGGAACGAGCAGCACGCGTTGCGCTCACGAGCGGCGGCGGCGGCGGGCGAAGAGCGCAGCCCGAGCATTGAAGCTGAGGGAAGCAGGCTGGGAGGGCGTGGATTCTAGAAATGCAGAAGTAATTCAGAATGATATTCATTATAATTCTGTAGTCACGGGGTTAAAGTTCTTAAGCCAAAAACTTTAATTTGAAGAAAACATTTTTTAAAAAATGTATTTCTTCGTGTTCGACAAGAATGTCTTTCAGGGTTAGATTACTGAGCCAACGCTTTTTCCTATACTCAATACTATTTCCCAAAGCTTTTTCTCGCTAAGGAGACGGTGTTTGAATTCGGTCGTTTTACTAAAATAAAAATATAGATGCTTAACTTGTGGTTTCAGTACTTCACTCTATTTCGCCAAAATTGACTTAAGAACTTTCATCCCCGTGAACACAGAATTGTTTCTGCATGTGTGTTTGTACTAGGTATTTTAGGGTCAGATCAATCCGACTTTTGCTTAGCTAGCACTGTTCCTATGCCTGGGTTCTGCTTTATTTATTATCCACGCTTAGAGAAAAGCCAGATAAGGGAGACACGTGGTGTGCATGTCCCAATTCCATGACCGTATTAGCTTTTTTTGGCCTGCATACGCTCTCTTTTGTCACACACCTATAGAAACTCAAACGATTTGTATTAGAATTTTTATTTTGCTCCGGCCGGGAATAGAACCCGGAGCTGCCTCCCAGAAATCTACCACGCAGTCCATGAGCCATTCAAGGGACATAATTGTTTATATTTATTATAAATCAGAAATATTTATTTATTATTGGCTGATTGATCTGCTTTTTCGCACTTGCAAATAACATATTTTGATTAATATCATTCATATACTTGTTTTGTGCATATTCGAATTCAATCTTCTGTTGAGAAACATGTGTGTAATATGGGAATGAGAGATCCCCAGATACGAAACGCGCACGCACTGGGTAGGAGATGAAGCGAAATGGTTAGAGAAAAAAAGGGAAATAAAAAAATAAATGAAAATTATAAAGGAAAATCGAGAAAAAAGGGAAATAGCGAGGATGAGTGAGGAGCAGAAAGAAGAAGGCAGAATAGAGAAGGACAAAGATGCAACAGAAGACTGTAGAGAAAAAAAGACAAGCAACTAGAGTGAGAGAGGAAGACGAGTGAGAGTGAAAGGGAGGGAAAAGGCTAAAGTGGAAAGTGAAGTACTTCGGTATTTACGCGAATGTAACACCTTACGACAGTGGAGTCAAGGTCTTCTATTGGTGGAAGTGGCGCGCGCCGTGGCACCGTAGTATGCCACGAGCTTCTCTGCGCAACCAACGTCGGCAAGGGAAACTATTAACCCCGTCGTTTTACAATAGGAATGGCGTTTTCTCTGGTGGCGACGTGATGAACTGTGTGGAGGAGCAATTGCGTCGTGGCACTCGTGTCACGGACTTCCGCTCGTGGCATCGACCTTGACAACACTGTCTTACGCGGTGCAATAATTCCGCTGGCTGCTCGCGCGCTTGGTTCGCGAATGTCGCAGGGTAGCAGCCACGGCGGCGGCGGCGACGGAGGCGGCGGCGTCGCGGGCGACCACAAGCGCCGCCTTCGCCTTCGCCGCCGCCAGCGCCACCTCCGACGCCGACGGCGCCGCGCCGAGTGACTTTGAAGTGCCGCCGACACACACGCCCGCGAAGCCGCGGAGGGCGAGCGAGGCGAGGCGAGGCGCGGCGCGCGCATGCCCATTTGCGCGGCTTCAGCTGCTTCACGGCCTCGTTCTCGCACGCTCGTCTCTCGCGAGCGAAGGACGTGGCGCCGTCGTACAGCTATGCCGTTTTGGTTTTGATCATTTTTACTTCATTTCTTCTTCTTCTCTTACAGCTTTTACTTCTACTTTTAGTTAATTGACTTAAATGCGTATCATCTTTTATTTTAACGTCCCTCGTCGAAATCTTACTACATCGAAGGGGAAATGTGTTTCAGTGCAGTACTGTTATATTAGTACTTTAAGAACTCCTGCTTGTACTTTTACTTTTGCTTGTATTTGTACGATACTTGTTATTCTTCTTTTTACCATTCCACTTTCTTAATGGGATGTTGACGACCAACTAACAGTGAATTTATTTTTGGCTTTCAATTCCTGAATATATATGAAATTTAATGGAAACAAACAGTTTTTGACATTATTTTTATTTTGTATCAAATTTGTATTATATTAAAGAAATACTAAAATGGTAAATGAAGATAAAATGAAACTGAAATAATGGATACGCTCGTTTTCTTGATGCGTGGATGGAGACTTCGTATTTCAATGGATATACTTGCAATTAGCATATATGCGCAATTTGAGTAATTTCTTGTTGTTATTGTTGTTGTTTCTTCTTCTTATTCAATTTTTATAATGAAATCTATTATGAAATTGTGACGATCAATATCAGATAACTTACATTTCGCTTTTACTTTCTGCGTCAATTTGATAAGAATGCAGATGTATTTATGAATAAGTTCTATTCAGTGATGGAAAAATAAACAAGGAAAAAACGGTGTATGCGACTTTGTGAGAATCAAAGAAAAATAAGCAAGAAAATCAGAAGAATGAATAAATAAGAAGTTCTGAAAACTTCGAATTTTACGATTCATACCCAGACGTGTGTTCTCGGTAGAAACGATAAGATGAACTACATCAATAGCTACGCTACATATCTTTTCGGACAATTAGAGTTGAAGGTTTTCATTTCATTCATTGATATTGTTAGTTTGATTGAAAATTTTCTCCCTAATTACTTGTTTCTTTATTTGGTAATTTAATAAAATACTTTGATATAGACGTTAATATATTTTCATTCGTTATTACATTCAAACATTCATCATTTACCTCATTCTTCATTACTTGATTATTTCTAAAATTAAACAGCGAAAATGAATTACGTTTCGGCTCTCAAAGGTGCCTATTCGTGTTACTTATTTGTATAGTTATTGTGGATACACCGTCGTAATTTGTGTTCTTACGAACATCTTCAAGTTTGGCATTTAAGAAGTAGTTACTAATGTGAAGTGAAATTGTTGGGAATATATCCAAAGCAAAACTTTCCTTTCCTTATTCTACATCAAGAAGTCAACGTTTGTTTATTCAACGTTTTAGCAACAGAGTATTTAACATGTTCTCATTTACGGTATAAATAACGTTTGTGGACGTAGCACGTAAGAAGGCTGGCGCCTGGCTTGCGAAGGAAAATCTAGAAATTTGCGTTCTGGTTTTATGGCCTCGAGCGAGGCCACTTGCCATTTGCCACCACAACAGCGCGGTTCACATGCTCCTGCTAACCGCAGGCAAACTCAGCGCACCCGCCGACCCAGCGATAGGCGGCGGCCGTTTGAAGGTACCGCCGCGGCCGCCTCTCTCCGCCACCGACGCCGCTTTTCTCCCGCTCTTCCCCGCCCCCGCAGCACCTGTCGCCGCCCCCGCCGCACCTGTCACCGTCACCGCCACCGCCACCACCACCACCACCACCACCACCACCGTCACCGCCACCGTCACTACCACCGTCACCACCACCGTCACCGCCACCGTCACCATCACTGTCGCCGCCTCCGTCACTACCACCGTCACCGCCACCGTCACCACCACTGTCGCCGCCACCGCCACCGTCACTACCACCGTCACCACCACCGTCACCACCTTCATCGTAACTACCGCTCTCCCCACCGCCGCCACCCCCACCGCCACCCCATTGTCACAGCCACCCCCACCGCCACCCCCATCGTCACTGCCACCCCCACCGCCACCCCATCGTCACTGCCACCCTCACCGTCACTGCAACCCTCACCGTCACTGCCACCCTCACCGTCACTGCAACCCTCACCGTCACTGCAACCCTCACCGTCACTGCCATCGCCACCTCCAGCTCTCCCGCCATCGTCACCGTCTCGATCTCGTTTTTGTCTTCTAAATGTGTTGTTGTTATATTTTTAAAAGGTGCTTACTTTTGATTTTCTATATTATGAATATGGTAAAATGCAGATCTGAAAATGAGATCTGGATAACTACCTGTTGGTTTGGTATAATCAAGGAATTGTTTGAAAGTTATGAATTTACTATTCTCACATTTAGTTTTTAGGTACTTCAGCGCCTTAAAAAGTTATTTAAAAATTAGACAGTTGGACTGGAACCCAGCGTTGGGTAAAAAAACTATTAATGTAGACCTGCTCAAATTGCTATCATAAACTAGTTGTGACATTAGCAAACTTCACTGGCTCCAGGAGGAACTACTGTATTGCCATTCCAATTTTCATTTTCATTCAGGAAGGAATGAGGATGGTGAATTATTGAAAGTAGTCATTTAGTGCTCCTCGAGTTTAAGATATTATTGAATTCCGTGTAATTTATTCGCAAAGGAACTACTTCTAATATTTCGTGAAGCTTTAATCTTGTGCATTCGAATATAAGTTTTTGTTTTATTGTAGCTTTTTTACAGTGTTTGTTGAATTCATTTACAATTATTTAACGCTCATAAAATATATTAAACTGTATTTATGGCTGCTGGTTTATGAATCGGAATGTGATTCTTTTTACATGAATATGGGAGTGCGACTGCAGATTATAAACTAGCAGTTCCCATAACTTCGTTTGCATGAAGACCTGAATTAATGTTAACAGGTTACAATGAAATCTACAATAATGCTTCTTTATACGCGTTTTTTTTTGTTTTTTAGTTTAGGAGCAAGGGCCAACACTTCAAGGAAGAGTCACTCACTCAAGAGCATGCTACATATACCAATTGCTAAACAACTTTTACATAAATCTACACCTTCTTTAAATCTGTCCTTGTGCTTTATTGATTTTCATTGAAAAACACAATTTATCCCTAAAGTTCCTTGAACTGAAACGGGTAGTTTCTGGATATTATCGGAATTTCTGCAATTTTTTGAAAACTTTTTCTCCTTTTGCAGACCGTAACAGCTTCATTCAATATATTTCAAAGAAATATCTGAGAAAAAATTTGAAGTAAGAAGATAAACTGAAAATCATCTACGGTATGCAAATTGGGCTTTTGGATCATCAATCGAGGTGCGATTGTTTCACGCGAATATTGGGACGCGACTGCTATATTACGAACGTAGGGACATGATTGGTGGGACGCGAATGTCGGAGAGCCAATTGCCTTTCCCCATTGTCGCGACGCCAACCTCTTACTACACTAGGATCACTGGTATTGATACTGTAGCTACAGGAGTACTTCTTTATAAAACTCCTTTAGAGATGCTACTTTAAGAATACTTCAGTTATGGCTCTGCAGTAGGGTCTTCTACAAGGAAATAATGCTACCGGAACAGTTAAAGAAACATGACTATAAATATCAGTTTGTAGGTGCATACTAATGAGAATATTGTTCCATGAAGGCATATTGCAAATGTCATGGCATGAAGACATATTGCCAGTGTAATATTGAGAATTCTTCTCTAGGTACATTGTGTTAGGAATACTGACTAGTCATTCTGCTGAAGAAACATATTCAGAGAATCGCGGTTCTATTTATGATTCTAATCTCGAAGAGCACTAAATGACAATTTTTCATAATTCTCCATGTTCATTGCGAAATTTTCAAAGCGATTTTTTTAACCTTTAGAGCGGTATGAAATACTGCACTCCTAAGTTGAAACTTGTGTAGCAGACGTCACGTAATTTCTTCAATTCTGAACCTACCTTATACCTTCGCGGTAGTCCTTGGCTGATCGTGTGCGAAGACGCAAATGAACTCTTGTTTTTATTGTTTAGTTATTTATTATTTTCGCCATCGCGCGGTATCTTATACGTTATTTTGCCGAGAACACAAACGAAGTGGAAGTGGAAAACACCAGTGGAAACACAGCGGCAGAACGTTTGGATGTAAATAGGGATGTTATCTATGCCATGAGAAACGAAGAGATTTTCGTATGTGTATTATGCCAGAATTCAATATGTTTACAGTAGCGCTAATAAAATGTGCAAAACATGTGTGAAGGATAGGATGGTCTAGTAATCAGTTGTATTGTAGAGTGTAGTAATGTAAAAGATCTAAATCTCTCATAACTATTGTACAATAACAATAATTTGATTAAATTACACAATATTAACCAACTTAGCTTTTTAAATTTATTTAAAAATCATACGATCGCAAACAGTTGAAGTTTTTCTTCAATCGGTATCACATACCGCCGACACCAGTTAACAGGCACAAAATACGACACCAACTAAAGGTTCAGCAATGATTTGGCACGGAGCCACTGGTTTAGCTGTGTTTTGGCTGCCTTGGCCCCGGATCACCACATGAAGGACTTCCGACCATTAGAGCACAGTGTCCGGGTCGCGTCTGTCGGGATGCGACTGTACCGCCACCGGCAGCGCTCTTCCACCTGGCTCGCCCTCCGCGGCCAGCCCACGCGGCGTTTGAAGGCGACCGCGTTTGGCACCTCCATAAAGCAGCGCCGGCCGAACGCGGCGGCCGCGGACCGCAAAGCGATTTCTTCCTCCTCCTCCTGCTCGGGGCGTGTTTACCACCGAACGCGCGCTAAGGGAGGCCACTCTTGGGCACACGATGGCCCAAGCGCGCCTCTACGTGCGCGTAGCTCTAATATATACCACAGTTGTTCGTCCTACCCTTACTTATGTTGCCCCATCTGGTCCAATGCTGCCAAAACCCATATTAACAAATTACAAATTCTCCAAAATAAATTCATCCGAAAAAATATTTCACGCGCCCAACTCTCAACTCCATAGTGAACTGAAAATTGACACTATCCTCTCCCTAATTAGTTCAAAAAGCCTTAATTTTTTCAACTCCTTGGATGACTTTCAACAGACCTGCACTTTCAATTTTAGGTCAAACGTATCATTTTGCTCGATGCATTCTATCAAAATTTCCTAAAGGTATATTTCATCCACCAAAATTTCTACATTTACAATACATTATCTTTCTATTCAACATCTTATTTACAAACTTCGTTTTTTTAGTAGCATAACCTCCTTTCAAAATTTAATTGTTAATAATTCCTACTACAGGTTCCTGTGAGTATCAAATCACCAGTTAGTGTATTTGTAATGCCCAAACCCCTGAAAGACAACATGTCGAACAGGTAGAAATATAATTTTAAAAATGCTAATCAGAGTGGGTTGATTGATTAATTCGTGTTTCCTGGAAGCGACAACTGCTTAAGGCATACTTCTATGCCAGGCAAAGATTATTCGACTCGTAAGTGTAGTGAATATTTTTATCGCGGGAGATGACTGTACTTCTTTCACGACTGGGATGGCAAGATCCGACTCCGACCTACACTAGCTACTACGGGACTTTTCCCCAATCAGGTATCTCCCACCAGCAGGCACCGCCCCTAGCCGGGACATGCTCTAAGCTCTCAACTGTTCTCCAGACATGTTTGGTAGTGTAGTGCATGTAAATGAAACGTGTAAGGAATGAGGATAGGACAAGGAAGAGGAAGGAAAAGGTCGCAGGCGGTCCTTGGCCTGTTTGTTAGGGGTCTGCTCCGGCATTCGTCTAGGCGTTGAATGAGAAAACCACGGAAAACTACCCATCAGAGCAGAAGGCGGCTAGAATTGTCCTCCAGACAGCGGCTAAATAATCAGGGTGTTTATTTTTGTATCGCAGAGCGATATATGATTGGTGAAATGTCTCTAATACCTCGCGAAGAACTACGTTCATTTTTTCGTTTTTTTTGTTGGTGATTTACAGTACGTCATTTTTACAACTCATGGATGCACTGGTTGATGAAGAGAGGACCTTTGACTCAGAAACGGTAGTTTAAGAGGGTCACGGAAAGTTAAGCAGCCCACCCACGGGCAAGCGAGACTTACTACTCTTGACTAAATTTACCTAATTTAACATAATAAAACCTATATTAATGTTAAAATAACAAAGGTCGTTAAAAGAAATATTTCAGTTTACATTGTAAATTAAATCTTCAAGAAAACACTGAAATTCACCTAACTTAACATAATAAAACATATATTAATGTTCAAATAGCTTTGGACGTTAAAAGGAATATTTCATTTATATAGCAACATTCAAACTTCAAGAAAATACTTTGAAAACAAACATATAGACTACTGATGATATAAATGGAAATCTTTAGATATTGCTGGCAATGGTAAAAGCGCACTAATTTTACATTTTGTGAGCAAGAAAGGGACTGTTTTTGAAACATGTTCAAGATGATTATACATTTTATTAACTCATGTAAACACGTTCTGTTGAAAGTCCTTATCAAACTTAAGTTCACCATCCTCGACAAACCGTTTACAGCAGTCAGCTTTGTTTCTTTTGATAAGTCGCGAGGTCTTGCGTTGCAGTTAAAAACTTCCGCCCACGTGGAAACGCGTTTCCGCCCATTGCTTCGCGTCGGGTCGCGTGGGCGATCGCCTGGGGCGATTCCCCACAAAGGAGGGCGTGTTACACCGCCCGCGTCGGCCAGGTGCGCGCCGCGGGGCGTTCAAACACACGCGTGAATAGGCGCGGGCGCCAGGGTAATAAAACGGTTTGAAGGCAACTGAAATTATTAATTAGTTGACTCTGGCTAGAGCTAATTCTTCTTCACGGCCGTCATTCATTAACGTGTTTCTTTCGGTTGATTCAGTAGCTACATGAAACGTGTCTCTCATGCGGAAGGCTCCAGTCTCGTCAGTGGATTGATAAAAATAATTAAGATGGCTGGTAATTAAAAATTCGTGAAAGTAAGTAGCCGGAAGGGTGGGATTGTTGATAGTTGTGTATCTTGCATCTTACACTACAGCCGTTCGTCCTCTCTATTCACTTATGAACCGCTATGACTGCTTTTTCACATACATCATGCAGGTTGAATGCAATAGGCTTCTATCTTCAATCTTTCGCCTGAGTTGAACTACCGAGTTTGTAGTTCGCCTGAGGCAGAGAGTGGAAGAGAAGTAATCTCTTTGACCAGTGCCTGAGGATATGCTTTAGGGCAATCTTAGAGGAAATTGAGATCTCTGCCTTTCACGTAGTTAATGTACGAAACGTATGTGGTCGCTTAATATGTAATTTGAACGAATGTGCTTGCTGCCGGCACAAATGGAATCTCGTAATATCTTTTTTCTCGGTTTGTTTTACTCATTGCAAAAACTTTTGTCTCCGCCTTCACGGATACATACTGAAGACTATATCTCTCTTTCAATTGCACCGTTTGTATGCAGTGAAGAGGGACAGAGTAGACTATAAAGAAACGTATAAAAGTGTAATAACACTTGTATATATCAGAGCATTGTCCTTTAAAATCATACGTAAGAATGTTTCAGTACAAGAAGAAATCCGTAATACTTTTAGTAATAATTATTTGAACATGAATTTTCTCAAGATATCCATCATCCATCAGTGTCATAGTGACGTATGAATTTAATTTTACGTAGATTTCGACGTTCTACAGCAGGGATTCCCAACGCGGATCTATCATTGACCCTCCGGGGTTTGATGATATTTGAAAGGAGGCCGATGATGATCGAGAGATCGATGAGGGTCGATGTCCAAATATGCACCGACGACTGCTTGTTATAATAAAGATCAAGATCTCATTATTTACAAAATATTTATGAATTTTATTATTATTTTTACTTTTGAATAAATCTACAAAACACGTAATAATAAATTACATTTTTTTTCATCTTTGGAAAATCACATAATTCACATTAATAAAACTTTAGCGCAATTATAATCTGGGATTTTTTATGAAAACTTAATAATTTAAACTATAGGTTTAAAAATAATAATAGTAATAGTACAAAAAATTTTAAAAAATATAACCATTTTTCCAAACCTTGTTCAGATTAGTCTACTTGATAACTTTAGGTGATTGATCTCTAATTAATCACTTATGTATTATGATAATTTTGTAAACTGTATATTAGGGAAAGAATTGAAGGGCTTTGATGAAGCAAACCATTGTTTTGAAAGGGGTCGAAGTGAGAAAAAGGTTGAGAACCCCTGTTCTAGATAATTCTGACCACCCGTGCGAGCTACGATGTAGAGGTACTCAGAACAGATAATTCTTTAAAAATGCAAGGGAAGATTGGTTCAAATGGTTTTCATTTCATAGAACACTGCTTAAAGAAAAGTAAATTGGACCCCACATTCTCCTCCTCCGTATGTTTCCCTACATTTGTCCCCATATATTCTCTCAGTTCCTGCTGCTTTCTCAGCATGTTGCCCTTATGTTCCTTGGAAGATCTCACATGTTCGATCGCATTCTCCCAGCATTTTCCTTAAACATTTTCCTACACGTTTCTCTCGTGTAAATTTGCATGTACTTACCTCCTCATGTACATACAGTGCCGGATGAAATGAGATGTTCTGGTTAGCTGTAGTATTCAGTTCGGCGGAAACCCCCCAAAATGTTATAGAAGGGCTCAGAAGATTTGACCAAACATTTGCAACTTCTCAAAAACATCGCTTTTTGTATTTTTGTTGTAATAGCTTCACACTGGAACCTAACTTTCAGGATTTCAGACAAACTGTATTACAGGCTAAGGGAACCTTCCAAAAACGCAATAGTACGTCAAAAATATCTTATTTTGTAGATTATGGATTGGAAATTTTATTTCCATTTCAGTGATAACAAAACATGAATTTTAGACCCTACGGTGCGACACTTTGTTTCCGAGTTACTCACGATGGTAAAGGGAGTATATCGAATTGTGTGTCCGGGTAGCATGTTCATTTGATTTCCCAAATGTGCCATAATCTGCGAACTTTTTTGTTTTTCTCTTTGATGCAGGACCGAGCGACCATTACCTATTTGCAGTAATACGCTTAAAGGCTTTTGTATTGATGATTTCTTATAAACTGACAAGAATTGTCGTCTTTTCTAGCGTATTATATGTAGGGGAGATATTTGTATTAAGATTTTTCAGCAATACATATTTAGTTTGCTGACCCAAAATTAATGTGAAATATTTCTTCTAAGAGTTTCTACCAACACACGTTAGTTGTTGCTAATAGTCTTAATTAAATAAGTTTACTTGAACTTCTAACTCTTATGTATTCACTTCACATGGATCTGAGAAACAATTTTATTCTCGCTCGAACTCTAGTGAACTTACAAATTGTCCTCATTTTTTACTTAAAACACCTTACGAAGAAAACAACTTGTTGCGAGGAATCGTGTCACATAAATGACCTTCGGCAAGTGACTGTGCAACATTAGAACCCCTTTTCAGTGTTTGTATACGAGATAAGACATTTCTAACACATGATAAAGTGAAGAAGTTTGTGAATTATTCTGATGGTAGTGATCCTCGAAGGTTGACCATAATGTACGAGTAATATATGACACTTCATACAAAGTGATCGCTTTTGCCACATTTTTCATTTTGACAGTTGACTTTAGACGATGTTCGCCAATAGAATTTTCGACCGATTAGCATATTACAATTTTACTGTCGTTTAATAGAGGTTTCAATCTTTTCACGCTGGCGATAGCCAAACATAGCGACATAAATATAGAAATAATAATATGGCTTATAAGTGTGATTTGAAATGCTGGAAGGGCAGGAGTTTCCTCCCAAACCCACTTTGTCTACCTAAGCAGCGTTTCACATGGCACGGCATACATTCAACCTAGCACATACAAATTAATCAGCTTTATGTGTCTCTGGGTCTTTAACCACCGTTCACTTGCAGAACAGAATATTTCCCATATAATGCATTTTCATCATGGATTTGAGCGTGATTGGTATGCCGTGGATTTGAGCGTGGGTGGGTTGAATGTATGCCGTGCCATGTGAAACGCAGATTAGGTAGACAAAGTGGGTTTGGGAGGATAATCCCGCCCTTCCAGCATTTCAGCACATCTTGGTTGGTCTTTTCCCGGTACTGGAAAAGTAATGATATGGAGATACATGCTTCTCTTTTGTACGCGGGCCCACTAATGTTTCCGTTTTCAAAATGTATTTTTATCCTTGTTTAGCTTTCTGCCTTCCAAGATTTTTAACGGTACATTTTCACATAATTTATGTAACACAACATGTTTGTGAGGTTACTCCAGGTAGGGTCATTTTAATATTGTTCCAATCGCTTAAAAAATTATGAATTGTTTTCATTTTATTACAAAGAAGCAAAAAACGGTTACATTAATAATTAATTTTATTTAATATTTTTCGTTTCTCTCTATATTACTAATATATATCAATCAGTTGGTCCATCATTTGTAAGACAGAAATCTTTTAAATAACAGCTTTATATATTAAAAAAATACAAATTTTACACAACGTTTCGGAAACAGTTGGTTTCCATCATCAGGTGACAAATAAAATTTTATTTCAGGTGACAAATTTTTATTTGTCACCTGATGATGAAAACCAACTCTTTCCGAAACGTTGTGTGAAATTTGTATTCTTTTAATATATAAAGCTGTAATTAAAAGATTTCTGTCTTATAAATGATGGACCAACTGATTGATATATACTAATAATTAATCCAGTTTGATAATAAGTTTACGTGAAGATGATTAAGGAGGATGTACCAATCTCTTAGACGTGATCGAATTTGTGAGGAAGGATACGCTGAGTTTCCGATATTAAAAAGCCTTGTGCTGGGACATATTTGATTAAATTCGTGAAAACCTAGTGATAATTTTTTTTGACAATTTAATCAGTGTTACTATTGTTGGATATATTTGGATAAGTTTATCGGTAAATACGGAGGATACGTACATTGGTAAATATTGTAACGAAATCGGAGGGCTTGTTCTATTATCAAACACCCCAGGTTGGGCTGCCAATGTAATGACGTGGGGGGTTCTGCTTTGCCAAACTAACTATTACTACTACTACACTCTTTCACTGATTCTCTGCTATCAACTTATTCTAGCCCTCTTGCAGTCTGTCACATAAATTTATATAGTGGGTGGTGACCTGTTCCATACGGAACCCCAAACATAGCCTCCGCTGTAGTGCTGCCAGGATGTCAACTGATACTACTCAAATGAAAATGGCAGTGTGAAAGAATAACGAACGGTATGCAGTTATGCCTCCCTTCATTTATTAGCCAAAGAATTTAAGTTCTCTTAAATTCTTTTCAACCGAACGATATTCCCTTGCATTTGTTAACATTCCGAACATAAACACACACATCAAAATAAACATGAAATACACAACACGAAAATGAACACAAAAAATGCATAACATGAAATATAAACACCAAAAGACCATTCACACTTAAAATAACTTTGCTCATTCATTCCTGGACACTTACGTTCCCTTCGTTTGATTATGATGACCATTTATTGAAATTCTTATATACTGCGACAGATCTTGGCCTTGAACAATTTTCTTGTTTAAAACCAAAGAAATGATTTACAACTTCTCTGTTTGAAGAATACGCCCCTTTCCGTCTGTATCTCCGTTCGCCAACCATCAAACACCAGATATCACCGTCCCCTGCATGCTGCTTGACTCTCGTTAGTCCATGCCGGCCACTAACGCCGCCACTGCACCATAAATACACGGACGTATTGCACCGTTGTGTCGTCGCCTCCCACTAACACACGAAACCGACTGGTGACGTGCTGCGCACTCGCATCACGAAAACTTCGCGAATATTTTTAGTAATATTTCTTTCGCGGCAATAGAATATGCAGGCACTCATGTTTCACGAATATTATTGTTGCTATCTACTTATGTCGTAAATACAACGTCAACAAGTTTCTTTCCTAAAGTTCCGAAATCATTTTAAATTATTTACTTAGTATTATTTATTATTTACGAAGTATTTTCATAAAATACACGTTTAAACTTCAACATTATAAAAAATATCGCAGCTACGAACACACAGTCTGCTTGCAATCAAAACCTTTCGTCTCTCTTAGGGCATTGTTGCCCTGACCCTTTATAGACTCCAACTTGAACAAAGCAAGATCGCTGCCATTATTTTTCATGTCTGGTTATTTACGAAATAATTATATTTCACCCGTTTCGCGTTTTCCTGTCATGCAATTGCATTCTAAATTCTTCTAAAATACTTACTGTCTCTATTTTAGTCTTTAAACCGACGCTCTGCGTCCTATTATGCCGAAACATTTTATTTTACAATTTAGTATTCCTTCTCATGACCACGTATTTTCGTCAATTGTTTCTGCTTCAATGCCAAGTTATGAATTCGAGAAACTTCGCTTATTATCTTCTCCCATGTCCTAAATTTTCGGTATTACTTGCGTAAACGTTGCAATAGTGTGTCTTTGACATGAAGGCAAGCTATTAGGTGTTGGGTATTTTTGAACTCGAGAGTAACGGAATCATGTACTATGACTCACAAGATCAATGTCGGAAAGAATGTTTGGGATCAAAGTTGTTCATGATATTACTATTAGAAACGGCACATTTCAAAACACGAATAAAATGGACAATTAACAAGAAAGACGGTCTTGCCCTCTTCCTCGTCGGTTAAATTTGAACCTTTCTTTCGAAAAAATAACACCGCGTTACCAAGTGAGCATTCACAGATATTTGCGATGCAGCTATGATAACTAAAGATGACGCCAGACGGCCCACGGTACGCCAGCCATAAATGTCTCAGGTCTCTAGATATTGTATCGCTCACACGCCACTGTTCAGTGGTGTAGAGCTTGAACCGTTCGGAAGGAAAAAATTCTTTGTCATTGTTTTTTGTCACCCGCTAGGGTATTTAACTTTTTGTGGGAAATTTTTGATATATGCAACATATACGATAATGGGGTATGGGACACTTCCCTTTTGTAGGATAACTTCAAACACGAAATTACATTGTAATAGAAATCTATAAGAATAAATTGTATATTTTAGAGTATAATCTTGCAAACGTACAAATTTTCTTTAATACGTTGTGTGATGAAAGAATGTCCTCTTGAGAACACCTCTTCTGTGAGCTTTCGGATTTGGTTCTCCAACACCGTGATCTGGGGTGGGTAATAGCCGTAGCCTGAAAGAACATTCGACAAAAAAAAACTGCGATTACACATTTTTTGTAATTTGTTTGTAAATGTTTTTTTAATATTGTTATAAGCGTCTTCTTTTTCTGTGATGTCTGCCCGTCCTCCTATATAACTTGCTTGTTTCAAATCGGAGATATGTTACAGGAGTTGAAATTGGTGGCCTTCAGATTTGTTTTGTCTGGGTTGTTTACTGTCAAAGTCGGAAAAGGATTTAAAAGTCTCAAAGTAAATATTTTGGCCACGCATCCTCGGGTTGAAGAGATTCATCTCACCAAAATGCCGCTACGCTACGAGTCGCTCTACGTTATTCCAACCATCCCGGAGACGAGTGCCTCGCAAATTGGGACACATCACTCACAAAGCTTCGCCGCAACGGCCTGCTCTTCTCCACCGACATTCACGCTCGCGACGGCGCATGTAAACGTAACGAATGGCCCGTCCCACAGAGCTGAAGGCTCGCGCATCCCGCCGCACCGGCGGATTGAGATATTTAACCCGCGCTCGCCAACTTCCCTCCTCCTCCGCATTATTAAATAGGCGCGCGTTAAATCAACAACGCTGAAATGTCTTTCTTGCGCCGCTGCCGCGCCGCGGTGCGTTCGCGACGGCGCCGTAATTACACTTGATTGCAATACAAACGCGCGCGCTCCCGGAGCCCCCGCGCTTTTGTGCGGCTGGGAACAGGGCCGCACAGGCCCCGGCGTTCGCCGCAGGGCGCGCCGCCGCCGCCTCCGCCTCCGCGGCCGCCGCCATCGCCACCGCCACCGCCTCCGCCTCCGCCTCCGCCTCCGCCACCGCCACCGCCTCCGCCTCCGCCTCCGCCTCCGCCTCCGCCTCCGCCTCCGCCTCCGCCACCGCCTCCGCCACCACCTCCGCCTCCGCCTCCGCCTCCGCGTCCGCCTCCGCCACCGCCTCCGCCTCCGCCTCCGCCTCCGCCTCCGCCTCCGCCACCGCCTCCGCCTCCGCCTCCGCCTCCGCCTCCGCCACCGCCACCGCCTCCGCCTCCGCCTCCGCCTCCGCCTCCGCCACCGCCTCCGCCTCCCCACCGCCTCCGCCTCCGCCTCCGCCTCCGCCTCCGCCACCGCCACCGCCTCCGCCTCCGCCTCCGCCTCCGCCTCCGCCTCCGCCACCGCCTCCGCCTCCGCCTCCGCCTCCGCCTCCGCCACCGCCACCGCCTCCGCCTCCGCCTCCGCCTCCGCCTCCGCCACCGCCTCCGCCTCCGCCTCCGCCTCCGCCACCGCCACCGCCATCGCCGTCGCCGCCGCCGCCGCCGCCGCCGCCGCCACCACCGCCACCACCGCCACCGCCACCGCCACCGCCACCGCCGCAGCCACCACCGCCATCGCCGCCGCCGCCGCCACCGCCAATTGCACCGCCAACTCCACCGCCAACTCCACCACCACCGCCAACTCCACCACCACCGCCAACTCCACCACCACCGCCAACTCCACCACCCCCGCCAACTCCACCACCACCGCCAACTCCACCACCACCGCCAACTCCACCACCACCGCCAACTCCACCACCACCGCCAACTCCACCACCACCGCCAACTCCACCACCACCGCCAACTCCACCACCACCGCCAACTCCACCACCACCGCCAACTCCACCACCACCGCCAACTCCACCACCACCGCCAACTCCACCACCACCGCCAACTCCACCACCACCGCCAACTCCACCGCCAAGTCCATCGCCAACTCCACCGCCAACTCCACCGCCAACTCCACCGCCAACTCCACCGCCAACTCCCTCGCCTACTCCACCGCCAACTCCACCGTTACCGCTACCGACACCGCTATCGCCACCGCCACCGGCCTCCGGCACCGCCTCCGCCTCCGCCTCCGCCTCCGCCTCCGTCTCCGTCTCCGTCTCCGTCTCCGTCTCCGTCTCCGTCTCCGTCTCCGTCTCCGTCTCCGTCCTCCGCTCCGCCTCCGCCTCCGCCTCCGCCTCCCTCCACCGCCACCGCCACCGCCGCCACCGCCACCGCCTCCGCCACTGCCGCCGCCCGGCGCCTTCGTCGCCGCCATTTAGGTCGTCAAACACACATTAGTCGGGTGAGAGAACGCCCGCAGGCGCGTGCGGTGACCTTTCGGCTCGCTACACTTGGCGCTGCTCGGCCGCCGTCGATCGAACGGGGAGGCGACCGGTCGCTCGGGGAGGCGGACACGGCTTGCCCTCGGGACTTCCTGGTGTGGGATTTTGCTGCGAGGCGTGGATGACTGTTCTTTATTGTGACACCAGCCTCTCTATGCCCTATGCCTTATCTGGAATGGATGAATGATTTTGATTGGTGATTATCAGGGCTCGGATTCTGATGACTCTTTTAATTGGTGCATTCTAGTTGTAACTAACTTGTAGCTAACTTGTACATGAATGTCCTCCTGAGAAACCTGACGTATGGTAATAGAAATGTAAGGTTATTGGGTAATTTTTTGTCATTTTTTTCCGTTTCTCAATTTGTAGGTAATTTTTTCACCTTTGCGTCATTTTCATGCATTTTGTTTCCTTTTCGTGTTTTTTATTAATAAATGTTTCATAAATTTACAATTATACTCTAAAACAGTTTTTAATGTATCATCAGTTCATGACGAAATTTACTATTTCAGTGGACTCTAACAATTTTCGAACTCTAAAAATTACACGATCTTGGGTAACTTTCTCGACCTTTCAAAACGGACGGTTGGAAGTTTGGAGCCAAGGATTAAATTTACTCCTAAGATACTTTATATTAAATATAATTTTATGTAAATACATTTTATTTAAAATTCTAAATTGATCATCGAATTTTCATACACATTTTTGAGTCTTTTTTAAAAAATTTGGATCATTTTACCCTTATTTTACGACACTTTATGGGTCATTTTCCTTTAATTTTTATGTCATTTTGTAGGTAATTTTCAAAGAAATTATAGGTTATCAGAATCCAATCCTGATGATTGTATTGGTGTTTTAGATGATTTTGGTGAATATGGTGAAATACGTGGTTATGAATAAATGATAATGGAGGTATATAGGATTGAGGGGTTGGGGAAACTGGAGACTCCAGATAAAACTGCCTGTGAGCTGGCTTTTGTACCCCAAATTCCACATGGATTGACTGGGATCTGAACCCTGATATCCAGAGGAGGCAGGCCATCTGTTTGACCTAGGGTTGCTCCAGTCGTGGATGACTAATGGAGAATATGTTTTGATGTGAGGTTCAGAGCAGGTTGAGGCGGAGATACAATTCACCTATAATAATTACGACGATTCATGACATGGTAGGTGCTATTTTGCTGTCGATCAAATGGCTAGAAGAAAACAAACCACACATGTGCAGATAAAGGGAAAAGATATATGTAAGAGACGAATCACAAAATTGACAGCTGTGGAAATACAGGTATGAATAGATGGCGAAACCCAACGAAAAGTGTTAGGTCGGGTGAACGACTGTTTAGTTCGTTAGATGATGAAAAATTAAATCAGTGGATTGTATTAGGAATGTAAGTCTTGATGATCAACGATAACCATTTCGTCAAACTCGTATCAGACTAGTGAAGGGAAATGTGTGATTTGTTGGTTTGCTGTAATTTGCACTGCGCGGGTGGCATCGATCTAATCGCTTTTCGCCTCTCTGACAGGTTGTCGCGGTGTACCTCCGGGACTTCTGGGCTTGTAGTTGGCGTGAGCCCATGGATGACGCTGTGAAAAAGGAGAACATGTTGGAAATCAGAGCAGGTTCGGTTGGAGAAAATGCGCGAAACCCCCAGTCTGACATCTGGAGTATTCCATGTATCTACAATCTGCAAAAAAAATGAAAAAGAACCCTACCAAAAATTCTGGTTGATGTAACGGTGTGTTACTGGTCACTGGGTCGAAGATTAAAGTACTGGGTTATTTTGTTAGCTTAGGTATGCAAAAATCAATCCCCACCAATAACTGTTAACAAGAGTGTAGTAAATTGTATCCTCCAAAATTCATTAGATATGTGGGAGGGCCAAATTTAGAATTGTTATTTCATCTTTGTCCTTTGGCAACTGTTCGCTTTGGGCGGCCGTCTTGGCTTGATTAGCGCGTACGCCTTTCGCCGTTGTGCCCCGGATTCGATACCCGGCCAATTCTTGTAGGAATTTGTGCTAGGTAAGCGAGGTCTCGACAGGTTTTCTTGGAGTTTTCCCGTTTTCCCTGCCTCTCGTACCTCTATCGCTCCATTATTTTCCGCCTCTTCTTTATTATCGCTATCACCTATTCAGTAAAATTATCATTCATAGACGAAAAAGCCTTAAATTTGAAAGGCCACCATCTCTCAGAAATAAAAGAATAAAATAATGATGACGGTAGACCCTGCCTGCTTCCAGAATTTCCTTGTTTCTACTTTGCTGTGTTTTGTGTGTTGTGGGGTGGTTGAGGGAAATAAATATGACCGTTTTACTGAAACGGTTTTTCCCATAATAATACGGCAGAGGTAATAATTTATAAAATGAATTCAATGTCCACAATCCATGTAATGCTAATGTAAGCACGTTTAACTATATTGAACTATCTTTTACAGTAGAGAAAAGACAAAATAACACATTGTTAAAATGCGAACATGTAAATCTTGAACATCACCTACATACAGATGCGTTCACATGGTGTCTGCAGTTTTGGTCCCAAAGAATTTACCATATGCTGTATAAAATGAGAAAGGTACCGAACCTCCAATGCTTTGAATGTGACCAATATAATAAAATCAACCATTATACTTATGACCCCGTGCTCTTTCCTGCTCGCCTCTATGCCTTCCAGACGACGAACAGAATAAACCTGGCTCGTCAGAATCACCGTTGCTAACACAGCAGCCTCTCGAACGCGCCTTCACCCGCTGCGTCCGTCACCATCCCGAGTCACTGCCGCGCCATCCTCCCAGAGACAAGAGGCGTACGGGGAAGAGGAAACGTCTTCATTAAACTCTCGGCAGTATAACGTGCAAATGGGCGCAGCAGGTGTTCAATGCGGCGCTGCGCCCTTCTGCGCATGCGCCGGCCGTGGGGGTCATTTCTCCGCGTCGCTGGAGACGCCTTGTGGAACCCCGCGGTCGTCAGTGCGCGCGCCGCGTTTGTCCAGCCGGTGAGTTTGACGACCGGGTGCGTTAGTGCGTGGGTTTTCATGTCCTTTGTGTCATCGTCCCTTCGCGATATACCAACACCAGTAGCGCCGAGCCACTGATTTCCAAACTACGGAAGTTCAGTCCCGCCTGATAACTATGATACAGAGACTTTCCTAGCGGTTTGGGGAGGTACATATAGTGTGATTTAGTATGATTTAGATTGAAGTATGATTTAGAGCATGTAGATTTTTATAATACGGTTATAATTAATTTTGTGATGTTCAAATAAACTAGTACCTACGATCTAGTATTCTATTTTTATTTTGTAGTTATTAAGATTTGTTTCTTCGTTATGAAGTGTAATGTTATGCATATCGTGAATATGGTTAATTTCCGAATTAGCCGGTTAATGTTAATATTAGTCAAAATAAATTGACGTAGTTTGAAGTAGGAACAGCTTTGAAGCTTACTTCGAATTAAATTGACACTAGCCTACACGAGGTAGCTATATTAATTGAAGCAGTCGTACGTTACGGTAATAAAGAATAGAAGATGTATGATGAACAAGGATCATAGTGTTGGTGGAACGTTTCCAGTGGGAGTCGAAGGCTATTGAGAGAAAATATCTGTTGTTTCGAATTCTGGCATGTCAGTCGTAAATTTCTATTTACACGACACCATCAAACCTACTTTCATGTCATCGCTACCCATTTCAGAGTCGGTGACGGGGTGCATGCCTTCGGCCTTCACAATTTACATAAAACAATTTTGAGTCTTAACTTAATTTTCAACGCGTTTTTATTCCAAAATACTTGTTTCAAGTACATAAGACTCCTCACCCTCGGATCTTCACCTTACTTAAGTCAGTGTCTTGTAAGCTGACTCTACCATTAGAAAAATTAAGCCCGTCCTGATCCGTTCATCGTCATTTATCCAGCTGTTTTTATCCAAACCATCTGGCTAAAACGCGGTTTAACCAGGCACTTCCAACATTAGCCACATTGCGGACTTTTCTTACGACGTATCTCATATCCGCATGTTAAGTCTCTAAAATATTTTATAATTAGTTTTTTAGCCAGCAACTAGTAAAAGCGTATTTTTAAGAGCAGGCATACCGTTCTAAAAATTAGTTTTTAGCTCTAGTGTTAAAAGCGAGACGATGCCCAAGTGTTCGGATAAATCTGTGAATTCAACAAAATACTTTTGTTTGACTACTGAACTTAATGTATCATTAAGTGTTTTGTATACTTGAATTAAAATAAACTAAGTCAATAAGACTCTAAAATGTTGTGCATGACACACGTGATAAAAGTGATTTTATTTTGTTCGTTGGATTGTGCCACTGGTGGGCCTTGTAATATTCCATATTTGCAAAATAATATGTTACATTTACCATTCGTGTTATAAAAAAAATTAAAGTTTCAATTACGTTTGTTCACTGATAAACATTAATAGAAGGATATTGATTTTCGTGTGGTTATATTGCTGAATTCTTCAAGGCGTATGGAAAATCCTCATACGTCATGTTGGAATGTGCGGCCACTCAGTTTACATGTCGGCGACGAATTAATAGAGATTTGCTTAGTAACAGAGAAGAGAAAGACATATTTACACTTAGCACCGAAAGTAAGTTGGTGTGTACATCCCGACAGGATAGTGGAAGGGAACAGCTCATACACAGTAAAGGGAAAATAGCTTCGTTACTCCCCCGCAGAAGTTCCGTGTTCATCTTTTAATGCTCGTTTCCTCGCTTCTATAGAATCGGCGCGGCGTTTCGTAAGAATATTCCGCACACGCTATCAGTGACTACCCCTATCCGGCGGAGAACACGACGTCTGGAATCGTTTGCGCCCTTCCGGGTTGCAACCTCCTGGCACAAACAAGCTGGGGGGAGATGTTTTCATATTATGAATATCTTGCTTAAATATCTCTACGGAGAACCGTATTTTCTGTCAGGGAATACAGGTTTCGTTCCTTTTGAAAGAGAACCGGAGGAACATGTCCTTTCTCTTCTCAACTTCCCGCTACTCACGTGCTACACGCGCGAAATTATTCAGTGCTTTCGCCCAGCATTATCTGCGCAAGGGAAGAATCACATTCGTTGTACGAGTTTAAGAAACTTGTTTGTTTTGTCTGTGCAAGCTTGTGAGCAATGTGACATTGTCTAGAGGACAATACTCTTGTACTCATTATGATGTCGAATAGTCTATTAACAAAGAAAGATTTACCAAGAAAATGCTTAAATATGCTCTCTCAGTCTTAATCAGTGAAAAACTACTGATTAACAGTGACTATTCACTGATGGTTTCAGTTATAACCCTGCCACTGACAATCAGTGAATTGAACTGAACAAATCAGTGAAAACTGGGTCCACTGTTTGAATCAGTGAAGACAACTGAACTGTCAATGAGCGATGGTGGCGTGGCACATATACCACCGACAACCAGTGAAATGCTGCCGGTCATTATGAAAAGGTTTACATATTTGCTGATTGACAGCGAAAATACCTATTTCGACTGAAGATATCAGTGACTTCGGCTCTCACTGATTGATCAGTGAGAATTTCACTGATTCAGATTCAGAGAGTGTGATAAGCCATTGGGAATAACACAAAAGTGTTGCAAAATTTATAACTCTATAAGAATAATGAGATTTGAATACAACAATACTGTGGTGATCATAGATAAGTCATAACACCAAGAAACAACATTAGCTATGATGGTAAATGTTGATTTTTTTTATTTGGAAATAGAAATCTATAAATTAAAATATCGTAAAATGTTCGGCGTACTCATACAGTAAATTAAGTGAATAGTAAGCAAGAACCTAAAAATGTAGTAATTATCATCTTCGTGAATTTAGAAAGAGAAAAAAAATATTTATTACGATAACACAGATTTCTATTACAGGAGAACAGTGAAGAAATATTACACCTAGCGGCAGAACAGATACAACCATACTGAATCGACGCGGTTGCACTCAACAATTTAAAAGCAATAGCATATTTTCTGAAGTCGCTCAGATGTTCGATTGATTCGATTAATTAATCAGTGTGTTTTTAGTATATATGCTTTATGAAATGAATTCGTGATTCAGAATAACCTCTATACTGTATCTAATTGAGGTACTGTTACCAACGTTCTATTCTGATAAAAAACAACTGCTAATGATGGAAGAGTAATTTCTAAGTATTATATCTAACGCACAAAATCATTGTTCAATTTCATTGTGCAATTCTAAATCCGAGACAATACGAAACAAATATTTCCTCCAAGCTTTAACTAAGTACTCTTGTACCCTCCATTAGTTAGAATCTCATAATCACTACCCCTTCTGTCTACTAACAATATTATTTAGGTTTCGATGTCTTCTTCTCTTTCACACATTTCTCATACCGAACACTTCTGCCATTCTACTTCCTGCAACACGACCCAGTGTCACGAATTCAGACCCCTTAATCCGGATAACAGGATCTCCATTGTGGAGCGCCGTCGTGTATGCGGTTAAACCGCGCGCAGCGCGTAATATTTATTTAATAGGCGGGCAGGTGCGATATCGAGGCCGCCCCACCCCACCCCTTCGCCTCTGCGCATTGCTTGCTCCTTGCTCCCACGCTTGCAAACGCAAAGCTACCACACAGTGGGCCAACCTAGTCCATAGAATTAAAATAATTTCATATGAATTTCCTCTTTCTACAATTATACAAATTATACCAACCGCTTTGGAGTAAGGACATGACATGCTGAAATTTACTAAAAAAAAGTTGTTATTGGGAGCATCCTAAAATACCTTTTTATAGTTTGGGTATTAAATCAAGGTCTGACAAAAAAGGTGTTGGAATCGTCGGAAAGTCTTAAAAGGCAGTAAAATATATAAGAGTGTTTATATTGATCTGGACTGTCCGGCACCTCGGCCTTCGACGCATCGTCACCCGGACAGCCCAAATCAGGACTGGCTGCGGAAGCCTACGACATCGGCTGGTTAAATAATATTGCATAAAATAAAATATTCTTCTAGTTCAGCCATTTAAAACGATGGATTCGGACTCCACAAATAATTCTTTTAACTTAATTATAGACAATCAGATCAAGTGATAATAAAATATATTTAATACAAAGTTAAAGAAAAACGAAGTTGGAGTTTTACAGGTTGGAGTTTTTCTTCAACTTTGTATTAAATATATTTTATTATCACATGATCTGATTGTCTATAATTAATGGAACCTTTCTTGATGAAGAATAGGACAATCAATAAAAACATATTAATTCTTTTAACTGCAAGGTAGCAAGACGAAAAAAAAGAGGTTGACAAAGTGTAAAATAGATGGAGTATAACTGCAGTGGGATGACAAGTTATTGCGCCGGACTCTTGCCACGATAAATTAAAACGGTGTCTTGGATCTAAAAATGTTCAAAATAGTGCTGCAAACATCGATGCACATACAGGAATACGTACCTGCATAAATACATACGAATTCTGTGAAACGGCTAAACAGATTTTGATGGAGATTTCTCTGAAACGAGAGGAGCAGGACGCAGGAGTGCGGGTGGGGAAGGTACGGTAGGTTTGGGCCAAGGAACACTATAGTCAGAATTAATTCCTTTTCCCGTCTAATAGATAATTGTAATTAAATACTCGAACAACAGGGATCACTTTAGCTGGTTATCTCATATGGTTATTTAGGGGACATAAAAACCTATTCAATTGGTTTTACAGTTTTTGTTTGTTCGAACTTCTCTCCGGAACGGCGTATTAGAGTCGGTTCTCGGGTGGATTTTGATGCGACTTTCATTGAAAGGAACGAGGTAGATATAGGCTACTTTTTTCAGATTTTTTGTTTTACATTAGGAAAGAATATAAAGAAGGAAATAATATAAAAAATACTATTTCTCTGTTTTTTAATGCAAGTCTACAATTTTGTTCACACCTCAATGAATATTTGTGCACCCATGTGGACAATACAGGGGAAATGTTTCATGAGATTTCGAATCCCCATCTCCCTTTTCCTAATCCTTAAAGCAAACTTAAATTCACTACCATTGTTTTTTCGCGACTATCAAGAAGACATTGAGGAATTTTATCAGAATGAATAAAACGTTTCTTGCTGTCCATTAAATTTTCTATTAAATGTATTTGGAAACATTTCAATAGTGCAGTTAGGCTTTGAGAATTTGGAAAGTAAAACATATTTCCTTAATAGTTGCTGGGAGCTGCAACATTGCGTCTTTTTACAGCTCCCCGCAACAGCAATGATGGTAGCAAACGGTGTAGGGTACGGCGAGCAGGAACCCGGGCAGGTAAGACAACAAGGTCGCATAGGACGAGGAAGCGACACGGTGGGGCACACCAAGGTGAGCCATGGGTTGGGGAGGGCAGAGAGGGACGGGAATTACATTATACAGCAATCCCTCAACATTCACGAGAATTAGATCCCCAAATAACATCCCGAATGTTAATCCGTTAATGTTGAGTCTATCTTTTAATGAAGAAAGGTGTATTAGGATCCTGGATACAGAAAAACTGTTTAAAAAAGAAATAAATACAGATCTGACAATCAATTGCAGTAGATCTGAGTAAGCGCTCATTTATCATTATTCTCAATTAACATCCCAAAATGGAATAAAATAATGTTTGAAACTTACTTCAAAGTTGAAAAGTGATTGGTTATAGTTTTTTTTCCATCACTCTTCTCGTTGTTCTAATGGCCAAATATGGAAGTATTGCTGCTTCTATTTCTCTCTTAAATCCGACCTCTGCCAAGTTCGTTTTCCAGATGACGCCGATAAAGCAAATGAAATATGCTGTCTTTCAAAAAAATAAGTAGTAAAACCAAAAGACGCACTCGAGAATGTTGAAGTCGCGAATGTTAAAACTGGTAGCATTTCTCTAATTGCGAATGTTCGGAACTCGCAAATAGCGAATTTGCGGATTTAGAGGGATTACTGTACAAAGAATTTACTCCTTTTGATATCAAATAGATGACTGAGATTAATAAACCCTAGGCAATGCTGAGAAGCTTCAATTAGTAACTAAAATGCAAGTGTAATTGGACATTCCATACCTTAAAAGACATTGAGATAGCGAAATTGGTCGACTATTAAATTGGCTAATAAACTTGTTAGCTTCAGCACTTCTGTTTACGCATACTACGATAAATAGTTTATCTCATTGGCAGTCGTAAAAATAAGGTTTCATATTTGATGTATCGTTCGTACAAGCTGTTGATTGGCGCTCCCAGGAAATCTGTGTTGGCTCTAGCTCGGCAAAATAATTACGTCTCCAAACAATCTGTGCGACTTGCTTTGTAAAAACTTTCTCATCAAAGAACAGTTTAGTGAAAATCCATGAAAACCCTTGATAAACAATACCTTAAATGTTTCGTAACGACAAACATGCAACTTTATTGATAATTAAATTCAAGATCACTATTGTTTCTAAATGCATTATATTGTAGTCCTAATAATTTTCAAATTGCTATTTTGATATACCCAACATTTTAGCGGTTCTTTTGCTTAGGTCTGCCATGCTTCATTCATTTATCATATATATTTTAGTTGTACCTCTCTACATGCAGATGTTATGCACTAATATACAGCTTCTGCAGATGCCTGCAATTGAAATAGAAATTAGCGCGTTCACCTCTCTTAGCTTAGCCGCTGCTTTGAGTTATTTTCTGTTCGTCTCGCAGTGAGTCCATTCATTCATTTCTTTTCTAGTACGCCCACGCTTTTTTCACACTAGTCTTTGCTTCATATGTCCTTTTAAATCTCTGCGCGGGTTTAACATTTTGTTAAACTCGTCTCATACAAATGCAACCACACGTGCACAAACAAACAGACAAACAAACAAATATACAAACTGGTGAACCCGCCTTATTCACTATCATTTTAAGTAAGATAGACACGGTGTGTTGTCACAACAACATTTGAAGTTTTCTTGAACATAGCGTTATTTATGAAGGTGAAAAGAATGTTGGTGAAGACAAATTTCCGCATACCAATTCCAATAGTTACAAATAAAGGTGTATTTGATTATTAATCATCAAAATTGTATCCGAGTTTTTAAAGCGAAATGCATTTCTCGTAATGAATGAAGTCTTGATGGAAAACCTTAATTTTTTATTTCTATGGGTGGTTTTCTTCAACGGAATAAAGATAACAGAGGGCAGTGAATTCAGAATTAGATTCTGTAGAATTTCTCAGTTCATACGTGGGATTATAAATATCGAGAGAGAAATGCCAAAACGATTCTGCTGCTGCTTTCTATCATGTCTTTTTCATGTTTTTTTGTTAACATGAATCTAATTTGTATCTTTTGCCAACTTTCTCGTTTCTCTTCATCCATCAAACTAGAATGTTGGTATTTGAGAATCACAACATATTACAGGTATTCATTTTACCATTACGGTTTTTCTTAGTCCTTTAACACGAGTGTGAGGCAGGCTTTCAGTGAAACAACTGCTTGTTTCCTGCACCTGCTGTTTTATTATAGCTTCGCAGTCAAACTAGGTCGTTACTTCTCCTTTCTACTTCATAATAAGAACTACTCCGAACTCTTTTTTTCCGGAGTGAACGTACGTTTAGAAACCTTACGAGTCGATCTACGTAATACGCTTGCTCTTTCACTCTTGGCAGTGCTTGAGGGCACCATTTTTTTTCTTCTTCGCATGAAGAACACAAACCGAGATGGCCAGTTCGGGGCCAAAGTAAATTAAGAGACGAGCTCTCGCCCTATATCTCGGGTGATGTAATTTGGGGGCAATAAATCTTGAGGTGTCCGCGAAAGATGCCTCTGCTGAAATTCCTGTTACTCTTAGTGCTCACTCAGCGAGACAGCCCGACAACCTGGTGGCGAGATCTGCATAATTAAATTACCGCCCTTCTAATTCGGGGACACTGGCGTGTCTAATAATGCCGGTGAGTTCTGCTACACACCGAGAAGATAAAGATGATGCTGGTGAAGCGATGTGGGGGATCCACATGCAGTCACTATTTAAAAATGAATGAAAGGTAAGTTAAATGTAATTATTGGAAGGAACTCCTACAGCGCAACTGGACTGCATTTGAATAATTTATTAGACAAAGTCTCGCAATCATCTTAACATGCATTGCCAATTAAACTATTACGTTAAACGTTGAATGAAGTGAAATGCTTAAATTATTAATATTACAACAGACAATGCAGATAACAACTACATATTCAGCCGGCTGGTACAGATTAGCTGAACTTTTATTAGATACGTACCTTTAAATTCTTTTTTTCTCATTCAGCTACTACGTTTTGAAATGAACCCGAAATAATGTCTTATTATTTTGTCATCATAATCAATCTTTTAATCAAACATGACCTGAATCAACGCATAGTTTTATAGAGCTACTTCCGCTTTTAGTTTCTGAGAAACTGTCACCTGGATATTAACACATACGTTTTACAACTTCTAGTGAAAAAGATCATTCCTTGAATGGTGGAAGGAGTGGAGAAGAAAGAGGGGAGAGATGGAAACAGGAAGTCGGGAAGATACGACCTTCCTAGATATGAAAGTCATACATATTTTCATCTTGCTTTCATAAAGGTCCTGACCCCTTCGTCAATTTTAATGGTCTGTAGAAGGCTGGAGAAAAAAAATCATTTTTGTGGTACGGAATTCGAAAACTGCTCAAAAGTGGTGTATTTGTGTCAGTCAAATATGCAAAATATCCAAACATTGTATCTTAGTTTTGCGCAAAGAGTCTAAAGAAGGGAAAGATGACAAACAATCATGGAAGATCATTGTACTAAAAATATACTGAACACGTTTTTGCCGTTAATAGTGTCGGAGAACATTCATGTTAATGCAGGACTACTGAAAAAATATAATTAAAAACTTTTATAATTAGCTTACATTTTGACTTCAAGTGGTCTACAATTTCGGTATTTAGGTGAAAAATTTGGGATTTTAACAATATACAAAAACACATTGGATATTTTTAAATTAAAAAAGTCATCTTTCTTACCAATTGGTTAATGCGAGTGGATTTACATAGTCTGTTTTGATAAGAGAATCCATTTTGCAGTCTTTTAATAAAATGACCCACAATTCACCACGAGGCGGTAACAACAACTTGAGTTCCAATTATACTTTAGCCACTCATCCAACCACTAAGGGTGTGTTAAATTATATTCTCTTGTTGTCGGAGTTTTTGTGCAAACTGGCAAGTTTGACACATCTTCCAAATGCTCTGGTATCCGCAGTGTAAGACGTCAGACGTAGAGCTTCATTTTGCAGAATCAGCGAAATATTTATTTTCTCACTATTCGGTTATTGGGAAGGGCACCAGCTTTTTGCTTATCCAGATCAATGTTTTGAATGGAGTTTTAAAAGATCTAACAGCCATCCTCTTCGGATTTTAATTATTGTCTTAAGTTCTCTCTAGTAATTCAACTGCCATATATGTTATCTCTTATCTTCTATGTTTTCCGCAACAAATTCTGTGGACAGAACGCATTTCTCTCTCGTGGTTATTAACCGTCATCATTCATTAACATTAATGAATGAAGGTGGATGGTCCCATATCAACCGAAAGGTTGAATAATTATCTTAGGTAAATACTGATACTTATTGCCCCTCTCTCTCTCTCTCTCTCTCTCTCACACACACACACACACACATATATATATATATATATATATATATATATATATATATATAATTTAAATCTTATAATTTGTAATTATAAGATATATAATAAATCTTATAACTTATAATTTAAATCTTGTTGCTTACTGCTACACCCGTCCAAATTTAAAAACCCCAGAGCCCACGGGACCTCTGCCGCACGCCCAGTCGCCCAGCGATCAGTGACCCTCGCAAGCGTGGAGGTGCCCACTCGCCCCAAAAGTCGCCGCCGCCGCTGCGCATCTCCCGCCCGCGCTCCCGGAAGTGACGCGTGCAATCGCGATTTGCACGCGCCGCTCGTGGCCGCCGCCTCCGCGCCACCGTCGCCGCTGCTCCCGACCGTTAGGACATCCGCTTCCGCGGCCGTCCGCCCGCCCGCCCGCACGCCGCCTCCGCCGCCGAGCGGTTTGCGAGGAAGGAACTCTGCTTCGGGCGCGCTTCCTCTCGAGTCCTCGAGTGTCCGTGCTGAGCTAATTTGGGATTCTGAAATCAAGAAACAAACAAACAAACAAATATTTTTCCACTTTTTCAACATTATATTGCCCTTCCATATTTTTGGCAAAGTTTTTGACTCTGGCCGGGAGGTTCAAGTCTCGACGGTGACATAATTTTCGACACTAGTTGGGCAGCTAGGTCGGTTTAGAGGTGGGCTACTCTGATCGGTAGTTTTTCGTGATTTCTCCGATCGATACGAGACGAATGCTGGAGCAGTACCATAACAAACGGGCCACGACCCGGGCGCGATATTTTCTTCCCATTCCTGGTTCAGTTCTCACCGTTTACTTATAAACTCACTTGAACTGCACTATCACACTTGTCACAAGACCAGACCAGGTTAAAGCTTGTCCCGGCTGGAGCGGTGCCTCGCTGGTAGGAGAAACCTAATTGCAGAATATCCCCAAAGCTGTCGTGTCGGCGTCAGATCTCTCCAGCAAGAGGGAGAATATCATCGCCACCTCCCGCGATGAAATTCATTCATTACACTTTCGGGACTAATGACAGCCGTTGACGCGTCCGGAATCACTGATCAATCAATCAATAAATCAATACTACCATCAAAATCAATAAATTATTCTCAGTCTCCATGGGAAGCTTCTGGTACAGCATATTTTCTGCAATGTTACTTTCTTTCTCTTTGGTGTTTGCACAAATGAAATATGCTTTCTAGCGTCAGTGATTTGTCTAATTTTTTCAGTAATTCGGTTTTCGTAAAACAAAATGTGCGCCGTGAATAGGTTGACAGATTCATTCATCCATTTTCCAACATGCATCATTTTTCTTCTCATTTGATCCGGCAAACCCTCTGTAGCAACTCACTCCATTGACTAGGAAACATTTTATCTTTTTTTCCCCTATTTAGTAGTAAAACTCTGTGGATGTGAAGTATCTCAGGCCCAGCACACACGTTCCAGTTTATCGGTGAGATTTAACCTCACCGGTGTATCGAAGCGTGTGCCGGGCCTTATTGGAGACAACGGAGTTAGTAGTATTTTTTTAAAATCAGAAAATGCGTTCGAATTTCAAGATTCAGTTTCACTGTAATAAAATAAAAAGTTTGAAATAACCGCGCTGATAAATTTTGATTTTGTAACCTCAGATTTCGCTGTCGTGGAATTAATAATGCAAAACAAGTTTCGTCAAACAATACAAATAAACAGAAAACAACGATTTTTGAGTATTGATAAAACTGAATTTACTGAACGCAACACGTGACTTTTAAACGCCAACATGTGTCTATTTTCTAAGCTTACAGTCAAACCAAACGAATGTATTAATAATAATATTATCATTTCTCCTTATAAGAGCATAACAAATTAATTTCCTTTGATTAGTTACAGTTAATATTCTATTTATTTTTATTCTTCACAATCACTTTTCTTACTTTTCAGGTTCCACGAATCAAAATTGCATACGTCACTACATAGTTCTGCTTCTGAAGATAAAAAAAAACATTTAATCTAACTCCCACATTAAAAATGCGAATTTCTCAACACTGTGTATTGAAAGACTGTAACAAATGTGAACAAAAGTCAGTGAACGGAAAAGTTGATAACTTCTACCCCGAAGAGTCGGCTTCAACCTCTTATGCTCACGAGGCACAGAAATTTGGTAGTGCACACATGTAGGTCTTCTCCATTCTACCGGGAGAGGTGGCTAAGGGCATCCGACGATGGTAGAATTTGCGACACTAGCTTGATGTGATTTCTCCGATCAACACCTGGCGAATGCCACAGCAGTACCCTAACTACCGGGCCACGAACCACGCGCTTGTTCTGTCCTCACCTCTTACCTAAACACACACTAACACTTGCCGGGAGACGAATCGGGAGCTTAAGGCTTGAGCCGGCTGGGGCGATGGGAGAGACCTGGTTAGGGAAAATCCCGCAAGGTCGGCGTCAGACCTCGTCATCCAGCGGGGAAGATCACCGCCACTTCTTGTAAGAAATCGTGCACCACACTTACGGGACTATTGACTTCATCAGTTGACGCACCCGGAATCACAACAATAAATCAGTCGTCACGAGGCACAGGAATCTGGTAGTGTACATATGTAGGTCTTCCCCGTGCCGATGGACCGCGCATTCGGCCGGGCTGCTTCCGTAATGATGACGCATGGCCCGTTTACCTCCGGCCTAGGAGCCGCCGAGATTTACGCCGCGCAGCGGGAGGTGGCGCGTCGGTCGCCAGGCGCCTCCAACGCTGCTTCTCTGTTCCCTCCCCCTCTCACCCTTTACGGCTCTCCCATCCCTCCATTCCTGCCCGTGCCCGCGACAGCCGTGAAACAAATGTGTAACAATTCTACGAAATTACCGCGTCAGCCGGATGAAAAATGAGGCGCCGTTGCAGTGCGCTACATGTTCGGAAGGCTGCCGTTGTGTCGGCGGTCGTGCTGGCGGTGGCGGCGGCGGCGGCGGCAGCGGTGGTCCGTGGGGTGCCGTTGGGTTCGATGGCTCGGACGTGATGTTTCGTGAGGGTGATGGTGAGGTGTGTGGTGAGAGGAGGATGGAGAGAAAGGTTGGCGAGGAGGACATGGGTAGATGTGAGGAAGAGATCGTAAAATGTTATGAAGTGATGGTGATGAAAAGCGTTTAATGGCCAGAGAGACTGTGATGATGGAAATGATGGTGATATTGAAAATGGGATTTTGATAATTGAAAAGGTGAAAGTTCAGGAGAGGTGGTCGTATTATAAGGGGTGTGTAGTGGTGAAGATTATTTGTATCGATGAAAGTTGTGACTAATAACAAAGGATATGACGATGACATGGGTATTGGGTTCACCTAGAATTCGTTGCAACGAAAATCCTGATAGGTATTTGCGACGGTGAGTCAGCAGTAATGTGGGTGTAGAGAGTTCGATACGTTGCAGAACTGAACTGTGGCCATACATTTTCAACAGAATTTCATTTCTTATCTTGAAGATTGAAATTTTGTCACGTGGCAAAACTGCTTAGAACTAGGGATACACCGCCATAGTGGCTAAGGGCACCGGTTGATGTCTCTGCAGTTCCTCTGATCGGAAGATCATATGCCTCGAGACCCGAGGGTGGTAGAGATTTCACACTGCCTGCATAGCTGAGCGGAGTTGAGCTGCTCTCTTGAGGAGAACACTAGTGGCATGCTACTCGCATCGGTGGTATTCCGGGGGTTCTCCGAACAAAACCAGGCAGTACCCTATAAAACGGGCCACGGAGCGCTCGCGATCTTGTCTCCTACTATCTTGTTCTTTTCTCACCCCCCACTTACACAGACACTTAAATGCACTACTCTACCTCACAGGTCGGGACACCACGCGGGAGCTTAGAGCTCCTTTTGTCTGGAATGGATCCCAGTTGGCGGGAGACACCTGGTTGGGAAAAAACCCTTCAAGCAGATGTGTAGGTCGGCGCCGGATCTCACTCATCTTCCCATAAAACATTACCCCCACTTCCCTAAAACATTTACCACACTTACGGATCCCGTGTAGCTATTGACGCGCCCAGAAACACGAAGCAATAATTGAACTGAGGATACTACAAATATTATGATAAGAGTATTAAAACATCGAACACAAATATGAACGTCGTTATTGAACAGTAATTCACATCATTTGGCACTATCAGTTTCATCTCTGTTGCCTTCGGCAGACGTTTGATCCTGTGCAATCAACAATCGATTAAGGATTGTCGTGATGAATGAGAGAGCTGGAATGTCACCTGGCGTGCGGAGGTTGGAGGAGCTTCCGGATCAGCCTTCCCGTTGCCTCCGCCTCCGCCAACTACGCCGCCGCCTGCTCCTCCTCCGCCTCCGCCTCCCCCGCCTCCTACGCGGCCGCCGCCGCCGCCACCGCCTCTGACACCGCCTCCGATACCGCCTCCGATACCGCCGCCGCCTCCTCCTCCGCTGCCGCCTCCTCCGCCACCTCCTCCGCTGCCGCCTCCTCCGCCGCCTCCGCCACCCCCGCTGCTTCCGCGGCCGCCGCCGCCGCCACCGCCTCCGCGGCCGCCGCCACCGCCTCTACCACCGCCTCCACCACCGCCTCCGATACCGCCTCCGCTTCCTCCTCCACTGCCGCCTCCCGCTACCTGCACCGCCGCCTCCGCCGTCGACACCGCCTCCGCCACCTTTGCCGCCTCCACCGTCGAAACAGCCTCCGCCGCCACCACCTCCGCCGCCGCCTCCGCCGCCGCCTCCGCCGCCGCCTCCGCCGCCGCCTCCGCCGCCGCCTCCGCCGCCGCCTCCGCCGCCGCCTCCGCCGCCGCCTCCGCCGCCGCCTCCGCCGCCGCCTCCGCCGCCGCGTGCCGGTGGTGGCTTTTCGTGGCGTCAGCGTGACGGCGCAGGAGGAGATCGCTCGCCGGGCGTCAGCCCATGGGCGCCAGGGGCGATATGGGCCGTGGGAAGGCGGCGACGCTGCGACGCCGGAGGAACTGTGATCGCCGAATCTCCTGCTTCGCTCAAAAGCGGCGGATTTTTGCTTTGTTTTTGTTTCCATAGTCGGCGTTGAGAATCAGGGAAATCCCCGGGGCCGGAAATGTTGAAGATGGAATGTGCAGAAAATCTCAATAAGTTGTTGGACGGGAAACAACTTGGTGGGAAAAGTGCACAAACAGTAATGATTCGTACACCTGTTGCTTCTTTGGTTTCGACAATTGAGTCGTTGCCCGGAAGAAGAATCTGTGCACAAAATTGTTGATTTGGGGAAAATTTATTTGTTAGCAAACTATAATTTGATCTCCTACTTTGTTTCTTATCTCAGGATTGACGTTCATCTTTTTGACATATTTAATAATCTTATCTTCTGATTTCTATCCGCCACTGAATGCATTAAAACCACATCTCAATAAGCCTTTAAGACATTGTTTCGGGGTACGTTTCAGTTATTGGATAGTATATGAAACGCGTGAACTTTGGTTGGGTATGTGTAAAATAGAAGTATTAGCGTGTTCAGAAAGTGGAAAACATAACACTGTTTGAATCAGAAGGAAACAGATTTGTTCGCTGTTTTTGAGTGTAGTATGAAATTGGCATCTGAAATGTCAAAATGTCGTCGGCAAATGTGTTTATATAGAGGTAATGAAAGTCCGACAGCTATTAAAGAATTAATGAAGTCGTTAGAATGGTGAATATTGCAGAAATGACACTACACTTTCGAATTTCGTTTGAGTTCTACGCAATGATCATGACAACGTTTTAAATAAAAATTCATGCTTTGAATCGCGTGTTTATTTGCTAAAACATACGAATATTAACAATTAAAACATACGAAGAAAATTTAATGACTTAAAAATTACTCAGAAATAAGCATTGGTCTCTAGCTTGTGAGATTCTGAATTTCTGTAATACCTAAATTATCCTTTAACCCCCACGTTATTCAATATTAGCAATAACTGGATTGAACTAAAATTGTAAAATATTGAATAAATTTAGTGACTTAAAAGTGTACTGAAGTGGATTAATACTGGATATCTAGCCTATCGTTTAAAGAGCAATACTGAATAGTTCTCAAAAAATTATGAAGTGAAAACGTGAATATTGTCGATTTTTTAAACAAAATCCTTCCTTTATTTTTTGTAAGTATTACTATGAACCAATTTACCATTCAAGAATTGATAAAAGTGATTGAAGGCGATTTTTTCCATATCCACAAATAGTTGAAGGACATATACTTATTGTTGTATGTTCCAAGGATTTTCAGATACTCCACGAGAGCAAATACGTCTCTACTGATTCTGTGGGTATCAGAGTGTTAATCATTTAACAACGCCGATTATTTTTTCAAAATAGTTTTTTCCGAACGATGTAAGGTGAAACTAGTGCGCCGCCACGATTAGGATGGCTGCAAAGAGCTATTCTTACACTTTGGTCATAGGTCCAAAAAGTGATCATTTTCAGTGCACTCTAGCACCTTAAGTGTTTTTCAACAATATAAAGTTAATGTATGTATTTTATAGAACATTGTATCTACTTTAATTTAAAAATAACAATTGTTTGGATAAAACGCATAGTTTTGAAGATAAAAGCGAAAAACAAAAAAACTGGGCAAAATTTTTATTTTTTTTGTTGTTGCAATTTTCTCTGTGCATCCGACCTTTTTTGAGGTGTCAAATACAGAATTCGAATTCAACATCCTCAAGAACATAAAAAATCGTTAAGAAAATGACTTCCGGATTTTTTTTCCTGGATCGGGCCCTTTTCAGCACCAAATGACTGGACTGACGAAATAATATTATTACAATGAAATCGCACAGAAATTGTCCATCCTAAATTACATTTCATTACTACAATGCAGTTTAAATATACTGAAAATTACATGCAGGACCAAGAGATTCTAAACGTAGAATAGCTCTTATTTATCCACAACGTAACTATTTTTGTACGCTACCTGATCGATTTGTACTATTGGCATGGGCTTTTTCTTCACTCCACACACACTGACCAACCCAGTTTATACATTGTTCAGTAGCCTGAACGAAAACCTCTGTACCTAGAGGAACAAGTAGAAAGCCGGATAGCTCTTCACCACTACGAATTGTTCCGAATGACTCGTTGAAAGCGGGCCGTTTCGGCGACCCCAAGCCTGGGTGGCCGTGCTTGCCTATCACGTGCCGTGACCCGCGCGATGATTAGATGGTCCCCGAAGCCGCCTGTGAGGTTGTGAAATTCCATTCGCGGACGCGGATTGTCTCCCGAGAGAAAGCAGAGCCTTAATAGCTTCTGCTTGTCGGAAGACACTCCGTGCTTTCCGGGGCGAGATTTCTGGATTCGCGTAAATGCCAACTGGCCTTTCTCTTGAGGTCATCTAGAAACTACGTCATGCAGGCTTTTGTTTTTTCAGCCACCTACCTCTTTATTCATGCTTTGCAGCACAAATTTACTCGTCTATGGAATGGGTTTTTCTTTTTAAATATTTAAATTACTTAGTACTTATTCTCTAAACGTAATTCGAGTGTACATATTTCTTCACGTCTTATTCTATTTAAACATTTAAGAAAGAACAGAAATTTTTTTTCGTATACACTTTTTCCGTTGTAATTCTTTACGACTTACTATTAATTTTGCTCTGTAAACCGAAGCTCGATATTCCACTACATGCCTTGGTTTTGACGTCCATCCGTCATCGTATGAAAAACTGGACATCGTAATAAAGTCACAATATCAACCAAAGAATGCACTGTTCAGTCTACATAGACTTTTTTCCATTCTTATATTTGTACAGTTAAAATTAAGAAGCATTTTCTGATCTTTTTATGCAAGAATAGTCTCAACACGTTCTTAGGATCGTACAATAATCAAATTCATTAATTTCTTTTTCTTGAATCCTACATTATTGCTGGTTTGTTCATAGATTTCTATTCTTTCTGTTTTATCATCATTCCTTATTTTCATTTCTAATCTTAATTTTTGTTACAAAATGTTCCTTTCTTTTCTTCCATCTTAAGGGATAGTTCCTTTCGTGTGACAGAAAGATCCCAGAATTTGAAGATAGTAGATTAGCCAGTAGTCGCCAACGAGATCTACACGTCTGTATTTTGCTTCTCTTCTTTGGGAGCTTTTCGCCAGTACATTGATCGTTCAAAAAATGTGCTCTACATTTATGTACACATATGTAGACATAATCAAAGTTTATTTAAAGCCAGAAGCCCTGGAAAGACATTTTGAGCTCTTTCGTTAATTTTAATTGCGCTAAAAATGTTTGAATTATTGTCCACCCCTAAATACTTTTTTATTTATGTAGGCTGGGAATTAGCGATTTTCTCTACAGGGCACTCTCCAAACTACATTTTGGGCAGCAAATAGAGAAATTTCAATGAAACTTGGACAATTTTTGCCGAATGTTTGCTCTGTTGAAAGAATGCTTTTGAGAATGTTTTCAATTTTCTTAATTTGGTTTATACATTTGTGAGAGTGAATATCTTAAATATGGAAATCTAATATGTATTAATCGTATTCCTGGGAAGAAGAAATGAAACTTGCCCGGCAAGAAAACATCAAATTCTCTAGGAAGTGGTGGCCCCTACGCCAATTTGCACCCTGCTTGCATTCACAATGAAAACTTCTTTGTTTTGATTATCACGATAGTGATATAACTTTAATGCGAGGGGAAGTCAACGTAATCTTGCATGACCTCTGTATAAAAGCGTAGTGGCATGAGCTTTATGATAATTTCTTGTTATTTTTGTTCCAGGAAAAGGAGATGTTTCGCAGACGATGACCATCATTGCAGTCCTGTATTCACCATTGCCACAAACGTCGACTCCTGCCTTCGTGGCTGCATGAGAGCGAGTGAGGTATTTACTTTTTCGGGGCACGCCACTACAATGACCATTAGTTCCATAAGTTTAGTGTACCTCGAAAGGAGATGGTGTCTGCTTCTGATGAAATGTGATGATGGATGAAATCCAGTTCCATTCTGCACGAGGGCTTTCGGAGTTACCCCCTCCAGGATATTTCCCGCAGCAGGGCACCGCCCCAGCCAAGACGAGCTCTGAACTTATAATAATATAATATATTTATTGGGCTACAATTGGCTGATTGCCAGGTGGTAACCATACGTCTGTAGCGTTACAATACATCTACATTTGCAATTAACAAAAACCATTTACAATATAACACAATAAAATAAATTACAACTACTACTACGTCAAAGGATGGAACAATACAATAGATTTCTCTAGAGACCCTCAAAACCAACCGTTAACATTAACTTCTGACTGGTTTTCGACATGTGTAGTAGCATAGAGTAAAGATGTAGTCTCCTTAGATGTAGATCCTTAGTCTATGGTAGTAGTGTAGAACTGTAATGCTTGTAAATATGTGTGGATCGAGAAAAGATGGGAAAAGATGAGGAAGAAAAGATCGCGCGCGGCCCTTAGCCCGTTGTTAAAATACTGCTCCAGTATATCACAATATTGATACCGGCGGAGGTAGCTCAGGACATCTACTGATATCGCTGCGCTCCCTCTGACCGGGATATTATAGGGTTCGAATTCCCGCGGTGGGAGAACTTTCGATACTAACTTCTAGCCAATACTAACTGGGTTGAGTTCAGTCACTGTAGATGAGGAGAATGATAGTGGTCAGCTACTCTGATCCGATAGTTTTTGGTGTCATCTTAGTTTTCAGTGGTTTCTTCGATCTATACCTGATGAATGCCGGAGTCGTTCCCTAAAAAACGGGCCACGAACCTACGGGCGGTCTTTCTTTCCTCTGCCTTCTCCTATCGTTAATCCTTACATATAGATGCACTATACCACACATGTCGGAAGACCAGTCGGGAGCTTAGAGCTTGTTCCGGCCAGTGGGGTGCCCCGCTGGTAAGAGATACCTGGACGAGCAAAACCTTGCAAACAGTATAGTTTGGCACCGGATCTCATCATCTGTTGGGGGAAGATTGACATGTCTCGTGATAAAAACGTGCAGTACACTTAAATAATAAACGTAGCAGTTGACGCGCTTGGAAACACGAAATAATCAATCAATCAATCAATCAACCTAATATTAATCGGAGAAATTACGGAAAAATTAGCAATAGCAGGGAAGAAGAATCTTCTCCCGACAGTGGTTGAATTTGACCCAGGTACAGAGCTTATATCGAAAATCCGTCACTGTCGTGACCCGAAACGTAAGATCTCGCGGCCAACGGTGTTGCAGAGGCCACGGATGCTGTCACTGAGCCATCGCGTGTTATGCTGTAGCCGCCGCCGCCGCCGTCGCCGTCGTGGTCGTCGCCGCCGCCGCCGCCGTCCGTGCTTGGCGCCGGGCCTCGCGTGCCGAGGGTCGCGCGACAACGGTGAGTTACGCGGCGCGGCGGGACGCGTCCGCCACCTGCGGTGACCTCCGACCCCGCGCGGACGCCGCCGCGAATTTCTAGAAGAGATGCGCCGTTGCTTCCTTTGCTGGTGATTTATGTCGGTTCCGTGTCCCCGTGCGTGTATTATTCTCTGGAGTTCTTTGAGTGTTGGTTGGAGCAGTTGTTGTCTTTGCGCTGAACCGTTTAAATTGGCAATAATATTACCTTTGATATTGTTTTCTTTTGTATTTGTTGTCTTTTGTTCGATTGTTGGTCTTTCAAGGTATATGTTGTTTTTGTTTGTTAGGCTACTTGTGCATTTATTTTCCAACTGTTGCACGTACGTAAATGTAGATGATACCCAATTCAATATGAGTAGTAATTTAGATTTTTAGTATCTCCATTACATATGGTAACAATTAGTGCTTTCAGGAACTTCTAAAGATATTTGTGACAGCACCGTATCTTACTAGGGTTTTCTTAAACTATTTATAATATCTTTTAATAAAACATAAAAAATCTAGTGGGTAATTGTTGTTTTAATCGTGTTACATAATAAGAAGATTGTATTTTAGTGTGAATAATATAGGATATTATAGAGAATATTACAGTCTCACTTTTTTAGTGACTTAGAACAAATTTTATCTTTTTAAATATTCTCCTACAAACGCGAAATGTGGAAAGTTCTGTGGAAGTAAATATTTTTTCTGAGCTTGAGTTAACATTTTCTTACGTTCTGTTTCAGTCCGGGTTTTCCCACCTCCATCTTACGTCAAATACGTAACAAGGTTGGTTCTGCTCGTCAGACCATAAGTGTCGTCGTCTCAAAATAATTTTCGTACGTCAGAGCTTGTCTTTTGTTACACAAACGCGCTCGTGTCCATATACAAACCGCGAGTACTTCGGATGCTACCCTTTGCTACTTCCCTTACGTCATATCATTTCACTTTCCTCATACAGAAGTCACGCAGTTTTTATTTCCTCTGCTCTGTTTACTTGCTCTCAAACTCTCCACGTCATCACCTCACTGTTTTTTCAGCAAGCGGTATTTTCTTCACGTTAGCTTATTACATCAGCAAGTTCGGTTTAGGTGCCTCGATGTATTCATATTTGAAACCTCAGAGAGTTGTATTTTTTTTTTTTTTGCGCGTCGTTGCAAAAGTATACTTTATCAATGCTTGTTTTTCGGAGAGTGGGGTAATGCAAAACAATGGAAATAATGGAAGAAAGTCTGAGAAAGATAACTCAATTTCATTTTCTGGCGAGAAGCTTTTTCAATGCAAAAGATATTAATTTCCATTGTAGCTTCAGTGTATGTGAGCTACTTCAAACATGTCGACCTACTGTGGATCCGAGTGATGTATGTTTATCGTAATAGAGAGTAAAAGGAAGTTGTCAAAGGTTCAATATCCTGAAGAATAATTTGATTACTTCAAACTGTAATTAAAATTTGTCTTTCCTTTTATAACAGTTTGACTTTTCATCAGGAGCATTCCTAAATCATCTTTGATACTTGAACCAATGGCCAATGATCTTTATTTGACATAACTCTAGCATTCTTGCTTTTTGGTTTGTTGTAACAGAATAACCCTGCATAGTAAAATTCTGTAGATTGCTTAAGGTGATTTTTACAAACTAAAATATAGAAATTCGCTCTTAATTTTAGTTTAGTTCTTTGCTGATAGAAACTTCTTGCATATTTTGACGAATGTCTTAATTTATGTTATATTCCCAATATTCCCAAAGCGAAAAACGAGTATAAATCTCTTATTTCATTTTACACGTTTTATGAGTTTATTAACGGTCCTCAAATAAAAGTCGAATTCAAATAATATTATTCTTAAACAATCTCAGATGTAGGTATGTAGACATCAATGTGCAATAAAAAGTTTTACCACGAATTATTGCAGAATTAGCAATGAATCTTTCGCAGAATCGTTTCCAGATGCTTCTTCATATTTAGTGGTAATTGTATCCATTGTCTTTGCATTTTAGAACTATTGACTTGCTATGTAATACAAAAGACTACACATAATTTCCATTACTTTGAACTTGTCAGGCAGACTGACATAACTTCATTTTTCCACAATAAATCTGATCAAATTCCATTGTGCGTCTAGACCGTGAATGTTTCCGGATGAATAACAAAGAAGACATTTATTAAGTAGGTAGGCACTTTGTCTTATAAAGATGTTACGTTTGTAACTTAATCTCCATGACATAATCTCTTTGGTTAATATGAATCATAAAAACTGCTGCATGACCGCTTTGTCCATCACGAGTTTCACTAGGAGTGACCGCAATTCGATTCTCGATTCTCTTCATTATAAGGAACAGAAGATGAAAGCGCCAATCACTTCGACACGGACTCTCCAATCGGTGACCAAAGACAAGCAATGAGGATATAATAATAAAGAAAGAAAACACCTTATGTTTATATTCATGCAAGCAGGACATTAAAGCAATAGTTCAACGCAGAGTGAGCAGAAAAGACACAACCAAGTACGTACGTAGTGCATTACGGCTTATGTTCAATGGATTAAACCCTGAAGAGACTTACTATCAAGCGTCGTTTGTGAAGATAAGTCCCCTATTGAAGAGTACAACAATGCTTTTTTTTTGCCGGTTAGCCAATACATTTTCAGGTCATCGACGTTCTCTCTGAATGAGAGGATCTTTTTAAAAAGAAACCGAATAGAATATACCACAGGAACATCATGTTATAACATTAAAAATAAATTTTACAGTATTTTATAAATCGCGTGCAAAGGGAATTTTTAATTCAAATTTATTATTTACATTACGACTCTTCACTAGTTTGACTATCCAAACATGGAATTATTGTGCAAAGAAACTTGTACATTAAATCCAAAGGTCTAAAAGTATATAGTACGGTATAGTTTGAGATTCAGCCTATTGAGTTTTGAGTCTCTGGTTAAGGCTGGAAAAGACCATAAGAATAAATGATTAGTTGAAATTAAACCGCCAATTTACCGATTTATTCCTTTTACCCAGATTAGTTAGTTGTGTCCGGTTCCAGTTTGGATCAAACGTTAATACATATCTTAAGGGATCTATGAACTTAAACATAGGGACTCACCAATCACTACTCCTCGACATCTTGTTTGAAGGACCATACATGCCATTGGGAGACCGAAAACTACGACGCAGAGGCCTCCTCGGCCGTCGTCGTCGACATCGTGGTCGGGGAAGGGGGATGGTAGCGTCGCGACGTCCCGCGGCGCGCGGTCGGCGGCGGCGTCGCGCGGTAAAAAATGTCTGGATTAGAGCGCGGCTCCGCGACCCCGCCGCCGGCGCGCCCCATCACTCCACGTCTCGCGCGGAGGGCGCCGGGGCCAACGTGTGCTTCTGCGGTGGCGCGCACCGCGCTTTGTCACGCCCCGGCCGACTGGCACGCCTACGGGGCGGGCGCCGACTCGCTCGCGCCACTGTCGCCGTTCGCGGGTTCAGGCGGGTGAGGAACCGCGAGAGGTGGCTCAAGACATCAACTGATGTCTCTGAAGTACCTCTGACCGGGTGGGCCTGAGTTCGAGTCCCGGCGGTGGCAGGATTTTCGACACTAGCTAGACAGCTCGGTTGAATTCAACCACTTCGTGGGGGAGAATTCTAGTAGACAGTTGTTCTTGTTCGGGGCTACTATACACTTAATGTTCATGAGTGGACTGTATGAATGGACTGTATTGTTGAAGTACAGTAGTCCCGAAACCCTTTGATAGCTCTTGGGATTGGCGCAGGAGTGCAGGATGCATATACGAGCAAATTTCCAGCACAAACAATATTTAATAAGTAAATTCACAGTATTCACACAATAAATGCACAAGAAGCACAGAATTAAGATGAAAATTTCTCTTGGTGCATTAATACACCTGTCCAAGCGTAGTTATTGTAGTGACACCTTGGACCGCCGACCAGAAGCAGCCGTGAGTTACATAGTTCAACCAAAATTGCGGGCGCAAATACACGCAAGAGCGACAGACACAATTAAAGCGTGCACTGCCACGATTAAACAATTTATGTGCGAGCCGTATGCAGCTCATTTGCACGATTATAGATTCTTTACACGCTACTGCGCGGAGCCCTAACACACGCGTCTATCTTGCACGGTGTCTTTATGCGAACTAACGAAGTCGGTTAAGCCGAATTCGGTTGGGGCAGAGACGTTAGGAAAGGGCTCACACACGCGGCAGAGGTGGGGATGGCGATGGCCAATTACCATTTGCCATTTGATCTGAATTTGCAATGATCTGGCAGTTTTTGTCCGTTGCTCCTCCAACGGACCGCGCTGTGGGGGCGAGTTGGGCAGGCGATCACGTACGAGCGGCCACGCCCGTCCGTTGAAAAATACGCGGAACAACGGATGTGAAGGCGATATGTGATCTCAGCGGTCAACGGCTGCGCTCTGCCGATTACGAAATTCAACTGTTCTGCCTTGCTTGTGAACGTATTTATTTCTGCTTTGCTGTGGGCCCGAACAGTTCTGATCGGTAGTTTTCCGTGGTTTATCCGATTAACACAAGGCGAATACCGGGGCGGTCCCCTAACAAACGAGCCATGGACTGCGCTCAACCATTCCTTCTTCTTCCTTGTCCTATTCTCACTCCTTGATTTCACACACACATACATACACACACACAACATGCTCTACACTAACATACATGCCGGGAGACTGGTCTGGAGCTTAGTGCTTGTCCCGGCTGAGGCGGTGTCCTGTTGGTGGGAGGTACCTGGTTGGGGAAAACCCCGTTGACCATCGGTAGGTCGGCACCGGATGTCCGAAAAAATTTTCAATATTTACAATTTTCAAAAAATAAAAAATTAAAATATCGGTTTTAAATTCAAGGGGCTGTGACATCAGCCAGATCGATTGAGGAATATCAATTTTGGAGAAAATCGGCTGAACGGTTTAGCCGCTAGCGTTGTTCACAGGCAGACCTTTTGCCGTCATTTGATTTTTCAGTATCAAAGACCCACAAACATGGATCCTGGATACACATGTTAGAGGATTTTCCCCTAAACTGGATTTATCTACCTTTTCGATACTAGGGTCCTCTAATAAGAGTTTTTCTGCCGAAAATTCGCAGTTTTTCCACACAGCATTACTTAACTTTCTCTCTACTCCGTAGCGAGAAAGGAAATAGTCTCTAGAACTTACAAGAGCTTTATAGTTTATAGATTGAACAGGTATTTGTATGAAAATAGCGAAATGATTGAACTAATGTCCGATCAAGTGAATTGTGGGTGCAGTTATGCAATAAACGTCCACGTTGCTGCAGCAAACTGAATACTTGTTTTTCGCTAACTGCCTAGACGTGACATACAAGAATCTGTTGGCGGCAAACGAATTCAGTAGGACTCTGCTAATACTAACCCCGCAGATCCGAAATTTCGGATAATCCGAACAAAATTCGGGATGGAGTAAAAAATAAACAAAAACCCTCTTATTTTATTAACTTACTTTATGGATGAAAAATCATGAACACCGCGTAAATCTACCCAATTTTGAATACTGTACGTAGAATACCCGCGACACAAACTGTGCCTCAACTCTTCTAAACAGTGTAGCAACTACTACCATCTGCGATCGGTTATGTAAGTACTGTACTCCGTTGTTCGCAACATTGCCACTTCCTCATGTCGATACACTACGTTTGCCATTTGCTCACATCACCCGCAACGTTGCATTGTGTCTGGTAATCGTATAGATGTTTTTATTTATACGGTATATTTTTTCGGATAACCGAAACATTTCCGAATCCGAACAGACCACACCCCCTATTAGTTCGGAATACCGGGGTTCTACCCTACTTTTTTCAGAGTACTGTTTCTGATCTTACCGGTCGCGATGATGGGACTACTGATTTGGAGACGAACCTGCAATATTCAATTGGATTCAAATAGTCCTGAAATGTGGCGTAAAAATGTACTCTTTTGGATATTATCTTGATTTTCTTGAGTTGTTAGAGCTAGGGCAACGTGTTCTTTTGCGGTGAAGGGCAAACGGCAATTGACTGGCACGCTTACGGGCTGCCGCCTTCTCGCGTATCTAGCAGATTCGTAGGTACTGTTGGCTGCACGGTGAGGAAATTCTGGGCTATGGTTTCTCAGTTCATAGTGGGAATTTGTAGGTGATCCTGAAATTTTTCATTTTTTTCGATATATCATTAAAGAACATGTTTTATGATATTATTTTGATTTCTTCGAATTTGTCTTTTTCTTTACGATCTAATACTTTTCTTTTCTATAGAGGTGTTTCACTCACCATAAATACTATTAATTACTGAAGCCTTGGCATGGTTTCGAGGATTCTTTCGATGCCTAATTTGTGGGCAAATTAATACCTAAATTTTTCATGATCAAATCAAATGGCAAATTTTGTTTTTAATGTTTTACATATTTTCTTCATTTTATCAATATCTTGTACCTGTATGTTTACTCAGTTTACACTCTTCTGTAAATTAATTGTTGTTTCTAGTTATTTTTGCTGCATTCCTTATATTTAAATATTCACTTCAATTCGAATAACTGATGAAGTGTGTTCTTGCAGTAAAAAGTGATCACAATTATTTCGCGTTTTATACGTTAGGAGACATTCTAAACAATATTACTCTGGACCCTGAAAATTCTGAAATTATCTAATCTTACGTAAGATAACTAATAGTATGATTTATGGATTTATAGATGTCTCTTCTAGTAGAAAGTTATTTCGGGTAGAAAAATATTTGTTCAGGAACCCTTTTGGAAATTTTTCTATTACATAACATGAACAATGATGTTGGGAGTAGGTACCTTTCTTTTAGTCAGATTTTCTATTTGGAGTTATTCAGGAAAATTTTTTCTATTTGTATTCTAATGGTTGTTCGTGGTGTTACTATTCGCAAATCGGTTCCATGATTTTGGACCGAAATTCGAAAGTGTAGTTGGTTGGATGTAAATACAAGATTAAGTACGTTCTTTAAATAAAAAGACGATTCTCTTCACTTATACCAAGATTAGTTAATATTTTTAAATTTGATCAAAATGTTTTCCTATAATTCTTCCTGAATATCTTACAGAAAACTATCTAAGAATTATACCCATTGATCTGTCTTGAGTGTCGTGTGAGTAGAATGTTCTAGATTAATCTGCAAAACATTATTAGTTCCCCTCCAGAAGACCGAGACATGTCGAATGATCCGCCATTTGTCTCGATTGGTGGACTAGAAGGGGTTTACTTGTCAGTGACCAACCGACGGTCGTAGGTTACTCGAATTCTATAAAAGAATATAGATATTTTTCGTTAATGATCTTCAAAATAGATTTTTAAGCAAGGTCATGTAAAATTTTTAGAAATATAGGTTCTCGTGTAGTTTTGTGTTAAATGTAGGCAATTACAAATATTTTAAAAAAACCTTTCTCAAAAAAACTTTATATTTTTTCTCAAATAGAAAACAAGTACGCTTCTAAAAATCAGAATTATCTTAGGTGCCATTTTCACTGAACTCTGTGTTTTTGAAAATTGTAAAAAGTTTTCATTGGAAAACTAGGATGTTGATGATACAATTCTTTTTTCCTTAATGAAATCTATTTAATCAAACATCTTTAATCTAAGTTACATACATTTCCTTTATAAAACTAATCGTGTTTGCAAAAAGTATGCCTTGAAAGGAAGGCAATTTACAAAATTAAATTGTTTCCTGAGAAACGATTCCACATTTGTTCCTTTATTTTTTTCGGTTAGAGCAAAGTAAGCTAAAAACTGGCGTAAATCTAAATTTTATTGAAGACTCCGAATTTTTCAAAATTGCAGAAGTTACAAATAATGCAAGAAGGTATGTTCTGTTTAGCACCACCAGTTTATCACTTCATGCACTTTAACTGCTCCAGTCATGATGTTTCCAGAACTGAGATACAAACGGATTTGCAAATCCAAGTTTTACTCATTTTTCATGCAAAGAAGAATTTGACTGTATATTTTCTTTGAAATATTTTCTACATTAAATTATATTTATTATTTTTAGTGAACAACATCTTTGAAATTCTTTTGTAAGGCTGTCACTTAGAATTATTTAAAAGTTCAAGAAGATCCAAAAAGATTTCGGACAGTCATAAAATTAACAATTTTTATTACGGCGACGTTTCGAATGTGTGATGTACATTCATCTTCAGGCCAAATGTATACAAATAAACTAAAAAAATTTAAATTGGTTTTAAAATTGGTTTTGAAGTATCTCAGATAACTTTTGATAAAATAATTTTTGTTATACTAATTTCGTTACATATTCATTTGTAACCTTGATAAATAAAAAAATTTATTTTTATTTAATATTTTTTAAATATTTTAATATTTTATTTTAATATTTTTAAAAATTTTATTTAATATTTATAATTTATTTAACCTTGATAAATAAAAATTTTTATTTATCAAGGTAACAAATGAATATGTAACGAAATTAGTATAACAAAAATTATTATATCAAAAGTTATCTGAGATACTTCAAAACCAATTTTAAAATTTTTTAGTTTATTTGTATACATTTGGCCTAAAGATGAATGTAAATCTCACATTCGAAACGTCGCCGTAATAAAAATTGTTAATTTTATGACTGTCCGAAATCTTTTTGGATCTTCTTGAACTTTTAAACAACATCTTTGATTGAGGGCAAAATATTCTGTTTACATTAGACAATATTCTTGAAATAAAACTGTGGAAGGGAAATCTGTATGCACATTTCAATCGGGAAGACATTGTGTTCGTCGCGTTAGTTAATTGATCTATTTAAATCAGAATGATTTGAAAATAAAAATTGTTAATTAGTTTTTGTTCTTTTTAAATAGTAATTGCATCACAAATGTCAAAAATGTTTATTTTCATTTCCGAAGGTTTTCAACTTCTGGCTTTATAGAAAATCAATGTGTCTGCTCAAACCAATATTTGAGAATTTGATTTTTTTTTTCACTCACGAGTTTTAAAATGTAGTGAAGGTTTTGTTAATGAAAACTCATGAAACAACTTTGCTATTCAAGGATGTACAATTTGTCGTTTCTGCAAAGCAATACAAGTATTCATTTTTCATCAAAAACAAACATTCCATCAAAAGATGTTTATCACTATCTGAACAAATTGGACATTATTTCTAACACTTCCTCAACCTTGGAAAACAGAACTACCTTGAGTAATGTCTCCACTCAGTAACTGCGTCTCCATTATCAATCGAAAATTCCAAATCCTACGAGGACACATTCAACAGCTGTGTACGCCATTTGAAGAAGCTAGTAAAAATACGTTTGATACACGACGCGAATTCGCTGGCTTCTGAATGAATTGCACGTTTCGAGTAGAATCTTGCTGCTATTTTTCTTCTTTCCACATAAAGTCTGCGCGACGGCACGACGGTTCGTCGTGCTGGCGACGAGTAGGATACGCCGTTCTTTACCGGTGACGGCGCTAATGACGATGGTCGAGATGGCGACGGCGCAGCGTGAATCCGGGACAAGTGTGAAGATGAAGCGAGAAGAAACAGTGTTTTTGATTAAAAAGTTACTTTTTTCAAAAGTTCAGTTCTTTCCTAGTTACTAAACTACTCCTACACACACAAGCTGTTAATTCTTACTGAAAATACTGCACAGAGATTCCAAGAGAAAAAACATACTCTAGCCTCATTTCTGGATATAGCTCAATCATACAATAGAGTTTGGCATACTGTTATGTTAAATAAGATAACTTGGAGTCCTGAAAGTATTCAAAATATCATTAAAGATTTCATCACTGATAGAAAATTTAAGGTTAAAATTAATCATTAATTTTATATACCGTGTGATGTAACAGCCGGAGTTCCTCAGGGTTCTTGTCTCTTCTTATTTTATTTAATATCTTCATGGGAGACATACCCAAAGTTTCTAAAGCGGAAACTGCGTTTTTTTCTGACGGCTTTGTACACAGCAAGACCAGATATTAACCTAACATACAAAAGAGTCTACAATAATGTTAATACGGTAATGAAATAGGCAAAAAAAGTGGAGAATTGAAGTCAATACGCAAAAATATCGGATTGAACTATTTACTCTTAGAAAGCCGCAAAGCTCTCCTTATCTAAAAATAGATGATCATTAAATGCCGTAGAAAAGCGAAATAATAAATCTCGGAGTATTATTAGACAACAAACGTTCCTGGAAACCCCATGTTCATGCTGCAATCAAGAAATCCTAGTGCAAAATAGCGAAATTTTATCCACTACAACATTTAATATAAAATTCTATTATATAAATCTGTTATCCTACTCACACTGACTTATGCTTTCCTGGTATGGGGAAACGTAGCTCCTACCATCACACAAAAAATGAAAATAGCCTCTAATAAAGTCCTTAGGAAGTCAATTAAAGCTCCACGGTCAATTAAGTCAAGGGAAGCCAATTAAATCTCATAACCATCAAATTCACTGAGAACTCTAAATCGATACCGTTTCAAAACAAAAAAAAAATCAGCAAATAATTTCTATACTTCCCTTATCATCTCATCGTGCTTCATCCATAAATTCAATCAAGGCCGAACAGCAAACATCCCATGTCGAATCAAATCCAAATTTCCCACTGATACGCTTAAACCTCCCTAAACTAATAATATCGAGTGAATATTTCTCTTTTCACTTCCTGTTGCTCAACAGGTCAATTCTTCCAGTTAATTACAAAAAATCAAAATTAAAATTCAATAGCTCCTAAACAAAACAAATTAATTAAACGAGTGATAGCAATTTAACCTTATTTTGTCAATGGCAAAAATGTCACTATATAAATCTGAAATCCTTAGGAATAACTCAGGTCGAACGAGAAGAAACAAATTAAAAAAAAGGACTAAACTGATTCACATTCTTTACCGAATCATTTAGCTACCTGACGTAGTGTAAGACACAGAGGCGTCCGCAGTCTAAAACAACAAGGGACACCTTTTCCATTCAACATTGTTTTTTTTAGAATTACATGAGGCATATTTTAGTAAGAAATAAATATAATCTGATGCTAAGAGAAATTAAATTATAACACTAGTGACTAAATACAAACAGTTTTATATTGAATTATTTACGGGGCTGCCCAGTCATAGAGACCCTGTTCCCGATAGTCTTATAATAAATTCTCTGATTTACAGTGTTGGACAAATTATTTTAAATTATTATAATTATTTATTTTATAGCTTTAAAATTTTTAATGCATAAAATAATAGCAGCTGCCAGTGTCTCAACTTTTTAAAACTGACCAAACTTTTTTTTTTAAAAAAAATTCCGTAATTATCATGTTAACTTTTAATTGTTATCGCGGTCTGAGAAAATCGCGCAGGCAAGTTGACACTTATGCAACAACCACTGATTGTTGTGTCTACAAGTCCAGCGGCTACCTTCCTTCTTCGTGTAGATCTATCTCTGAACAAAGTTCGAGCTTCACTAGTGGATTCTTTTTAGAGTTATGTAATTTTTTTGCGAGGTGCGGTATGAGATACCGCCGATATCAATTGCGTTTAGTGTATTTGTTTGCCTAGTGATACCAAAAGTACAAGAAAACATGTAATTATAGAGATCATAATCAAGATTCTAATACCGAACAGGTGCAAGAACAAACATGAATATACTACCAACAATGAACGCATTTATTATGAAAAAATGCTTCAAGTGGTGTATCTAGTAGGCACTACTTACCCTCAATTGATTATTTGGTGTTTCCGGGCGCATCAACGGTTTTCGTTTGTCCCGTAAGTGTGGTGAATGATTTCTGGCGCAGACCTACACGTCGGGTAAGTTTTTCCTGTACCAGGTATCTCCCACGAGCGGAGTATTGTCCTAGTTTAGTTCCCGACTAGTCCCTCGTCATTTTCTCTGAGGTGTGGTGCATGCAGATGTGTGTGTAAGTAAGGGGTGAAGATAGGACAAGGAAGAGGAAGGAAAGATCGCAGTGCGATCCGTGGCGCGTTTCTTAGAGTATTGCACGGCATTAGCCTGGCGTTCATCTGAGAAACAAAACCGATCATTTTTCTAAAACCGAACAGGAGCAAAAACAAACATGAATATTAAAATGATTAAATTACTATCAACAATGAACGCTCTTATTATGAAAAAATGCTTCAAGTGGTATGCATCAGAGCAGCCGACCGTAAGAATTCTCCTCCAGAGAGCGGCTGAATTCGACCTAGCTAGGTCATTCCCCGTTCATAGGCTCTGCAGTAATCAATTGAAGCCCTGTGCCATCTCAGCCGGTCGTTTCTGAATATTGTCCCACCCACCCCGTGATGTTCCACTACACTCATTCTCACTCCGCCCATTGATTCTCAACGAGACTTACCCCGGTTCCCCAATGTGTGTGTCGTGACCTTGTGAAAAATCCTGGCATGCCGGGACTCGAACTCGAAGTTTTGCTTCATCATAAACCTTTATAAAACAAATATTAATTTTTAGATTAGCAGATAAGTTCAACGTTGTCAAATAATACGTTGAACTAAAGAAATTACGCGTGAGCTGTATCACAGACCGGCGATACCAATCACAGCTTTTGAAAAGAGATACCAATTAAAGGTTAAAGAAGGTGAAAATCAGTGGACGGAATTAAAATGCTTTATCATGCATGGCTCTGGGGCTCCTTTGAAAATGCGTTCGGGGACGCTATCCCTTACGTCTTCTCTCTCTGCTCACCTCTAGTGTGAGGTGCCATGTGCCCCGCGAAGGAAAGAAGTATAAACTTCGATAAAGTTTGAAAATCTAAAAATGTTTTCCATTTTTAAAAAATGGTATTATGTACAACAGCCCACTTTCTTCACATCCCCGTCAAGCCTGTCCATAAAGTTTAAGACTATAATTTCTTTATGAGACACTAATTTGCATGGAAAAATTGAAAAAGTAAATGTAAAAATTTATGATATGATTATAAATTGGAAAACCCAGACAAAAGCTACGGTTGACGCAGAAGAAGAAATACGTTAATTATACGGGATTAGAAGCAAAATAGAGGAGGAAAGAGGAGGAGGACACTGAGAATAAACAGAGGTGAGAATGGGGAAGCGTCGCTTACGGGGAGATTCTAGGATCCGATCCTCGCGGTGGCGAATTTTCGTCTCAAGCTACTTAAGTGTGTCAAAATGAACACAATGAAGAACAATTATAGCGGCCTGGATGCTCTGATCGGTACGTTTCTGTGGTTTCTACAATCAATACCCGACAAATGTAGGAACAGTATCCGAACAAATGGGCCACGGATCACGCACGATCTTTCCTTCCTCTGTCTTGTCCTATCCTCACCTCTTACTTACTCGTACTAGATAAGGGCGTAAATTTTACACTTACAAGCACTCCACTACCACAAATGCCGAGCTTTTACTGCTAGTCGTCGATTCCTGGAGGGGGGGACCTGGCAAACCGATTTGTAGGTCGGCACTGGATCCCAAGTTGCAGCAAGAGAGGAATACTACAGCCTCTGAGGATAAGACCTGCACTCCATTTATGGGACTAATGACCACATTCGTTGACGCCCCCGGAACTTGTAAATTGTCCACCCTAATGAGAACGAATAATAAAGGGGCAAGAACGGGAGCACACGCGAAGACCGGTGTGTGTATCGAAGGCGGCAGCGAGTATCAGTTGCTGCCACAATCGAGCAGCAGCATCAGCTACAGCGGCGGCGACAGTGACCGAGCAGAGGTGGACGCCGCGACCGCAAGGGCTCTTCAGCGCGTCCCTGTGATGGAACGCTCGTCTACCACACCAAGGCTTCTCCAGACACCCCTCTCCCCTTCCCCTCCCCCTTCCCTCCCCGGAGCGCTCACTCCTCACCCCTCCGCGCTCGTCTCCCGGTGGAGCGCCGGCCGCGGCGAGCGGCAATTAATCAGTCGCCCCGACCACCTTTGTGGTTTAAACACACCACCGGGAGCGAAGCGGTCGGCCTCGCGCCCTCCCTCCCTTCCCCTCCTGCACCACCTCCCCCACCACAGGCGGCCACCGGCTTCGGCGATCGCCGACGTCACCCCTGCTGCCGACACCAGCGCCTCGGATGGTTGCGGCAGGCAAGGGAATCGAATAACCATACTGGGAAGCTTTGAGATGTGACGTAGCGCGTTCTGTTGAGAGACATAATCGTTTTAGGTAGCTGATGTTAATTCTGCTAAAGAGAGCATTCCTACCAGCATGAGCTTTCCATAACGTCTGGCACCTGAAATTTTTCGAACGGTTTAAAACCGGTAGAAGTGGGGTTATTGGCATTTGATAGTAGACGTAGCGGGCTATGCGTTTAGTATGTGATTTTGATCGCGCTTTGGGCGTATTTCAACTCCACAACAGTGTCATCAGGCACGCCCAGAACAAGGGGGGAACTTGCCACAGGTCCCGAGTTAATTAGGGCTCCGAAAATGTTTCTATCCAAAACAAATTAGGTCATTAAAATTAACTGTTATACGTTATTTTGTTGAATGTAGAAATAAATTGTTTGTTTATTGGGTGAACTTTGGTTTGAAATACGGGGCCCCAATGGATCTACTTCCTCATGCCTCTTGTTTTCTCTGGAGGACCTGAGTATCATGTCATTCGCTTGCGAGGTGGGATCTATAGAATGAAGAGATGAGCCAAGTGTGTACACGATGGACGTGCTGGCTTTGTCTGTGGGTGTTAAGTAAGAATATATATTTGATAGACATAGAGAAAACATCTATGTCAAAACTTAGAGCGTGTATCATAGACACATCCTGATTTACTAACAGCCCTGACACCACTTTCTGAAGTTGTTGGACCACAGGAAGTCAAAGTTCAGACTTTCTCTACATGTTTTTAATAAATTTTCTTATCTGATAGTTGCAGTACTGAAAAGACATAATAAAAATGATTACCAGTAAATTTTGTCACAGCATTAAATATATTGGTTATTAGTAAATCATTGTATTAAATACGGACTTGGAATAATTTAAATACAGCAAATATTTCTTGTTCTAATATTCATTCTCCTCCTGGTATGATTTTGATTTGATATTGGTTACACTGTTTTCATATTTCCTTTTATAGCTTATGCTTTTTGATGTAATTAAAAACAATGATTTCATTCCAAGAAAAACAAAAAGATTGGTCAGCTACATTTGCGTTTTGAATGGCTTTAGTTTCAGTACCGTTAAATCCTACATTGAAGCTTATTTGCTTGGTGACATGTGCGATGGTGTTTACCACAATCTCTGATTCTCTGATAAGAACGGTTTTCACGATCTCTCTGATCCTTCGCGGTTCTCTCATGCTCGAAACCCTACTATCTGCATTGTTCCTTTTCATTTGCGTCCATAACTAAAATTTCACCTCTAACTCTACTTCTTCGCCCCTCCAGTACAAAACCTCACTCTACCTACACACATGATCAACAGTTTCTCTCTTCCCATTAGGCTACCATCAGTCATTTTCTGTGACTACCAAAAACATTGTGATTTATAATGTTTCGGCAAGCATACTGTTACCACGAGTATCTTTGTAAGTACAGCCATTAACTACTATTAGCGCTAACAGCATTAATATATTCACCATTATCAACACCAACACCACCATCGTCACTTCCATCCGCTATCATCACCACTCATGACCATCCCATCACCATCCCCACCGTCACCACCACTACAATCACCACTAACGTTAATTCTCTCATTCTCACCTGTTATCAATACTGACCTCCGATCCCCATCATCACTACCACTTTTGCCATCATCAATACGACCGCCTTCCATAACCCACCCTCCCGCTCATATCTTCACCATCACCAGTACCACCGCCTCCGCCGGTCTCACCCAACAAAGCGCGCATCTCTGCACGGCGAGGCGCTCGCATCGCCTTTTGTAGAGCGGCCGCACCCCACCTCTCGGCCACAGCGACACATTTATCACGTCTTTATATCGGGCGCGCTGCTTCCAGTTTAAAGAGTTCCGTCGTGCGCGTTTCTTTGGCAGCGGGACGGCAGGCGAGGGTCAGGAGCGGGTGCCGGGCCGCTGCCGGCCTACCCCTCACAAAAGCCCGGCTGATGGGTATTAATTTGAGAGCAGCCTCGGCTTCGCCAATGACCGCCCGCTCACCCGCCCGCCCCGCAGGCCCACGTATTAACATTTAGTCATAACCTTATTATGTTAATTGAGATCTAGAGCTGTGGGGATGTTGCTGTCACATCTCATTCATGAGTCTCGCCTTTCAGGGTTTGTACTCGCGGCTTTGGGATGACTTTTGCGTCTCGGAATGGCCGCTTGGAAAACAGGAGGGTGGAGAGCGAGGAGGGTGCGCGGGGCACGGACGGAGGAGAGGCGAAGGCCAAGGAGAGGGAGGAAGAGAAGACGCATGCTATTTGCATTCTTAATGTTTACGAGGAGCATTCGTCTCGGGAGGGTTTTATTATCTGGTAATGGGTCCCGGCGTGAATGTCGTGGAATGCAACCGCGCTGCTGGCTAGGATGGCGGCTGGTCGGTGATGGCGGTGACTGTCGCGCGGTGATGGCGGTGACTGCTCTATGTCTACGCGGAGATGAGCTCAAGGGTCAAGCCTTATATGCGTCTGTTCGGGTGGTACATCATCGCGGCTGATGATATTAACGTGAAGCTTGCGGGACGGGAGTAATGAATTCCATAACGGGGAGAGGTAGCGAGATCAATTCGTTACGTACGTCGTTTTCGTTCCTGGTTTCTACGAACTCGATTCTTCCGTACGTTCCTTTTTTTCGCCTCCCAAGTAGTAGACGTTCCGTTTGAGAGACGGACAGTGAACGGACTCGTGATGATGTGACTCTTGATTTGTGGAAAGTAGCTCAACGTGCAGGAAACTAGGACGAATAGTAGTTTCCGAGTGAGGGATTTTCAATTCGACATCAAAATTGTGCTGACACTTCCTTCACGTAGCCTTCTGTGTCCTTGTTTGGTATGATTGTATCTTAATGAGAACAAAATACACTGTAACATTTTCTTTGATATCAATTTGGAACAACTATTACGAAATGACTAAAGAAATAAAGTGTACTTTAACTGTACTGGTAACTACGTGAGCCTGTTTAGTTACGTTAAAATTAAATGTCAATATCCAAGTCATAAAATTGTTGTTTATATATTACCTTTGTTTTAAATATGATTTTGAGATTTTTAAAATGAACATTGCTGTAGAATTGTTCATTGTAAATTCTGAGAATATTTTTGGATACCTACTAGTTTCTGTGTTGTTTCAATAGAACACTGTAAAATCGTAATTTATAGGGAAACACATGAAGGTATCTCAATTTCTATCATTTCTTCGCGTCACATCATCGAGGAAGTATTTATCAATTTTGTAAGCTAATTTTCAAATGAATGGTGAGAGAGACAAAGTTGTATTTTTCTTTGCTTACAACAATTCTTATCATTGGACAATTAAATATATATTAAAGTAAGATATTCATAACTGCAGTGGCATTAATGAGATCCGAATTGCTAATACCAAAAAGGAGCTTAAGCACTATTCCTAGCAGGCAATAGGCAACATTTGTTTAGTGGAATAGAAACGTGAATAATATTCTACAATACAATAAAAGGTAATACATAATAAACAAGTAAGTAAATTTACATTCATCACAAGTTTTAAAGGTTGTAGAATTGTCTAAAATGGTTTATTTCCTGGAACGAATCTTTTACTTGACTCTAAATTATAGCTGAAACCCGTATTAACAATCACACATGGGATATAGGAAACAGTACAAATGGGAAGAGTGGGTCAACGTCGGACCCCAACGTAGTTTTTTCCTCTCTATTTAGGTAAAGAGTTACTGTTTCATAATTGAGGATTTTTATTATTAGAACCTTTGTAAACGCTTAGTGATTGTTTTGTATTTCAACGTCTATAAAGTGTTTATTAAAAAATTAGAAACACGAAGATAGTAACCGTTTCATGGAAACTGCCAAGTTCTCTACTAACGTTCGTAATCACGTCGAAATTTTATTTTAGTATGTATCTGTTGATGTGTAGAACAGTTTTGTAATCGGAGCAACATAGTACGAGTACTTCAGAAAAAGGACGTGGCCATTTGTGTCCCAGATAAATGTACCGCAAGCACATAAAATGTTTAATGTACCTGTATGTCCTGCCCATACTTCTAAAACTGAAAATTGAATTGAATTTTAATACAAACTTCGCCGAAAAATATTGTTATTTATTGCGAAATACATTTGACATTAGTTTTTAAAATGAAAAAATCCCTTCATCCTTAGACTCTGTTTAGAGTCATTTGTAACTTCAGTTGAAAATAATGTTTTGCAGTACTCTGAAAATTTTTCTCATGAACTTCTCCTTGTAGATATGCTATTTAGGTCTACGTCCACTTTTACATGTGTTATAAACTTTTCTGTGTTTTTTTACTTTTCTTGTTTGGAAGTAATTTGATTTTTAAACGGTTGCGGGCAAAAATTCCCCCAAACGGATTCCACGTTACACGTATAAATTACAAGAAAAAATGTATAAACCATCCATTTCCGTTTTATAATATATTGTTGTAGTTTCTGAATGACAGTCTGACGTATTTGTCTCTTATGAGTTGGTAGCCCTGTTTCAAACATCCTCTTGCTGTTAGGACAGTCTTCTATCTATAGTTACGAGAACACGCTCGAAATAATATTATTCGTTGTTATTTAGTACGACACAGTAAATAAATCAAATAAATAGCATCATTTTCTGAATTAATAATTCCAAATGACATCCGTGCATGAAGAACTTGTAAACTATTGTGTAAAACGTGTTGTGTCACATCTGCCCCCAAAAAGAGTCCGTATAAATAATAGAGAAACGGAGTGTAAGGGTTCATTCTGAGGTTCGCCGTTCACCTCTCCTCATTGGTGTTCTCCGGATAACGGAATAACATAGGTACGGCATCGCTCAAAATTTTGCCTGCGTCACAGAAGAGTAGCAGCGAACCGATCTTCCAATTTGCACACCTCCACGCGCGTCGCGTGCCACTTCCCGGCGGGCCACACGTCGTCAATTTCTCCGATTGTCCCCAAAGCGGAGAAATTTCCTTTCGTGACGGAAAGGAACTTTGTCGATCTCCGCTCAACCATGAGCGCGTACAAGCGAGAGTTCGGAGGCGTTTGTTGACGAGGAGGATGGGAGGGGATTTCAAATCGAACACAACACCTCGAGTCCCTTTCGCCCATTATCCAAATTGTCTGTGAAAGATTCCGCTATGCGAACGAACGAAAGGGGTTTTGGGAAAAGAGCCTGCACCTACGGCCCCAGCTGCAGGCCGCGCTGTTCACGACGCTTGTCGCGTTGTTGCGGACACTCCGCGGGGAGGTTTAAGCGTTTGTGTGCGACGCGCCCACTCCCGGGAGATTTTCGGACGGGCTAATGGAGGGGTTTGAGGGACATTAGCGGGCCCCGTGAGCCGGGAGAGGAGTGGTCGAGCCGGGCGGGCGGGCGGTGTTTAGGAGGCCGTGCTCGACGTATTGTCCTCATCAGCGCCCGGCCATCTGCGACGGCGCGTCCTAACGAGATTTCAGGCGGCTTTGGCGGCACGCGCGAGGCGGCGGGCAGGGTTGGTGGAGGTGGTAGTGGTGGGGGGTGAGGGTGGCGGCGGAGACGGAGTGGCCGGGGGCAGAGACGGGAACGGTGGCAATGGTGGAGGCGGCTGTAGCTGAGTCGGATGGGGGAGGGGGCTGTGCCGATGGTGATGGAGGTGGGGTCGTGGCGTGGTCGCGAGCGGGATCGGGGGCGTCGGGGAGTGGGGGTGGCGGCTGTGGCTTTGGCGATAGCGGCAGCAATGGCGGCGGTGGGGGCGGAGCCGGCGGCGGCTGCGCTGTGAAGTGGTGGCGATGGCAACGGAGACGGAGTCGTTGGTGGCGACACGGCGGCGGCGACAGCGATGGTGGCGGTGGCGGTGGCGGAGGTGAAGGCACCTGCCGAAAGCCCCCACCTTCGGAGTTAGGGGCGCCAGCTGTTCCACCCACGCCGCTGGAACAGACGGCAGAGGAGGTTGCTTCCTTGCTGGAAGTGAATTTGCTGACGAGGTGTCGGAAATTAACAACATTTTGTAAACTTCAGCCTGGAAACAAATAGAACATTACAGAGCATATTCTCGACCTTACACAAACAAAAATTTCTAATAAGGTTTTGTTATTTTTACCTTGTATAATCATGATATCTTGTTACCTATTTTTATTGCCCCCGAATATGCACTGAAGTTTTTTAAACAAAATAGTGAATTTGCCTGTTAGTCACTCTTTACTACTAATAAAATACTTGCAGTCATTGAAAAATTTGGTATCCATAAAAATTTCATATACGATCAAGAGAAAATGATGATAAAATTAAATTTAAAGATATGCTAAGGAAAAATTCTATTCTTGTTTCTTTTTGCATGAAAGGCTTTGTTAGTACCGTGGTAGAAAACCCATTCAAGGCATAGTGTGGTAACGGTTCCTATGACAAAATACTCCCGCGGACCTGACTAATAGTGCCAGATGTCCTTGCCATGCCACTGCTGAAAAAACAAACAAACAAAAAAACAGTGCTCTTCGTTTACGGAAGTGTGATTGTGGACAATGAAATTAGGGAATTTGAAAATGTACCTATATAAAAACAAGGGAATAAATTTGTTCTAAAATCTACCTAAACGAAATTGAATTTTCGTTTGATGTTTATTACTGGCCCATAAAAAATGTTAATGGCGAGATATTCCCAACTTGTATTTCTTCTTCCGATTGGCAGGAGAGACATTTCAGTTTAATTTCTTTAAGCTTCACTTTTATTTTTTACAGTTATAAAATTAAATTTTCAGTTACTTTTTTGGATTATTTAAACCAAGTATGCTACTCATTGTAGAAACAATTGGTATGTTTTGTTTAGCCTATCGATTGCATGAAAAGTGTGGTAAAATACAGCAGATGATCGATGGAGGGTATTAAATATTTCTGAAAGTTTAATTAAAATTGGTAATATTTGAAAAACATGTCCAAATGACAAAAAATAATAAATAAACATTATGGTCTTCTTTAGACTTACCTTATTTCCGAATTAGTATTTATGTAATGTAACTATTTGTAGCATTATATTTCTATGCCTTTTCCAACCTGAACAGTTTAGTTTATCTTCCTTATTGCTTCACCGTCGTTCCAGGCAGCATTGCCGTGTCGGCCGATGATAAAACGCGAAACGCCGCGAAACACCGTAAATTGGAAGTGGGACATCCATTGAACCAAGAATCGCCCATAAGTTTCACGGACACCCAAGAATTCGGAACCTACATTCCTCGCAGCGCTTTCCGGGCCGGGTCATCGACAACCTGCTGCAACACATCTCCTCTCCCGTGGCCCCTCCCACAACGACTGCCAAATTCGGCGGCCCTGTTCACCACCGCACTTTACGGCAACCCCATTGTTCCCGATGGCGACCGCGACGTGGCTCCAGGCAGCGTTTCCGACTCCTTTGTTCTGGCGACGTGGAGTTATATGGGGGTCACGCGATGTCCCCGTGGCCGGGCTGCTGGGCCAGCGGAGATGGCGATGGAGAAGGCGTGGTAGGCCGCAGTTGGTAGTGGCCGGGGCATAGGAGGCGATAGATGAGTTTGTGATGGCTATGGAGAAGACGGATTTCGTGAAGTAGGGAAGTGGCGTTGGGGAGTTAAAGCAGGAACTTCAGATGTGAGAGTGACAGTGCAACGATAGCTGTGGGGGCGGAAGAAACGACAGTCATTTTAGGAATGTTTGTTTGCAACTGTAAAGCTGGCAAAAGAAAGGTTTTTCTTAAAGCTGATGGGAATTTCAGGATAAAGGAAAGAAAAACATGCCTTAAAATGGAAATGATAGGGTATTTAGCGTGTGACAGATAATAGCTGTGCCAACGGTATCAGGGCTGGGAAAGTTGGTAATGAAAATTGGAATGATGGTGCTTTAAAACTAGCAACCGTGATTGTATCGACTGCAGTGTGGCCGTAGCTGAAATTACAACAAAAATTATTATAAGAAATAAGCGTAGGTCAGCAGGCAATGGATATTTCAGAGGTAGCAGTTTTCATGTATTTGGCAACAATAAAAGTATCTAAAACGAACAAAATAAGATTAGTTTGAGATGATTGAATTGGAATATACAGGCCGTATGCAGCCATTCCCTGTGCAGAAAATGACGCTAACGCTATTGAGAGTAACAATGAGAAAAAATATGCCAATTTCATATTTAACATTTTATTTATTTAATGCAGCTTCTTGGTTTAATAGCACTATGACATCCGCTGTGTCATTTGTCATAGTTTGAGAAAGAGTTTTAGAAGCAGACTCGAGTAGCCGATCAGATCGGCATTACTTTGCGCTAAGCAAAGCATTTTTACTGTAGTTATGAACTCCAAGACATTCTTCAAATCGCTGACGCGCTTACAATTCTTAATGTGCGTGTGTCACCCTTAATTTCATTATTATATTTTTAGTCACTTTATTGTTTTATGAATGAAAACTAATGGTTCTAATAATGTTGATAGGGAACAAACTCATTTTTATCAGTTAAATTGTTATACTAAAGTTGAAAATGAGAAATTATTGGGCCGATCTTAGTAAGAGAGAAGGAATTGGTAGTATTGGCGATAATAAAGACGGAAATGACACAGTTGAAAGAGAGTATTGGTCTTTACAGATTTTGGTGATAATGAGGAGGGCCATACGCAGAGAGAAAAGGCGAGGTGGCTTCCGCTTTCGTACACTCTCTTTTTTGGTCAGGTGATCAGAGTTGATTTGCAGTTGTCATCCACTCTATGCATGATGGTGGAGGTGATCGTGGATGACGAAATATGAATAATTATGAATGGGATTATGATTCAGGCGGGATTCATCACCATACGAATCAACCGATTGGTGAAAACAACTATGCTTCAAGTGCGATTCAAACTAGGGCTAAAACTATGCTTCAAGTGCGATGCTAAAAAAGCATCATTGCCACCGAATTTACAATCAAGATTGTTAGAGCAGGAGTTTTGACTGTATTTCATTTCCAAATGTATCGCATTAGTTTCAAACGAAAGATTTCGAGCACGTTTCCATCGACCCTTGTAGCGAATACCGCTGCGATCGAGGCGAAGGAGGTAGTTTCGGCAGAGGCGGCGGCGGCGGCGGCAGGCGGCGACCGGCGGCGAGGCGCCTCGGAGGCAGAGATGATATCTCCTTTCTTTGACTTATCCATTGAGCGCGCTATTACAGCGCGGCGGCTGCCGGGGACCGCGCTGGAGGAAGAAGGCTGTCCATTTACGGGCGCTGAACGCCGTCTGCGCTGCGCTCGTTGCTTGTACGCGCGTTGAAGTCTTCACAGGGCACATCCATATTTCTTCCATTTCCATACACGTGACCGCAGGAATTTTTCACGGACATTTTATGCAGTGTCAACGAGCATTGAGAAATAAAAAACAATAATACTATTAATAATAATAGTGATAATAAATTAATAGAATACACTGATTAATTTAATTTTAGAATAATTGGACATATTTCAAGGGAAGTTTTTCGTCTTGATATTCGTAGTATTAATTATAATATTAAATGTACATCGGGATCAAATTTTCAAAGGTGAAATTTTGAAAGAATGTAATTTTCAAAGGAAAAACGAGTTAAGCTATTCAGTGCTTGCGCCGTGCACTGTGGTTTCACAATTTAAGTTTTCCTACAAACCAAGCACAAGAATGTGAAAATTTGAGATATGGTTTTTAGTATATTCCCTTGTAGTCTTTTCTAATAGTGGCTGTTAAAATCATGAGAAATTCATATGTACACTTCTGGAGATACTTGTTTTGATGTGAGGACTGTCATTCTCCTTGTGTAAATTGTTGTTTCTCATCTCGACACGCTGTTAAGAAAAGTTATTTAAGAAAATTGCAGTTATTTTTTGTCATTATATCATAGAATATTTATTTTTATCCTTAATATTTAACATTTTACAAAGTAAATGAGTTTTCCATTGCTTGTTTTTACAGATACTACATATCTACAGATATTTCATAATGTTCATTTTTCCCTTTTATAGTTTTTTGATGAGAAAATATATTCTGTATGATAATCGAATGGTAAATTATAGCAAATCACTTTTCATGTACCTAGGATACAAAAACTGCGTTTTCTCAAAACCAAATGTGCTACTACATTGTAGACTATGTTGAAATGGAACAAACTACTCCATTTGTTCTTTTTGGAAATACAATTTCACACTGAACATAACTAAAGGCTACAAAGGATTGTGGCATTGGGCTATGGTCATCACTATACTAAAGAAGAGAGCGGAAGCAGTCACAACATGTAAAAGACCGCACGTCAACAGCTATACATATATCAGCTCTCAGCATCCTGATTACAAGTATTATTCATCATCCATTTGTCAATGCCCATTCAGGCGAAAAGGCAACTTCACGTGGCCACATTTATTACTTCACAAGCTATAAAACCTAGGAGATTCTCCCCCCTGCGTGTTCTCCAGCAATACGTGGATTTACAGTCCGCGTGTTTTTCGTTGGTTACAGTGATAGGCATGTTTGACGTTAATTGTACGGAAAGACAGAAACTTAATAAACTACGAAAATAACTGCTTCAACTCTATTGAACATTGTTTAGGTGTTTGTTAAATCGTGCAGTCTTACGTTTCATTTCGAAATGCTTCTCTTTTAAATTTCGACAGACAATAGGTCGTCAGTTAGGAGGAAAAGCCAATTATTCCTATTTTTAATTTAATCAAAATTATTTTAAATAAACTCTATTAAAATCATTTAAATAATGTAGGAATTGGTGTTATATATTTTTTTCAATATATCCGATTAAAGAACGAGTTCTTTCAATGATTTTCTATATCTCTATCTAATGATTTTCAATATTAAAAAAGTATTATATTTGGATACAATAGCCATACAACATTACTATTTCGATTTAACATAGATATAGTTAAAGTATTAAGTAAGTTTTAAACTTAGCAAGATAATCTTTAAGTAACAGTTTGAACGAACTTAGTACTTATTAGCCTGTAATTAGTCTCTCTTCAAATCACAAATTGGATTCATTTGTGAGACGTGATTACATAAGATTCAAATGTCAAAAAACAGAATAATTTCCAAATACAAAATATAGAGAATATATTGACGCCAAGAATTAATTATTGGAGTAAAAATAATTAATTTTGGTGTACCTGATGAAGAGCCGAGAAGTCTACGATGATGAAGGTACTTTATTAATTTTTTTTGTTTCATTTTCTTATTTACTCATTGCAATTTTTCTTTTTCTTTCAAGTTATTTCATCTCATTTTAGAGACAGTTTTGTTTTCAACCTATTTTCGATTGTTGGATATGAAAATGTCATATCATACTGAACAGAATCGTTAAATAACTTATTGTTATAAATATTACCTTACCTTTTCTTTAAATCTATTATTCTTTCGTCCCCCATTTCGGTTACCTTTCTTCTCTTCATCATTGCTTCTGTATTTACACTTGCAACCCCCATCTCCTTTCTTTCACGCGCCTTCACTCTCCGCTCCCGTGACCGCTGGCGTCTCCATCGGCCCCCGTACATCAGGCAGGCCCGCGCGTCCAACGGCCACCGCGTAACACAGACATTAAAGCCGTAATTATCACCGCGAGCTACCTGGACACCACCGGCGTGGAGCGGCGGCGGTGGGGCTGAGGAGGGGGGGGATAACGCACATCGGAGCGGGAGCCGGCGGCCTGTGTACCAGCGTCCGGAGCGCGCGGACCGTTACGGTAATAGCGTTAAGTAGCGCCATATATTCTGCGATTACCCCCGCGGCGCCTGGGCCGCCGCGAAGACTCGGTGCGTCTTCGGACCGCGCGCGGGGAAACGGCGCATAGACCGGGGGGTAACCGGTTCCGGAGGAAAACGAGAAGGAGAGGAAGAAGAAGAAGGAAAAGAAGATGAGCTCGCGATCCCGCAAAAAGCGTGCGCTACCGGCTGCCGCCGCCGCGGGGTAGAGATCCTTATCGCACCACCGGACCGCGCTCGCGCTTTTGTTTCTCGCTCCAAACATCCCGCCCTCCCGCCCCCTGCTCCACCGGCGGGCAACCCCCCCCCCCCGGCTCTGTGACTTCCACGCGCCGCCGTTTAGACGGCGATTTATGGCGCCACCGGAACTCTTTGCCTGCGTGCGAAGGGGTTTTTTGGAGCGATCTCCCGACGGCGGAATGTGGCGGCTTTGGGGCGCGTGGTTTGGGGTTCGTCGATCACGAGTGCTGATTCAGATCAACCTGATCGTGCAACTTTTGGGGAAAACCTTTTATGAATTTGTAATTTATTTTAATGATTTATACACTAAAACCGTGATTTCTAGTAACAATGCATGCAAGCAAGACACGAAATCATTTATTTTTCGTACATTGCTGAATTTCTTTCTGATGAGTTTTTTGGAGCGACCTCGCGACAGCGGAATGTGGCGGCTTGTAGCTTGGGCTTGCCGATATTAAGCACTGTTTCATAGCAACCTAATCGTGAAACTTGTTAGGAAAAACATTCTATGAATGTATGATTTATTCTAATAATTTACTCACATAAACACTGATTCCAAGTAATAATGACGACTTAAAAGGAGATGAAATCTTTTACTTTTGGTAGTTTTATGAATTTCTCCGTATACATCAATTCAAAGTGCTGAATTTTATTTTAAAAATTGACACGGATGAAATTGCAATATCTTGTTTGACGTCAAACCATTATGATGAGTAATGAACCGAACAAATCAATGTAAAAATGTAGAATCAATCAATGTCAATATATCGACATCAAAACAGAACTGTTTGGAATGAAATTTAATGAGAATATTGCCCAGACAAGTTGCTTATTTCTTATTAGTGAGATATTCAAGTATCTTTATAAAGAGATATAACTCGAGATATAACACTTTCGGGCCTGTAATGCCGTGAGTTAGGCAATTTAAACTGCTTTCAACGCTCTCCTTTATTCCTGGTTTCAGTTCAGTGTTTTAAGATATTGCATAATGAAACGTCATCGAGGAAAGGAGACGTACGAAAATCACCAGATATACTAAAGACAAACTCATAAATTACATGAAAAGTTTTGGTACCTGTGAGTACAGTCTTGAAACCGCACGCAGTAACTAGTGCTACAAAATAAGCATAATGAAATGTGTAATACAGCGATTCGATCTCTTCCTCGGAACAAACTTCCGAGAGTCATTCTACAGAATACGATATTCACAAATTGTGACGTGGGTGTGTGACTACCAGTACAGAGAAGAAACGGTACGGATGTATGACTAGTGACTTGTTTATTTCTGTGATTGTGTCTCGCGTCAGAGGATAACGGTCGTATGCACTAGGAAACTAGCCCGCCACGCAATTGGCGGTCGATAATATCTAAATTAGCACGAAAATATATTTTCTCAAACATACCCCACGACGAATTCAACTGTCTATTCCACTTGTGAAATAAAGATCAGTGGAGTTTAACTATACGTACAAAATGCCCCAATCGCAGCAGTGTATCTCAAAAAGTTTACAGATTTTTCTATTCGATTTTTCTTACCGCTTCTCCCTACTGGCCAATAATAAACTGTGATTCATCTATCTTAGGAGGCGGAATAAATCGATTGAAATGTCAATGTCTAATAAACCGCGTATGTATTATAACATAATCTCTTTGATTTCAGTCGTTGCATAGCTTTAAGTTATTTTCAATATTTGGCGCATTTTTGAACTTTGTAAGACATAATTTCATTCCTGGATTAGTCCTATTAAATACCATTTCTTCCTTGGATATTCTCAAATAAATCCTCTCTCCGCTTTGCAAATCTGGGATTTATCGACAATTTCGAAAGCACTCGTGGTATTACCTGTGATAATCACTGTGAGGTCGACGCCTCGCATCGTCGGATGGCGCGGGGCGGAGCGAAGTGCAGAGCGGAGCGGAGCGGAGCGAAACGTCACCGGCTGATGCGGGGCGGAGCAGGGCGAGGAGGGACGAGGCGGGGCGGAACGCGTGCAGCACGCGGGCTCTGAGGCTTGCCGCTGCAGCCCTCTTCAAACACTCCCTCCCGCCGCCGCCACCGTCGTCTCCACCTCCCTCCTCTCTAATGCATCCATTCTTTTGTATCTCTGGCGAACATCGACATGGTTTAGTACCTTTCGGCACACCTGGCTTATTTTCTTACGTATTTATTCCGATAACAAACTTCTTAGTTTGGAGCAATTCCGCACCAAACAAATGCCTCCTCCGTCCTCTTATGCGAGATGACTCCGCTTACTGGCGTCTGTCACGCACTTGATTTCTTTCTGTAGATGAGAACATTTTTTGTTTCATTTGTTTGGAATGGAATTTAGAAGAAAAAAGACATTTGTTGGAATAAATATTTAAGGGAAAAAGCCAGATGTGTAGAATGGTACTCAATCATTGCGATTAAAGAAGTTTTGAAACTTTCATACGGATGCTTAAGTTACGAAAGCGGCAAATACGGTTTTTGCCAAAAGTGAATTATGAATGAATAAAATTTGTAAGTAATAATTCCTTATATTTCTAAATGAAAACTACTTCCTTCGAGCATTTCCATGAATCATGTGGTGCATTACAAAACTATAACCTCCAGGAGATTAGTCATTTCCGTTTGTTTCGGTTTAGAAATACAGTATAGTATTAGTAACAACGAAAAGGGAAATTCGCCTTTGAAAACTTCCTCTATTTTATTTAAATCTGATAGTCCTGTAGTATACAGATTTAAAACATTTTTTTATTCTAGTATTGTCCTTGTCAGCATTTACAAGCACATTTTATCGCTGTATCATCAGTAGACGCATCCTTTATGTGATTCTCCCAATGGTTCAATGTGAGTCGTTCTCCTCGAAGCTATTATCAATGAGCAATTCAATCTTCCTTATTTCATTAAACTTCTATGTACGTGGATTAAAATATTCTTTTAGTGAAGCACCATACTTAACTCCATCTTAAGGTTTACGCCGTGATCACATCCAGTGTAACTTCTGTTCCATTCTTAGTCATTACTACTGCTTTGAAACAGCTTCAAATCATGCACGCATTTCATGCACTTCTAGACTTCATTGGGTGTAATTCCTATATATTAAAGCAAAATAAATAACAAAATTTAATCCACATACAAGATTTTTGAATATGTAAAACTATTATTCACGTGCTTATCGGCTATTATAACACAATGTTTTTTGCCACCTACTCACAGTTGTTTACTATTGGAGTTAAAAAATCATTCTGCTCATTCATTGACTTTTGTAAATGTTAAATTTTACTTCAATTTTTAATATTTTTCGGCTTATGTCTATGGACATCGCATATTTGTCAATAATATCAAACGCTTTTTTGTTAAAATTATGAAAAAAGATTAATAGTTATATTTTATAATAGAGGAATTTATCCAGTATTGAATTCTTATTGGGATAAACGATCCCTGGTGTTTAAAGAGGTTTATAGGGGGACGTGACGGGTAAATTTGAAGAACCCCCTTTCTTAGAAAAGCAGAAAATTTGATACATACTACGTATTATTTCTCAAATTATTAAGGCATTAAAGAAGCTTCCTTTTTAAGGGCTCCATGAACAGCAATAATGGCCGAGGAAAATTTTAGAAATTGTGTTATTAAGAAATGAAAGCAACAGTCGAACGACAGAAATAACATGAACAGTTGTGATATATTCAATTTTTGTTTATCGTTTCCTTCCTTAATTTTCTTGCTTTTTTACTTGTATCTCATTGTTTAATAAATATCCGCTCTTGTATTTAGAAATTTCCATTCTATTTCTTTCTCTAATTCTGTTAATTGTCTGGTCTTCATTAATTTTTATAAATTCATTAATATTTCTATAAGACTTGTATTTCTGATGTAGTTTTCCTTGTTTCTGTACTCCCAGCCCCTCTAGCGGGCGCCGTCCTGCTACTGTGTTCGTGCTCCCTGGGACGGACTACAGCCGCACAACAAGAAAGGGCGAGAATTCTTAAAAAGTCACTCGAGATAATTTTTCAGCAAACATTGTCGATTGCCGACGGGCAACAGGAGTGGCACTGTTAGCAGACATAGGGTCACGCTCCTCCCGGGCATTCTTTCAAGTTTCTGCTGCTTTAGCACCCATTCCGGTTACTCAGAATTTTGAATATTTTAATTGCTCGGCAAACAGTATTGATTGGTACATAATTGTTGCTCTTCACGACGGTGTTTTTGCTGGAGTTTTCACTCCTCCGAGCGTGTTTGTGCAATTAATAGCCTCTCTTCTAGATCACTTCCACGAATTTGCATTCTTGGGCGAATCACTCTGTTTCGTGGGCGGTTTGTTCCTTTTTTTATTCGTTTGTTCACACTTGAGGCTCCTGTATTCCTTACTGGCCAGGAGCGAAATTCAAGTGTCCATGCTACTCTCTGTGTGAAGGAGTGCTGTTACCTTGAACCGGAACCAACTTATGTGATGACGCTATATGCAAGGACAAACGCTCTTGCATCGGCGAATTTAATGGACGTATTTAGAATAGGAAGACCTTTAGCGTAATGTTTGTTTTCAATTCTCTGTCCACAGTTTTATGGAGTTTCGCAACTTCTAGTTTCCAGTCCTTTCGCTTCAGATCATAAATTACTATTACAGTATTTTTTTCCGTGGTACTCATCACAATGATAGTGGATGTTGTTATTATTATTATTATTATTATTATTATTATTTCATTATTATTATTATTATTATTATTATTATTATTATTATTATTTTACTAGTAAGAGATGTTCTCAGAAAGACTCATTAAGACAAGTGGTGGAACTACATACATTTTGATAATTCAGTATTACGGTTTTTCATTTCATTTATCTGTAAAAGGTCACATGGAAGACCGTATCAAATTCAAGTTTAACTTAAGGTTGGAGTGTCTGATATGTATTACACATGTCAAAAATATTGTTTCCTGCTTCTCAATTAAAGTGAATATAAAATAATTTTGGATGTTGTAAAATTGCATTTGAATTTGTGTTTCGTTAGATACGTTTGGTGTTTCTGTGGGCACCCTTGATTTTCTGAAAGACATGCAAACCCGAATGAACAAAAAATATATTGTACTACGTATAATTATTGCGTGTAATATACAAAGTCATTGAGGTATTTTCAAAATATTTATTACTAGCTGAATGTGGCGTCGCCGAGGGTTTAAACTACTTTCGGATGTTTAAGTTTTCTTCTTCCTTCGGTTCGGAGTCCTATTTGTTCAGTTTAGATGTTTTGTCAGAGTTGCGAACTAACCAATTAAATTTTGCAATTCTTTTGTGATATTGAGCACAATTTCTACTTTGGCTTTCCTGAACACAGGTAATATAACTGTTTCATAAAATTGACTTCGTCAAGAGTTATTTCGGAATATTTTTCTTTCAATTTCTCGCAGTACGTATTTTTAAAATCAATTGGTTTCAAGTTTATAATTTGGTTTAAAGTTTATATAATGTATACACAATTTGTTACGAAAAATAGAAATCTCCCTTAATTCACACACTTTCTCTGCAGAATAAATGTTCATTAATTGGTAAACATTAGGCTGTGACTAAAACCCACTGAATTACAAATATTCATCAAATATCGAAATTTTTCTCCAAAAAATTGAACCAAATTGTGGAATTTACTTGTTTTATTTTTATAAATTTTTAAAGCACTAAACCAAATTTGCGATATTGTTATCATAATATTCATGATGGAAATGTGATGCAAAGAGGGCCATTTGTACTGTGCTAAATTCCTAAAGAGTTTAATCGGACTCTTTGTAAAGAGGGTATAAAGGTAACGTCTTTTGCGGGAAAGTGGCCTGTTAATGTCAGATTGTAAAAGAAGAAAAAATGTAGAACAAGTTTTTTCATTTAACTTTCTGGGATGCCGAATATTTCAAAGAGAATTCGATATTAATATAAAAATAAAAAGATTCAAACTAATGAGACGAATTTTAAAGAACAAAACCAATCTTCTACAGAAGTGATATGCCGATCAAATTTTATAAAACAGTGGCATACCAACAGGGTTTCACGGGAGCGAATCATAGATTATGACTGCGAAAGTCATGAGTGGAAAAGAAGCTCCCGAAATGCGTTTGCTAAGAGAAATTGACGGAGTTTCAAAATTAAATGACATATCCAATAAAGTAATTAGAGATAGTCTGCAGGTTTGCAGTGATCTTGAAAATATAAGTGAATACATAAACAAATCGCTAAGCCACCCACGTACTGCGAATGTATGACGGCAAAATGGCAAAAGCATAATTGAATTCAAACTTAGAGGGAGAAGTGCAGGGCATCCGGTCAAAAGAAATGTTTTACGAACAACAAATGCTCAAAACCAAAGAGCTTAAAATTAGTTTCTTCACGCTGATTTTTGTTTCGTGAACAGCGTTTTACGTTTTAATCTTCTTCTACAAAAGCTGGCAATCATTGTTCATGTAATCGAATCTGTGATGCAGAAGAATACCTAATTATACGATAAATGTTAATTACATGATTAAATTACGAGAATTGATTTTGGAGAAATTTTTAATTAAAATTGATGTTGATTTTTATTTTTAATACAAGTATAATTACCATTTGGATGTGGATTATATTGAACATGATTTGCTCGTTAATGTAATGCGTAGTCCTCTTGCCTCAAAGAACGCTTGCTCTCAGCTGTGATATGTCCCCCTGTTAAGCATTGAAACAATTTATAGGACAACTTGTTGTCCGATGATACTGACGGCAGTAAAAATACTAAATAGTATTTGTAATACAAGAAATATTTAAGAAATCAAAAATATTGTACTGGGCTTAAAACGGATTGAAAATGTAATAGCAATACCAAAGCTTATACATCCACAAACTCACCTACAAATAAAAATAGAATTAATACAATTCATAGATAGGTCTCTGCTTTTCGTTTGAATTATTAGTGACCCAAAAAACAAAAGCAATAAATTGTAACAAGAGCGAAAATTTGTTAGAGTGTGTTAATGTGCGTTCAAAAATCTCAAACTTTCGGCCACTCACTATGTGACGAGAAATCTGCGGTAGTCCAAATAAATTTGGGAGAAGCTCTTTATAAATCACACACTCGCCGACAAATGAAAATATAATGATCCAATTTGCAGAAAATACCTCTACTTTTTGTTTGTACGTATGATGTAACTGAACAAAGGAACAAAAATAGTGCAATGAACATAAGCAAACATTTTTTAGTGTGTGTTTGTTCGTTCATAACAACTCAAACTTTAGCAGGGTGTACACTACCTGAAAAGAAATCAGCGGTAGACCGAATAAATTTGAGTGAAGTACACTCTAGAGTACGAACAAATAAAAATATAAATGATTCATTGTACAGAAAACGCTCCTACCTTTTTTGTTTCTACGTTTTAAAAAAGAAACAAAAATAGAGAAATAAAATCAAGAGCAAACATGATTAGAGGTATTTTTTCTGATCATTTGAAACAAAAGAAACTTGACCAGGGTGTTCACTACTTGAAAAGAAATTTGCAGTAGACCAAATACATTTGAGCGAAGTAAACTCTAGAGCATGAACTCGCCTAAAAATAAAAATATAAATGATTCATTGTATAGGAAACGCCCCTACCTTTTTTACATATAAAAAAGAAACAAAAATAGAGAAATAGAATCAAGAGCAAACATGATTAGTGGTATTTTTTCTGATCATTTGAAACAAAAGAAACTTGACCAGGATGTTCACTACCTGAAAAGAAATCTGCGGTAGACCAAATAAATTCGGGAGAAGTCCGTTGTAGAGCACGCTCGGTCGACACGGGCGTCGGCGGCGTCGCTCCCAAACGGCGTCGCCACACGCGCGTTCGCGCCCACCCACCCGCCGCGCCACACCGCGACCGGTTCCTTCGAGATCCAGGCCGGAATTTACTGAAACGGAAATTTAACACCTCGCGCCCAGCACGGCGCCTCCATAACCGCCGCCACCGCCACCGCCGCCGCCGCCGCCGCCGCCCCCGCCGCAGCCGCCACCACCGCCGCCACCGCCGCCACCGCCACCACCGCCGCCACCGCCGCCGCCACCACCGCCGCCGCCGCCGCCGCCGCCACCGCCGCCCCCGCCGCCCCCGCCGCCGCCGCCGCCGCCGCCGCCGCCGCCTCCGTCTCCGCCGCCCCCGCCGCCGCCGCCGCCGCCGCCCCCGCCGCCCCCGCCGCCGCCGCCGCCGCCGCCGCCACCACCGCCACACGCCGCCGCCGCTGCCACCGCCGTCGCCCCCGCTGCTGCCGCCGCCACTGCCGCCGCCACCACCGCCGCCGGTCGGCCCGGGAAAACGTAGCGCGATAAATCGGAGAGGTCGCGGCCCGGCGGTGGCGTCTCTGGGAACGCGTCTGCCGCCCCCACCGGCCCCGCCGCCCCCGCCAGAACCCGGATCCGTCGTCGCGCCGCTCCCACATTGTAGGAAGAAACGCGCGCCGTTAGATGCCTAGCTCTCTATGGATGCGAGGGATTAGAGTCGGTGATGGGCCTTGTTGTTGGTGACAGGTAGTGCCGGACTTTTAATTTTGTCTTGTTATTTCGGTGCCTCGTAAATGTCGAGACGAAATAGTCAGGCTCACCACATCAACAATGTTTCCAATACAATAATTTATTTGTGTTCTCTTTTCTCCTTGTATTCTAAGACGTGTATGTTTAGCAAGTTCCTTGGGAATTTGAAAATAATATTAAGTATTGTGTGGAAATAATATTAAGCCCTCGTAAACACGATTTCAAAGCGACTGATGTTATTGATACCCTTGTAATAAAAAGTATTGTTATTCGATCCTAATATATAATCCATTTTACTTGCCATGACTCATTTTTTTTGTTGGTATTTTTCAAAATTTGTGACAAATGAGTTACAGCCAGCAAGGGAATACAGCATAATTTAACCTTTATCCTTGGTGACAACCATGTAAACTGCAGTGACATTTAAATCAGTGATTTTATTACTTATGAAAATAAAATTTTCTTCATCATCATCATCATCATCATCATCATCGTCATCTACAAGTATTAGTTTTTCAGTCTCCTCCGTATCCTAGAATTACTCTAACTTCTTAGTGATCTACCTCCGTATCTTCTCCCTCTTGACTTATAATCCAAGGCCATTCTAGTTATTCTTTCAAGGAAAGTCTCTTTATTCCTAGCTAGTCTCTTTTCTAGTACCTGCTTTATTGTAAAGATGATATCGATAGAACTTCTACCTGCTGTAACGCCACTGTGCTCCTCTTCTGTATGAAACTCCCTTTCAATTTTTTGTTTTAAAATTCGCCCACACAGTCTTCCTGTAGATGAAGTTACCCTTATACCTCTATAATTTGTACACTCCGATTTTGGTCCTTTTTTGTGAATGGATGTTATATAAGCTTGCTTCCATTCCCTAGGCAACTTTTCTCCTCTCAAATACTTATTAAATATTGTTTGTAGTATGTCCAATACATTGGTTGGATCATTTTTCAGTAGTTATACAGGAATACCTCCAGGGCCAGGAGATTTACCATTTTTCATTTTTTTGATATTTCAATGCTTTATGTAATTAAGTATGAAATATTGGTAGTGCTTTCTTGAATAGATTCTGCGCTAAAGGAATTAAATTAATATAAAATATCTTCAGTGATTTCTCGAATCCATCGCATCTTCGGGCTCTTAGACACGTTACATATAAAAAAATGTTTAAGGAAACGAAAGATCTGTCCCACCGCAGTACTTGTTTTGGACACAATTTATGAAAATTATAATTTTCATAATAACTTTAAATTAGCTACAAGCACAATGACGAATATTATGCAACACTGAATATTTTCAAAGTATTCGTGTTTCGTTAAATAAAAATTTTACAAACTAGCCAAACCCGACCAATTACATCGCATAAAGTGAAGAGGAGTGGAAAAGTTACCAGCAAAAAGTACGACTCTATACACACTCCGGAAATTTAAACAAAACTCAAAAATATTTCTTCATGTCGTTCACTTTTTCAAGACGAATGTACTTTAATGGCTATTGTAAGACATCCTGCATGCATTTTCACACTTTTACTTTGTAATTTGATTCTGACGATATTCACAACGAAAAGGATTTGCAAGAAGTTTAATATCGCTATTCATGGTCTTAAAACAACTAAACCTATTATATTGTTTTCGAATAATATTCCCACCCTCTTGCGTGTTAGCGCGCACTGTCCCAAACGAAGACCGGAAAGCGAAAGATGTTTCGCTTTGCCTCTGTGTTATGAACTTTGGAGCTGATGGCTGTTAGGCGTACAACCTCCCCGCACTCCTCTTCTAACACATTTTCCCCACAGCTGAGTGACGACCAGTCCTTCCTCGACACATCGCAGCTCGCGAACGGAATATCTGGGTTCCTGCGACGGGATCGACTCGAAGCGGCACGTGTAGTCACTGAGCAGCCCTATAGTACGATTTTTATAACTTTGCCCCTATGGCCACGATGGAATATCATAGGGCATTTCGCATCCTTCTCGGTCTTGCCGCTAGATGTCGCATGATCGCAAATACTGCTTGATACGGTCGCAATCATGCGATATCTAGCGACACGACTGAGAAAGACGCAAAATACCGTGGCATATTGTGAACACGAGCCTTGAGGGGCAAAGTTATAAAAATCGTAGTATAGTTTATATAATAATAAGAGCAAGTGACATCAGATCTGAGGCTCACTACTTCTCATTTTAAGAAAGAAATTACGAAATTTCTTTGAGTAGAAAGCTCAAACTTCTTTCTAAACTAAAAACTTTGGTTTTAAATGTATAGATTTAGAAATATAACTTATCGCCATATGCTGACGTTTGTATGACTGTCATGTGAAAGAATAAGAGATAATATTTATGATTTGATATACGAGTATAAGAATTTTATTCGTAATTTTTCCTGCTTGTTATAGAAACAAATCATCAATAGAAAAAAATTCCAAAAGGTGAAGGGAGTTGATTGGTTTCTCCGAGGAAGTAAAATTGAACAAATCTTTACTTATGGTTCTGCAATTCAATTTCATTGTAAAACAACAGAGAAATTTCATTCAAAATTTACAAATCACTTTATTGTCATAAAATGTACAAATCGCTTTACAATGCGAAATAAAAATAAAATAAAAATACGTTTTAGAATAAAATAAAGGAAGATTAAACAATTGAATTTAGCGCATTGTGCATTAATCTCAGTGATGGCCTACTTTTTATTACTTTTTCGCCCTTACGAATGTAAGAAGAGAAAATGTTGTAATAGAGAGCCGGTAAACGGTGAAAAATCGATTGACGACAAAACGTTTACGATCCGTCTATAGTCAATACTAGTGCCTAAAACGTTCAGTCAATTGCATCTAAAATTGATATTCTCGATCAATCTGAACACGAGGTTTTGGGATTTTTAAACGCATATTTTTATTTTTGAGGGTAATTTACATGAAGCATCAAATCATTTTCAAAATTTTGTCAAATATTGCACCAAAGTTTTTGATTAAGCATTTTCCTGAGATAGCGTAAAGAACGCTGATAATGATGCAGGCCTCATATTACCTGAAATACCTTTTTTTTTTGCAAATTGCGTAAGTGCAATTTTTTGGAAGGTGTCTTCCAACAATATTGAAGATGGAGATTTTTTCCTTGATGAAATCCGTTTTTTAAAGGTAGATCTTGTAATAAGCTCATGTTCAATTTTTCGAAAGTGTAATGTGTAATGTTGCGCGAAATATCACCAATTTTCAATTGTTTTCTCAAAAGTTGCTCCAATTTTTTCTTTATTTTTTCTCCCAATATGTACCAAGGACAGAAAAAATATGCTGCTTAAAAATATACTGCTGCCATTTACGGTGAATTCTCCGTATTTTCGAAATTTGCAAACCGTTAACATCTCAATATTACAAAGTGAAGAAAGCAATTTTTGCCTTAGAGACTATTCTAAACTATCAGCTCTTTATAAAAGGTCATGGTCAATTGTTTGAAATAATAAGATGATTTTGCGTAATTTGTGACTGCAATTCCTAAAAAAATATTTTCTCTACAACCGCTCCAATTTTTTCATTAAATTTTCTCCTTGTTGTGTTATAACGTATGGTAAAAAGTATTGGGTTGGTCCCATGTTTGCAAACTCTTGGTATTTTCGAAAATTGCAAAAATTGCATGTTGGAAATATTGGGTTCAAACAATTACATTTTTAAACGTCCGTGTACGGAGAGTTAAATCGGAGGTTCTGATTTCGAATCGGGATGCGGTAAAAAAATTGCTGGTTAAAAACACTTTTGCATATTTATGTAGTAGTATAATATAGCAGAGCAGTTAGGAATAATGCGAGAAAGTATGTGCTGTTGTAGCACCACTAGTCGTGCCGTGTCGTTTTTGGCAGCTTTCGATGACATGTGTATTTTGAAACCTCTAATTTTAACAAAATTTTGAATATTCAGTCGAAATACGTAAGTAAACTGATTCAGTAATAGTAACATTAATCATGGTTACAGGAGTGCTAGGGACTGTAAATAATTTTGAAATAAAAATTTCTCGGAAAGAGGTGGCGAACGTATTTCACGACGCAACCTCACTAAATTTTTTCCAGAAATATTTCGCATGTTTGAGCTCTTGCTCAATCGACTCACTGCATTTATAATTCTATTCCATTCCTCTCCTTTTAAGATGACACAAACACCCAACAAACATTTGCCTGTTTTCGCCTGCTTTCCACCGATTTACGCGGTGTCGTCGGCGCTGTTATTTAGCACTCGGTGTCGTAAGGAGGCTTTTTATTAAACGAGGAACCTTGACGCCCGCAACAGCCTCTGTGACCGACTCTCCAGGCCGCGATAAGCGACACGAGACAAAGCCACTTTCGCACGCTGCAGCAACGCCTCCGCCGCCCCCACCGCCCACGCCGCCGCCGCCGCCATCGTCACTGCCTCCTTCTCGTCCCCCCACCTCTACCGCCACCGCGCACAGCCCCACCGGTGTTAAATCCGACTCATCAGCATTCAGTGATACAGGCTGGAGGTCAGTGGCGGATCGGAGGCAGCTCGGGGCCATGGCCTCCTCCAAAGACAATACGTTTTGTATTTTTTTTTCCATTTATCCAAAATAATTAACACACATGTATGTCTCATCCCATTCAAAGCAGTATTACCAATATGAATGAATTTGATTCTTTTTTATTTTAAGTGCACAATACTAAAATATTATTTCAAGAAGATTTATAGGAGTTTGAACTGAAATTGCTCAATGCTGAAATATTTTATCTAAAAACCTCAAGTGTAGACAGACAAGAAAGATGATGAGGCAGGCAAGAAAGAGGACTGTAGAGGTAATGGAGGGAAAGAAAAAAACATGAGCACTGAAAAGTTGTAGAGTATAAGATGTTTTCGTCTTGTGCGATAGTCACATCATATATAGGTAGTATATTTGATGAGGCTAGCAGTACATCTATTTTTACTTTCCCGTATTTCTAAAGAAAAATGAAGAGGAAGGACGAGAAAAATTCTGAGAGTGCGAAGAAACTAGGAGAAGAATATAAAAACCGATTTAAGTATAGGAAGAGAATGATTTAATATGGAAGGGAAAAAGTTGCGATGGTATTTTAGGAAGAGAAAATTAATTGCCTAGAAAAATTCAAGTATATACTTAAACTGGGAAAAAAGAGGATTGTTACATAAATTTATTGTTCTAATGTATATCGGATTACTATTCGAATGTTAGTAATGAGATTGAAAATGAATGGGAAAAACTTGCGATTTTCTTACATTAATTCACTTCAATGGAGTTACATAATTTTGTACTTTTCATCTCTTATATTTTGTAAAGTATTGTTATGATTATTATTAACTCTAAACTTTTAACATTCAGCAAATCTAGAATTGATAGGACAAACTACACATGATTGTATTACATTAAAGCATTTATTAATATTTTTTCATTTTGTCGGTAGATAAGATGAAAGGACTGAAAGTAGATATGCTTGATGCAAGTAAATATCCTAATGTAAAAAAATATTTTCATTAATATAATTTTTTAAAAAAATCTCATACTTCATTACACAGGAGGAAGAGGTTGAGGTGGGGGAGAAGTAAATTGAAAAATAGATTTAAATTAAACTGAAGCAAACATTGAGGTAGACGTTGAGACAAAGTTGAAGTTGTTGGAATGAAATTGAGGTTTGTAAGCATAATTCTTACAAATGACGCATGCAAATTATCAAGTTGCGTGCGTACCACAATTGAACTTATCGTGACCTCAAACGCGTGTTACAAAAATTATTAGCGTTTTTATTACATTTTTATTAATTTTTTATTAAATGTGGTATCACCCTCCATGGCATCATTTCTGTTATTTCATCTGTCACCCTTATCGCTGTAGTCACCATTTTGCTTTGTATGCATCCAATTTGTGATTATTACTTGAACTCTTAGGAGACTCAAGACCGCGTGCCTTACTTTGAGGGACGTAATGTGCAAATAAGAAATAATTTAAATTGCTCTTTTGAAACGAAATACTGACTCAGAGCTCATTTTCCTAATTAGGAAATACATTTTTTATTTTTTATTTTGTTCTATTTCTTAGTTTGTTGTGTCTCTACATACGACACTGGAATTACGAAAATTGCATGAGCTCAATATGCCAAATATGCTGTATAGGAATATATTAACGTCTGTTATCTTGTTTGAATTGTAATAGTTTTCCGATCTTATAAAAACAGATCATAAAAAGAAATAAATTGAGAAAATATTTTAGTGTCTGTTTTTAAGAAGCTCAGAAAGTTATTTTAATGCTTTTGTGTATTTATATGAAGAAGTCTCCTGATTGGTACTATAACATGTTTAGGATAATGGAGACATCAATTCTGTTCATTTATCAGTACCAATATATCGTGCCACCTTCACCGATATTGCATTTTCCTTCTCGAATTTGCAGATCGATCTGTGTACCATTCATATTGCGGAGACTGCGCTTCCACTGGTATGATTACAGCTGGACTTCACACATTTACTGCTGCGGTAATAAATTTATACTTCTCATATTACTCTCTCGGTTGTTTTCGCCGCCACCTAAGCTCTCAGTGGCTTGTTCATTGGTAACTTTTCTTACCCTACAACAAGCACTCCGACATCAATTTCTATCTCATTTTGTTAATATGATCCTAAATTGTACAATATTATTATTCATCCTGCTAATAGAGCATTTATAATTTTGTAGTCATGTAATTTAGATGCATATAATTCATATCCAGTTTATTTGTCATAGTTTATTGTTCTGCAATTACTTTTTGTTTGGGTTATACATATTATAAGTTGTGAATTACTTCATGTTGTTGTACTGAATGGAGTGAAGTCAAAGTAATGATCTGATCTTCAAATTGTAATTATGCAATATTAGGAGAAATGCAGTGTCTAAAAACTTCTAATAATACGATATTTTTAATTTTTTTGATTGATATACGTATTGTATTAGCAGGTTGGTTTTAATTCGCAGAATTGTCGGTATATTCCATTATTTCTATCGGATTAATCGCCCACACCTTCCCACTCCCTCCGCTCAGTCCCCTCCGCAGACTCGCAGCCTCCGTCGCGTCCAAAGGTGTCAAGTACTTCAGCTTAAGCAATGCGGCACGGAGGGTAACAGCCCAACAGCAGGTGGGCACTGTGCACTGCAGCCTTCGCGTCCGCGATACCCCTCTCTTGCGCCATCGTGAGAGTGCCGCCGCCGCCACCGCCGCCGCCAACGCCGCCGCCTCCGCCGCCACTTGGTGGATGGCCGCTTCTTTAATTTCTGGCACAATCTGACACTTTCGTTGTTCGCGTTGACCAAGGTCGACCAGGGAATTTTTTCGAGTGTGAGCAAAGCGCCCCCGCAAGTTTCGCCAGGTGTGTTCAGACCATCTCTGAGGAACGTTGGTGTGTGAGTGTGTGTGTGTGCGTGCACTTCTCTCGTGGGCTGTGACGTCAACGCGCGTTTGCCGGTAGCCGCGCCCGCCGACGTCTCCGCCCCCGCCCCCACCCTCGCCCCCACCCCGCCACTGGCGCGCCGGTACTGTAGCCGCTGCTACCTCTCTTGCTACTGCTACCGCCGTCACCGCCACTTTGCGATACTGCGTCACCATCTGCGTTGCATCCGGAGGTTTGATTCCAGAACCTTTATTGTCACTGTTGCAACCGCCTATATCATTGCTGTCGTGTTTTTCTCTACTTCACCTTGCTACTGGTGTACTTACATATTGCCTACGTTGGGTATATCCGTGTCTTCACAGTCACCATCGAGACTTCTTCAGGTCGGGTCGTCACCTCGTCAATTTTTGCTACTATTTGTAACTGCATTTTGTTTCCATCGACTCTAAAGATTCCATATTGCTGGTAACTTCAGCTCTCTGAATTTCCGTTTCATCTTGCACTAGACTTCATCTTTATTAATGCTTCAACGTCTACCATAATCTCCGCGTCGAACTTTACCAATACCACTTCCTTATCCGTTTTATCAACCTCATTCATTTCTTCATTTCTTTGTTTTTTATTTTCCATTTGTTCTTTATCTGGATCCTTCACCCACTTTTCTTCCCATTGCGTCCTCTTCTTCACTTTCTTCTCCCATCCTTTTCTTCCTCCGTTATTATCTTTCCTTATTTTTCACTGTATTCATTTTCATTCTTTTATTACTTTTCTTCTCTTCTTTCTTCCCGTCCTTCTCTGCCAATTTCTCTTATTTTTAAAATTTTCTTCCTTCTCCTCTTCCCTTTCTCCCTCGTCCTGATGTCTCACTTTCACCAGTTCAGTTCTCCGTCTAATTATCTCCCTCTTCCGTCTGTCTTTTTTCGTACATCCGTCTCCCCGTGGCCTTCGCCGCCGTCTCCATCTCTTTAGCGCCCACCTCCTCCTTCTCCTCCTCCACCGTCTTCCCTCCATCTCCTCCACCGAGCGCGCACTGTGCGGGCGTCTTTGCCTTCCTGTGAGTGGTCCTCCGCCTCTCCATCCCGATGTCGAGAGGTTAGGATCATAAGCTTCGCTGTTTTTCTGGAAAGACGCTCCAGTCTGTACCCTCCTTACTCAATATGTGAAGCGGCGACCTTTAGCAAACATTCTGCTGGGTCTTGAGAACGCTTCTTTTTCGTAAAAAAGAAACCTGTACGAGTCGGCGGTTTATGAAGGTTGCGGTTGTGTAGGCGGTTCTGTGTAAGGTGGGTTCTCTCGTCCGGGTTACATCCAAAGGACGACGACGTCCAATGCACAGGCACCTGCAGGCGAATGAAAATTTCGTCTGCGAAACCATTAAGAGAATCCGAGAATGGTAATTTATAAATACATTTGTGTTGCAATATCAATTGTTTGAATTATGTTTAAGATTGAATTGAATACATGAATAAATTCAAATGTTTTCGAAAGGATATCTGCTGTGTATATCGTATCGTGAGTACGAGCGGTCATTTTCATGCACTAACGTAATGTGTGAATATATTATTTCTGGATGATATGTCTAAATTCTATTACATGAAGGTAACAAATGTATTCTTACTCTATAACGAAGAAGAAAGATACCTTTACAACTGGTGTTGCTCTTTTTAAACTTTGTACATTGCCATTTACATTATACAACAAATTTGAAAGAAATCATCAATAATATGTTATACATTTTGTGAAAGAAATAACATGATCAAAATACACTACAAACGTCTGCGGCGGCAACCACTCTGTGTTGAAAAGGTTGTGTCATGGCACGGATGGGATTATGCATTTATTTGAGGAAAGGAAGGCAATGGCAAACCACATCCTATTGTATCATGAAAATTATTTTGTGTCAAAATTGCTCACAGACGTCTTCTGTACATTGCAAAAGAGAGAGTAATAGAATGGACAAGAAAGCAAATGAAAGGACAAGCATAACATAGAACATGGTACAAAAACAGTCGGATGCTGTCGTAAAACAAATCCATAAGGAATGAGATAAAGATGAGATTTGTCAGGAAGTGTGGAGGACAAACTGCTCGGTTTGCCCTATTGAGATCGAAGTTCGATCCCCGTTCAATCCAAGTAGAATGTGGGGTGAAAAAATCGCGTTTCACTTGATTTTTCCCGTTGACCGTGTCTTGCATTCTACCTTTGATCCAACATCATTTCTTCACCCACAAATCCCATCCCCGTCATCCCCATTCATCATCGTCATCACCTCCTTCCAAAGACGGAAATATCTGAAATGTTGACACGCGCAGACGTGAAGGGTACCGGAAAAGAAAGGAGAAAAAGAAAAAGACAATGAGAAATGGGGGAAAGGAGGAGGAAGTGAAAGGAGAGAAAGAATGTAGGAAGAGTAGGAGGATAGAAAAAGAAGAAGAAGAAGAGGAGGAAGAAGAGGAAGAAGTAGAAGGGGAAGAAGAAGAAGAGGAGGAAGAAGAAGAGGAGGAGGAAGAAGAAGAAGAAGAGGAGGAGGAAGAAGAGAAAGAATAAGATGAGGAAGAAGAAGAAAATGCGAATGATTCCATGGCATCTGTGGCAAACTTTGGAAGCTGGCAGCACGTAATGCTGGGGCGAATGGCGCCCGCGCAGGTGCGAATCGTGAGCGCGTGCCGCGCGAGCGTGCGGGGGCGGCGGTGGGCGCGTGAACTCGTTAGGGCGTTGGATCACGCAGCGACGCCGCCGCATCATCAGCCGCTCTCGTAAACGCGCGCCCGGCCTCGCTCGCCCATCACGACACAATGAAAGGAGGCATTATGCCGCCTGCCGGTTATTAGCTGTAATTCAGCTTAACAATGCGCCGCGCCTACTTTGCTCGCTTCGCTACGTCTTCTCACTGTCCCTCTCTCTTCTCTTTCTCTCCCTCCGTCTCTATCTCTCTCTGTCTTTCTCTTGTAGTTCTCTCTCTTTTTCGGATTACCAAGGTCTCCTATTGCAGAAAGTGTCGATGCAAGGGCGGTTACTTGGAGTTTTGTCAATGAAAGGGGGGGAGATACGTTTGGTGAATGAGATGCCCATTCATGAATAGTAATTCTCAATGCGAGCAAAATAATTTTCTGTTGAGTAACGAGCGAAATGTGTAAAATATACATTTTAAATGGAATCAAAATTATTAATTTTTGCTTTATAATTTGAAATATCTGCGATTTGAATAATTTTTTGTCACTGATGTACAATCATGTTCTCTTTTCAAGAACAAAAACTACTGGGAAGTTGACACGCAAAGAGAAGAGTTCAGCAAAGGAAAGAGAAGGTGAAGTGAGGCGACAATGACAAATGGAAGAAAAGAGGAGAAGGAGGAGGAAGAGAATGAATGTACGAGAAGAAGAGAAAGAGAAGAGAAGGGAAATAATAGTGAAGAAGGAAGAGTAACACTGGTAGCAAAATATGTTCCGGGAGACTCACAATACATGTTGCAAACTTCTAATGCGTGTAGAGGGGTAGAAAATATCATTCTGCCAATGATCACTTTAAACAAGTTTAATAGAATGGAGTTACACACGTGACACATCCCTTGATTTTTAGCCAATTCCTTATGCACAATTTTCGACAAATCACGTTCTGACATCGTCAAGGAAATTTAATGTACGAGGCGTGTTTTTAAAGTAAGTACCGTTTTGGAAAAATCTTATGAAAATTTGTTTTTCAAAAGATTTTTTACATCAAAGAGCATTTCTTAAACTATTTTTACTTCATCAAGACGGAGTAGAAAAAAGTTATGTAAAGCTGTGCAAAAAAACGGCGAATTTTTGGCAGAAAAACTTTTATTGCCGGGCCCTGGATTCTGAATAAATAGTTGATAAATTTAGAAAAAAAATACTCTAACACAAATCACGCCAGATATAATGTTTTGTGGGTCCTTGATAGAGAAAAATCGATTAACGTCTGTCCGTCTGCCCGTCCGTCCTTCTGCCCGTCCGTCCGTCTGCCCGTCCGTCCGTCTGCCCGTCCGTCCTTCTGCCCGTCCATCCTTCTGCCCGTCCGTCCTTCTGCCCGTCCGTCCTACTGCCCGTCCGTCCTTCTGCCCGTCCGTCCTTCTGCCCGTCCGTCCGTAAGTCCGTCCGTCCGTCTGTCTGTCCGTCCGTCCGTCCGTTCGTCCATTCGTCCGTCCGTTTTGCTTGCTGGCTGGCTGACTGTCCGTCCGTCTGTGAACGACGCTAAGGGCAAAACCAATTAGCCGATTTTCTCCAAAACTGATAATCCCCAATAGATCTGCTTGATGTCGCGGCCCCTTGAATTTGAAATCGACATTTTAATTTTGAGGGTTCCTTCACATGAACCCTTGAGACATTTTCCAAATTGTCAAAAAAGATGGATTAACCGTTTTTGATTAAATTTTGATGTTCGGTAGTGTAAAGCACGTTTAATAGAATGGTGCAGGTGTCATGTTCGATGAAAACCCTAATTTTTCGAAGATTGCAAAAGTTCAAAATTTAGTTCGGTGTCTTCCTACAACTACAATTATGAAGATATAGATTGCTTTCCATAGGTGATGAAAATACAGTCGAGAAAGTACGTGTTGATTTAGTACCACTAGTTCAACGTAGGTTGTACATAGCGGGAAATAAAAATTCTATGCTTCGTCGTAGAAAGGAGCTGCCAGAGAAGACAGCCACTTTTGAACACCGTTTGTTTGTTTTTGCAAAAAACGGTGCAGCGATTTGTAAAAAAATCGTCATAAAACTTTCTTATTGTGAACCATCTGTTTTGAAGCAATTTTTCATTCACTTTTTCAACCTACCCATCATTGACAACAAAGGTCGCCCGCTCCGTCCTTCGTCATGAAAATTGGTTCGTCTCTCTCTGAATTGTCTAACCTACTTTTTCACCATTCCATCACTCATTACATTTTCTCAATACTTTCTCTGCAAGATAACGGAGAATATTAGCCAGCTTTACATTCTTTCCGTTCATAAACGACGTTCAGAAGTGGCTGCCTTCACTGGCGGCATTTTTTTATGAAGATGGTTATAGAAAAGTTGGTTTTCCGCTATGAAAAAAATGAAAACCTTCATAGAAAATAGTTTAAAAAATGGTCTTTAATGTAAAAATATTTTTGTTTTGAAAAACAAATTTGTATGAGTATTTTTCCAAAACGGTTCTAATTTTAAAACATTTCGCATATCTTCCGAATCCGTTGCCTAAAAATCGCGTGCAACTCTCATTGTATGCAAGTATATGATGAGGTTGGAAACCTTTTGGCTCTCTGAAACGAATTACCTTTTTACTAGCTGTCTTTCATTCTCCATTCTTTCTTTCTTGTCTTCTCTTCTGTTTATGACTTGATTTCTTTCCTTATTTTTTGTTTTGATTCCTTCACTCTCATTATCCTATAGGGCACAATTGTAGTTTTCTAGGAACTGTCATAAAGCAATTTGAAAACTTTTATTACACCTAGGTAGGTGTGCTAATATCTCTGAATGTAGACAAACTTAAATAATCACAAATACTGCAGCTCCGTCACTATGTTTTATCTGATATGGAGTGAAATATTTTGCAAAGAGTATTTTATCTAATTTGTTACCATATATTATGTTCCCTCTCATTTAACAAATGAGGCTAGTTTCAAAATAAAAAGGTGAAAACAACCCAGCAATGGTAAAATACTGAACAATAATTTGATTTGAAGGTAAATATCTGCAGAAGATGATTTTTGATCTCCTTCCTCTTCTACGCAAGAACTTGTTTCCTCAATCTTATTAGGTAACTTATTCTAAATTGAGAGTGCAATATAATTTCACTACGTTCTTCAGCAATAATTTATACATATCCTCAACAGTATCGTCTTTCTTAGCTTGCGAACCGCGTGGTTGAACATCATGGGCCTTAACAATAAGAACGACCCTGTATCAGAATACTAAACGGAACGACCCAGACGCATCCACTTACGGAGAAACGCCCACTCGAGAACACGGTTATTAGTCGCAATCCACCCTAACAATACCCAGCGGCCTTGGGTCTCTAGCGACCCCGTCGCGTCGCCTGCTCAAAGAGACTCCATGACGACACTCTGGGCGCCCAGCAGAACGAGGAGGAGGTGGACGTCTGATCGCGTTGAATCAAACTGCGATAGCGTCTTCAATGACTCGGCTCAAACGGCCAACGCTTACTAAGCAGAGAGGTCCCGGAGAAAGGGAGAAGGAAGGTTATACTGTAATTTGTAACGTTAGGCGTTGGTGGTGCTTGGCGTGGGTAAGAGGTATTCACGTGTCGAATATTTGACAGATCGTTTCTGGATTTCCTTTCTAACCGCTGGTACTCTTCGCTGGACGAGGTCGGAGACAGTAGTGGGACAAGGCTGTGTGAGGACCTCTTTACTATTTGTGGGAATGGCCTATTATGTTGCAAAGTAGGTAGGATGATATGGAAGGATCTCTTGATTTTAGGATTAACGTAATGCATTGTAAGCCAGGGTATTCAGTAAACCAGTCTTGTTTGGAGAAGAAGAGTACAAAAACATTTATAAATAACCATGAACTTCTATATACATTATTCAAGTATGAATTTATTTATTCCTATTTAAATCCTATTTATCATCAAACATATCAAAACATCACATAAAACGTGTTTATTGCTATAAAGTTGTCTTACTGACTGAATGTTAATGTCCTTATTTCCAATATTGCCAAAAATCAGATTGCCAGGAATATCCCAAATATTTTTTTAAACATTTTAGTCGCACTAAAAATATAGTAAAAGAACGCCAGTCTTATTTTTTGAAAATGTTTTATACTCGAAATGTTTTAATAATTTTTCTTAAAAAATCAATAAATCTGCATTTCTCTTTCTTTATTATGGAGAAATGATAAAAGAAAACATTATGAAAACATTAGGAATTGGAACACATTATGAACATTGGAAAACATGAAAAATTGGAAATCTTCCTTCATCTTCATCCGACCCAGAGCTGAGGAGCTAGGGCGATATGCCATTCAACCGCTTTTATAATCAACCACCTCCATCACCAACCCCCATCTCCATCACCAACCACCACCACCTCCAACACCAACCATAATCTCCACCACCTTACCCAGCGTCTCCACTACCTTTATCACCAAGTACATCTCCATCACAAACGACGCCTCCATCACCAAGTATCAACTCCACCAATCCACCACCAACCTCCACCACTTCCATCACCAACCACAACCTCCAACACCAACCACCACCCCATCGCCAACCGTAATCCCCACCACCTCCAGCACCCTCCATCTCCGCCACCTCCCTCACCAATCATCAACACCAATCCACCAACTCCACCACCAACCTCCATCAACTTAATCGCCAACCACCACCTCCATCACCAACCAACACCTCCGCTGCGAATCGCCTCTCCCTCGGCAGAGTCCAGCGTGCCCCACCGCCCGGGGCGTCGCCTGGGAATCCTCGGCTCGAGGGCCCGATCGACCGCAGCCCCGGGCGCTGCATCCGGCCGCGAAGGCGGGGCGCGGCGCGGCAAGACGAGAGGTCGTGGGGGGGGGGCGGGCGCTCGGTGTGTGCATGGGCGGCTGGTGGTGGTCCGCGGCGTCTCGCCGGCCTGTCGACCGGCCCGCGCCCGCGCCCGCCGCCGCCGCCGCCTCATAATGCGCTTTTAATGGTCGCCATCAATTTCGGGCCAGCGCCGCTCCGCACCGTGCAGGCCCCAACAGGTCGGCCGCATCGCGCTCGGCCGGCCGCCGCGTGCGACCCCTGGCGGGGTGGTGGGCGCCAGAAATGGTGATGCTGGTTGGCGGTGGAGGTAGGGGATGGGGATGGATGTGGTAGTTATATTGATGGTGGTTTTGGTGATGGATGAGGATAGATGTGGTGGGTGATGAAGGTGATGGGTGAAGGTGGCGAGAAATGGTGATGCTGGTTGGCGGGGGAGGTAGGGGATGGGGATGATGTGGTTATATTGATGGTGGTTTTGGTGATGGTTGAGGATAGATGTGGTGGGTGATGAAGGTGGTGGGTGATGGTGTTGGATGAGGGAGGTGGTTGGTGACGAAGGTGGTGGTGGTGGGTGATGAAGGTGGTGGATGGTGATGGAAGTGGAGGTTTGAGATGGAGGTGATGGTTATGGTGTCTGGGGATTGTTTTGTTGGTTGGTGATGCAACAGGTGAGATAATTTGGTGAAGGAGATTGGTGTTATTGCTAATAGCACTGACGCATACTAGTAAAATTGATAAAGATAGTGTTTATTGGTATTGGGGAAGATGATTATTGATGGAGATAAATGTTGGTTGTTGTTTGGTTATTGAAAGGGGGATTGTGATTGTTACGATTATTAAAGAGGTAATTTATTGAAGTTGACAAATTTAGTAAACTTAAACGGCTTCTTGAATAAAGTGCAGTAAATTAGTTTCATTATTGAAGGTGCGTGTATTGCAGCTGGAGAAGGCGAAGAAAATTGTGATGCTAGTCATTGTGGTCGACAAGTTGAATAAAATACCGCACCGGATGGTGTAATAGTTGTTGAATAATATAATAGTACTGGCAGTTATAATAGTAGAAATTACTGGTAGTGGTATTTCAATGTCTTCAGTTGTTATGGATACAATGGAAATAGCCGATTTTCGAATGCGGTGGAATGATGTTCGATTTGTTGTGATTGTGTGGTTTCTAGTAATCTTGAGTATTGTTTAGGAATAGAAAGTTAGAATGGTTGACATTACGTAATGTGGATAAGGTAGATTTTGGAGATCCTTAACCTAGGTTAAATAATTTATAATTATTGATTATAACAATAGTATATATTTCTTCGTACAAAAGGTAATCTGAATGGTACCTTTAGAAAGGTCAATTCACTGACATCGAAGAATCAATAATACTTTCTTTATTTCCAGAAATCCAGCACATTATTTACTTTAAAACTCGTAGCAGATAAATTATATAAACTATAAGGAATATTTGGCACCAGAGAATCGCTTCAATTTTTTAACGCACCCAATTAAATAATTAGTTGGAAGGGTACCTGATTTCAACGATATAATGAGATATCTTAAAAATTTATGGGTAAACCCGTTTAGCAAGTATTTTTAAGTGGTTGGCAAGCGACGCGAATTTTGCGATTTGAATACTATTTTATCTTCGGGGCCGCGACTTCAGCCAGATGGATTGGGGAATATCAATTTTTTTAGAAAATAGGCTGAACGGTTGAGCCGCTAGTGTTGTTCGCACTCAAAACGAACAGACGGACGGACGGACGTTTTGCCGTCATTCGATTGTTCTTTATCAATGACTCAAAAATCATTAATTCTGGCTACATCCCCGTGTTAGAGGATATTTTCTACATTTAGCAACTGAATTTATCCACTTTTTCGTTACCAGGGCACAGCAATAAGAGTTTTTCTGTCGAAATGCGCCGTTTTTTTCGCGCAGCATTACATAACTTTCTCTCTACTCCATAGCGAGAAAGGAAAAATAGCTTTTACTGGAAAAAAGTATTCGCAAATCCTAATTAAAAAGTCCAAATTCTTTTATACAATTCCTCAAGAGTAAACGGAGAAATATACACATAAGTGATTTATACGTAGGAGCAAATGCTTCAACCACTTGCTCACGTTGTGCCTGGTGGATGTATGAGAACCGTGTTGTACTGAGCGAGAATGTGATGGAAGCGGTAAGTATGGAGAAGTTGGGAAGGGGTGAAGGGAATGAAAATATTGATGGTGAACGTAGACTCTCCGGACGTTCGCTCGTTATTCCGTGGCAGACACAATCTTCTCGAGAGTCAGTGACCCCTGTACTATCCCTTGAGCTCTTGAAAATGCTCCATTCCAACCTCGTGTAGTCTCTTTTTCTAACGCTTGATTGATTGAATTGAATATGGGAAGGTATTCAGATCTAATGAACAGAAAGAATGTGTGGAAGGTATAACACACTGAGAAGTGAGTGTAAGGAAGCGCAATAATAATTAAAGAGAACGTGAACGAACAACGTTATGAAGATGAAGAAATCGGAAGGCACCAGAAAATAGCCACAATATCAATACTAAATATATCTATAATACTTATTTCTTCTTGTCATAGTACTTAATATAATATTTATTGTTAGTACAACAGATTCTGTAATTGTTTTGAAATATTATTAGACAACAATACGTTAGACGCGTTTTTGTCTTATTGAATCGCCAATTGGATTCTGGCTACTTTCTCGCCGACGTATGTTACTTATGAGGGGATATGGTGCGTTCTTCGTATAATATCCCAATTCGGATATGGGGAAATATTTTCGTATATAAAGCTCCATATGTAGCTTTTTAAATAATTTATGTTCCAGAAACAAACGTCAAGCAATCATCATCTAAATTTAATATGAAATTAACTTCCATTTTGATTTAAAAGAAAAACGTATTCTATAATTCTTTAAGAGATTTTTCACTTCCGCGAAGAGAATATATTCCAGTACACGCCAATACTTTGAATTTGACACACATTTATTCGATAATCAGATATTTATAGCTCAAGTTGTGATTTTACACGTCTGAATGTAGGTCAGAGAAATCGAGATCATAATTTACTCATACTTACGTCTTCGCAATTCTTACCCTCGCTTGGTGGTGAGTCATGTAACTATTTTCTTGAGGAGACGTTTATATGCATGGTATAAGCATTGCGACCCGTTACATCGCGCGGGATTGTTCGTGAACTTTATGCTTTTGCATTGCTATGTCCTCATGAGCCATGTGCTCTCTAGATGTAGCTTTCACACTTAATCTGGACTAATCCTAACTTGCGACTCACGTCCTGTGGAGCATTTCGTACTCAGCTTTAACGATCGTATGTTTAACTTGTAACGAGTGTTGCTTCCCAGAGAAGTCACAACAGGATGCGCTAGCGAGTCGGACTTCGTATTTGTAACTTATGGCGTCACACGGTTCCAACACATTGCGAAAGCATTCGAATCCCTTTAAATATTTTTAACCCACATAAAAATATCTCTAGTACATGCTTTGTCTAGTGTTTCGTATCATTAAATTTTGTCTATGAACGAAATCTTGTTTTTTTGAAATACTTTTGTACACTCATTAGTAGAAGATGAAGGGCAGAACACGTAAGACGTACTGGAATCTTTCTAAATGCTCCATTGTGTGCATGCTTTTCTTTGTGTCTCGAGAAGATGCGGTTTACCGATACAGGGCAAAATGTAAAGTGGATGCTTATTGTCAAGAAGTGGCATGCGAGGATGAATCTGTCTGTTCGAGCGATCTCTCAAGATCCAAGATGTTTTATTTTTGTCATAAGAAAGATAAAATAACAAGCAAGTCCGTGGAGTAACATGGAGGGAGACAATGAATTTAAGTCGATGGCATAATATTAAAGATATGATGATAATAAACTGTACAGAAAACAGAGTGTGTTTATATCTGTGAAACATGGCTGGATTTTCTACTGAATAACCTTGGTGCTCGCGAAAATCTCTCATTATTTCTCCATTACATAAATTTCGCAGTTGCAGACTGTTGAAATGGTGAAATTTAGACATGCAAATCTCATTCGTACCACACTCCGAGTCTGATATGAAAGACAACCTTGACAAAAACACATTAGAACGTTGCATTAGAATATTATCGGGCCCGCGTTCACAAACTTTCCTCCGTTTGCGACGAGCCATCTCGATAGTTCCGCCGGGCCGCGAGTGCGGCAACGTTGTTCCGGTGCCTCCGATTGCACGCGCTTGCGCCAGAACCTCTGCAAGGAGGGTACTCTGTCCGCTTCGTGTCGCCTTATCGACGGGGCGATCCTGCAGCGGGACGACAGTGGGTGGAAGGATTGCTACATCAGGGTAAAAAAAGGTAAGGGAGGACGACAGGAGATTGAGGGAAGAGTGAGGGAGTGGATAGTACGAACGTAATGTGTTTGTTGAATTAGGAGTAAATCGCGGTAACTGACCTACTTCGAAATGAAATTAATGAATCTGGGTGCACTCTACCTACGGTTCTAAAAAGAAGAAATATTTATTTCTCACGTTTAAGATTACTTGTATTCAAAAATACGTTTAGAACAACAGATAAGAGTAGATAGTTAGGCATGCAGTTAGACTGGCAGATGGGTTTAGAGACAGACCAAAAGAAAGGGCGACAGTCTGGTCAACCTACAGAAAAGTGAGCTTACCGACTGGCAGGCGAAAGATAGGCAGCCTGACGTCGTTTGACAAGTCTAGAAAGATTGGCAAATGATAAGCAGACTAGTGGAAAGTGGCGGTGGTAGTTGTGAGGAAAATAGGTTGAAATGGAGACTGAAAAAGTGAGAAACAAAGTTCTAAAAAGTTAATACCGTACGTGCGCAGCTTCGCCTATAAGTTTATAGAAATAAAAAAAGATGAGTGAACATTGCAGACGTAAAAAGTCATACTGACCACAACACCCTTCAACGACGTTTCGAACAATATGTGATATCATTCAACGAGTTGTTAGAATTTCCATTTAAGAAATTGCTACACTCACATACACTTGTAATTTTTATGTATTGCTCAATTTAATCCAATTTCAAAAAGTGTCTTTCAGTACAGATTTTGCGGTGAAAACGTACTGAGACGATAAGACAAGACCTCGCGAAGCTCGCCGGGCCGGGTAAATGAGATCGGCGTGGCTCGGGTTGGTTACGCTGTTTGGAATCTGCCGGAGCAGAATGAGGTGCTTCGTGGTGATAAGTATAGAACGAACGTTCATGATTGCAGGTGGTGTTGCGGGGCCGGGTTGCGGGACGGGGTTGTAGGGCGTGGTTACAGGGCAGGGTTGCAGGGCGGGGTTGCAGGCCGGGTTTGCAGGGCGGGGTTGCAGGGGTGGGTTGCAGGGCGGGGGTGCAGGGCGGGTTTGCAGGCGGGGTTGCTGGGCGGGGTTGCAGGGCGTGGTTGCAGGGCGGGGTTGCAGGGCGGCGTTGCAGGCGTGGTTGCAGGGCGGGGTTGCAGGGCGGGGTTGCAGGGCGGGGTTGCAGGGCGGGGTTGCAGGGCGGGGTTGCAGGGTGGGGTTGCAGGGCGGGTTGCAGGGCGGGGTTGCAGGGCGCGACTCGTGCGGTCGCGGGGTGTGGACGCAGGAAGGAGTTGCAGGCGGGACGGCAAGGTGGGTTTGCAGAAAGTGGTTGGAGGGCGGTGTTGCAGGCGGGGTGGTAGCGCGATGGTAGGGAGGAATGGTTTTCAGAGCGGTTTTGCGGGGCGTAGTTGCAGTGCGGGTCAGGGTGATAGTGCGGGGCTTTCGAATCCTGGTTGCGGAGCGGGTGACGGAAGAGAACGTGACGGAGGGCAGAGACCGGAGGGCAGGGACCGGAGGGCAGGGACCGGAGGGCAGGGACCGAAGGGCAGGGACCGAAGGGCAGGGACCGGAGGGCAGGGACCGGAGGGCAGGGACCGGAGGGCAGGGACCGGAGGGCAGGGACCGGAGGGCAGGGAACGGTGGGCAGGAAACGGAGGGGAAGAAACGGAGTGCCGGGGACGCAGGGCGGGACTTGGAGGGCATGTCGGAATGAGGGGTCGAGGGACGGTGACGGAGGGCGGAAACTGGAGGGTGGGAGCCGGAGGGCGGGAGCGGTGTCGGACGCAGGAGGCCAGAGGCGAAGCCAGGGGCGATGCGATCGTCCTGCGCAGCGCCGCGCCGCGCGGCTCGGGTCGGGGCGGAGAGGAGCGGCGCGGTTACCGTCGGTTACGAAATGCGAGTGCGCGCCTGGAAGCGCGTTCTGCTCGGTGCGCGCGCGTCCTGCGCTTGCGTAACGCCGGAAGCGGCCGCTTGGTGGCGCCGCGACGCCCCACACGCCCCCAGCCGCACGAGCTGCGACTCTTCCCTTCTGAGGAGATAACCCGATCGGTTCCGTCCGAGAAGTATCGTGTTTTTTATCAGCTGGTATAAGGGCTTCAAATAGTGTGGCATCTTGTTGCTGGTCATCTTTAACGATTAAGAAGAACAAGATAACAAACAGAACTAGCAGGAGAGGAAGAAAGAGAAGGATAGCGAGACATGAAGTCTAAAGAAGAAAAAGAAAATTTGAGAGTCAAGATCAGAGGAAAGAAGAAAACATATACAGAGTTGTTGAAAGGGTAAAAGTGTATGAACGAAAGGAAAGAGAGGGGAAGTGGAAGAAGAACAACATATAAAAAGGAAAGTGGGGCAACTAGAAGAAAAGGATAATTAAATGAATTTTTAAGAAGAAAAATAACAATCAGTGATTCCGAAACTACTCATTTGTCATTGTTGTAACTTTTCACAGGCCTTATGATAAAGTCCAGCTATAATTAACAATAATTATTTGCTAGAAAAATAAATTAGTAGTATGTAAAGAAATATTTTAATGTCTCGAAGTATAATTATTTTGTGTTTATTAGACTTTATTAAGGGAATATAGATGCTTATTCATTCTTAAAAACAAATATTTACATATCGGACTACTTTCCACAGAGCGTTCACAATCCTTCCTTTATAAGTCGTTGGGCGTTGGTGCACATTTCTTGACGTACCAAGGCCATCGTGTCGTATCCTTTTCTTCATCACGCCTACTCTGGGCTTTTACGTTCACGTGATGGCAATTCTCACGTCGCTATCTACGATCTGCTTGCTCGGCATGAGAGAACTATGGAATCGGGTCAAGAATCATGTTAAATGCACGGAAGAATCATTATCATGGAATTAAATATCCATTTGTGCTGGACGATATTTTTCTTTGGCAGAATTTGAATTTTTCTGCAAGTTTTTATTTTGAAAATATTGTATATGTACAGACATTTTTCAACAGATTGTCCTGTTTTCGTTCAGTTGCGTATCAAAATATCGCGCTGAAATTTCTGTGAAAATTGAAATTTAAAATAAGCTCCGTTGTTTAAATCAATAATTATCATTACCCAAGTAAATTATTGCCATTGCTATTGTGCTGTATAATTCAGTATGTTAAAGTCACTAATAGGAGTAACACATGGTTATTATCTTAATATTCATCTAAAATTTACTGTTTGAATTATTTTATTTTATTTCTTTTCACGTCGTTTAGTGTTGTTTTGCAAGATTCTCTTGCTCGGGGACGCCTCAATTTAATATTATTTGCATCAATAGTTCTCTCTTTGAACCAGAGAATACTATCGCATGAACAGCTGGCAGACTGATCACGTGGCAATACTAAATAGTGTGTAGGCTCGAAGAGGAAACGTATTTTTTGGGAATTTATGTGTTGGCATTACTAAGCAGTCCTCGCCGGTTCCTGCAATGCGAGAAGAAAACTCACATGACCTTTAAACCTCGCCTCCTGGGAATTAACGACTTCCAAAGAAACAGAGAACTACCGGTAATTCGCATACACATGCTATACATTTTGCGAGTCTATTATGTATTACATTTGCAGTACTTCTTCAAAAACCTGAATTTACGATTTTCCATGACTTTTAACGTTTTCTCTGATCCTTGCTACAACTTAGTCCGTTATTGTTCTATTACTTGAAATTACATACGAGTACGTATTCCTTGGTAAATAAATTTGGTAAAAAGTTACTGTATGCACGTGATCATGTACATTTCGTAAATGCTAAACTTCGCAAATGAAAATGAAATATGAAGATTCTATAGATGAATTGTAATTAGTATTCTTATTGAATACATTTTTGTTAACTGCAAATTCTTAAATATAAGAAAATGAACACTTTAGGTAAATGGTATCCAAAACTTAGAAAATTGGCGAATTTTTGCTATTTTATTATTTGAGACTCTTAATAGGCAAAATTTTTTTTCAAAATAAATTTTAAAGTTTAATATATGAAATGTAAGTAAATGTATATTTATATTAAGTATGCTCTTCCAAACTGTGAAGTTTTGACCATAGTCTGTTGTAATTTCGTTTTAATTAAGTGCCTGTCATTTTGTCACACTTGTAGTTCCTACAGTTTTCTTGAATTTATAATGCACTACATAATTCGTGTACAACCGTACGGAAATCTTTTCTAAATGATTAATAGCTTCAGATAAATGATCTTAGGACGTATTTTGCCGCCTTCTCATTTCCCCGCGCTAGTGTGTTGTTAACAACTATGAAGAAATCACGACTCGACCATATTACGCGAATTTCAGTTTTATTTAAAAATCTTCAGATATTACACCCCAACCTTACTCTGCCGAACATAATCCATTATTATTAGAAAATAGAGGGGCATTCTCGCATCAGAATCATTACGGTTAACTCACTTTTAACCTCTCCCGGATCTCAAACGATCATCTATACTATACCGCATAGTATTTTGATCCCTCAGCTGAGTTTAAAAGTGGTAACTAATCGTTTTGGAGAATGAAAGTCACTTTCAAATGCAAAAAATGCAACATTAATAAAGAGTACGAGTTAATATTCTTTAACACCTTTTTTAAGAAGAAAGTTGTTCTTAAAATTTAAAGCGTAGAAACGTATTTTTAAAATGTAAGATCTATTCATTTCAGCCGAATAATATATTAAAAACAAATGTAATTGTAATTTTCAATATTATTTCCGTAATATGTCATACCAAATTTTTATTTTAATATTTTAATTGTGCATATAAGCATACAAATGATTATTAATCTATTCTTTAGTTTTAAGTCTGAAGGAGAAACTTTCACAATCAAAATGCATTATGTTAGAAAATTGATCAGTTGAGCAGTATTTGTGAGAATGATTAAAATATAATCATAACATGTTATTCGTTTTCATAATCAGTTAAACAGTACATCTCAATATCTTACTACTGTAGATCTGATGCATAGAGCAGAGATTGTATTAGTGCGAATTACGTCTCACATTTTTCTTCAATAAGTAGTTTTTTATAATTGGAAAAATGATTTGAGCAACTATTCTTTTAATGTAAGTGAAAAGAACCGGATATAGATATACATTTTCTTCTGTAAATTGCATATACTTAATTTCTGGATATACAGTGCTGTATGATGTATTCATCATTCTACATGTATTATCCGGCGATAATTTACTTTCAAAGGTTGAAACGATCCCTATAATACTATTTCCAATTATATTCGGATGTTGTTGGATAATTAATTTATTAAAACACAATACTACATACTACATTCAAAATGGACACAGTTATATTTACAAAATATCGGATATGCCTTTCTTCATTCTAAAAGATTATTGTAACAAAATCGCGTATTTCGGTTAAGCTCTATAGATAGCAACTTTGGCATGAACTAAATAATTTATTTTTAATTACTTCTATTTGTATTTTACTTTGAAGAGGTTCCTTTCTAATCATGAATCTTCAGTTGAACCTGTTTGAGATCAAGGTAGGTGCTAGACGTAGTGCTTTGTAATAAGTAAATTCTGTTAGCAGAGTATCGGTAAAACAAAATGAAATAAATATTATCAGAAAGACGTTTGAAAAATACTTGTATTAAGCAGAAAAGGTGATAAAATAGGCATCGATGAACCTTTTATGTACTTTTAGACCTTATTAAATAAAAACAACAAGCACGATTTTTGATGTTTCTTAAACATACATATTTATTTGACATTCAATGTAAGAGACATTATTATATCTCCAAGCGTAGGCGGTAGAGTAGACTTACTCCTTTATGTTTTCTGATTTCGTCAGCAGTTGACAGTGATTATTTCCAATTATCTTCTACTGGATGAATAATGATAGCAGTAACAATGGGGGTTGCGTGATTATGAGAGATGTACATGGTTTCGTATGTGAATGATGCATGATGGTATGAGGTCGGTCAGTGCTACGATCAAACCGTAGCTTTAGAACTTTCTATATATCGTGTAGAGGCAGTGTTTATGCTAAAATGAATTATGAGATCCGGCACTAAAGTACACGTCGAATTGGGATGTTTTCCATATTAGGTAAGTCCCCAGCGGGGCACTGTTCAATCCAGAAGGTACATACTGATATGTCTGGTAGTGCATAAAAGTACTTCTTTTTCTCTCTGTTTCGTATTATTTTCTCTTACTGTTTTCCCCCTTCCTACATTTCCCAGCTCTTTCTTCTAAGAGTAAGTAAGTAAATAGAACAGTTGAAAGATTAGGAAGGAAAGATTGCGCGCGGTTCGCGTCCCGTGTCTTAGGATTATGCATAGTATTGATCGGAAAAAACACGAAAATCTCCCGATCAAAACTACTGACCGCTAGAATTCTTCTTTAGTTACTGGATGAAATCGACCCTGCTATGTAGCGAGTGCCAAAAATACACCAACGTCACTCCGATTTGATCCTTAAGACATCCCGTAGCTTATTGGCTGTCCGGGAGAAGTCGCGTCCTAGGTACAGGTGCCAACAATTCGGCCTGAAGAAGGTCACAAAATGGCGGCAGAAATGTTGGTACCTTTGCGTAGGACGCGGCGTCTCTCGGACAGCCAAGAAGCCACTGCGGAAACCTCCGCTCTCGCAAGATATCCCACTCAACGACGCAGCAAATGCAACAGCATCGCCGAGGTCTACTGATATCGGCCGACGAGTATACGCGTGGGCGCTTCGCGAGCGCCCCAGATTCGGGAACAAGTGCTCCCGACCCTCTCGCGCCGAGCGCGGCGAACCCTGAACGCGGGGCGAGAGAGTAATGCAGGGTTCTGTAATCACCCGCAGCCCGCGCGTGAGAAGTTGTGTAATTTAGCCGGCGTTCCTCCGAAAGCGCCCGGCGTCGACGGCTGTAAACCCCTGCAGGGTCTGCAGGCTCCGCCGAGGAAACAAACGTGCGGCGGTTATTTTCGGAGCAGCCTGTGTGTAAGTGCGGCTACAATAAGAAGAGGCCGGCGAAATAAGTTTAATAGAATATGGGATTTTAATAGTGTGAGTCACGACCACTTTAGGCGGTCTATAACCCCCCCTCGCGTGCTTTATATAACGTTATTGTGTTTATTATGGAGGTCGTGCGGACGAGGCGTTTGGAAGGTCTTCCCTCTTCACACGTTTGATGTCCGCCCCCGCTGCACCCCCTTTTCCCTTCCCCGCCCTCGCGCTTTTGCACGCGAAGCGGGAGTTTGCGTTGATTTGGCGTTTGCTTTGACGGTGCTTGGCGTTTGCTCTTGCCGTACGAGGGTTCATTCTAACGTTTGTCACGCTTGCTTTCGTTTGTTACGCTTGCGGACTTTGTACATTACGTCTCTTCTGTTCTCCTCAGTCTTCTCTCTTTTCCCCCTTCCTTATTCCTTTCATTTTTCTGTTCTTGCCTGCCTCCCTCTTTCATCTCTATCTCTTAACTCTTTTCTGTCTATTCCTCTTTTTGCTCTCTTCCAGTTTTTCTCCGTTTTTTGTCTCATTTCTGTCTCTCTCTCTGCCAGCCTCTCTCTCTTTCTCTTTTCTCTTTTTCTCTCTATTTATCTCTCTTGTTGTTCTCTTGTTTATCTTTTGATCTTCGCTCTCTCTTGTCTGTCCTGTCGATCTCTTTTCGTATTTTAACCAGATTTATCTGTTATGTTATCTTTTTTTATCTTACCCTTCACTTCTTTTCTTGTACATCCCTCTACCTTTCCTCTTTTCTCCTGCCTTCCCCTCTATTCAAAAGCATAACTTTTCCTAGCTTCTTTCTTTCCACATTCTGTTCTTTCTTCCCGTTTCCCCCTCTCTCATCCGAACAGCTATGTGCCTCACCATCAAATAATTCATATTACCTTGTTAAATGCTTTTTAATTTTAATCCTTGTACTACTTGACACCTACTCTTACTTTCCCTAGTTCAATAAAGTTTCGTATCCGAAATGAAATACACTTACAGTTAAATATAGATTGACATGCAATTACATGTTATGAAATTTTTAATATGTTAATTACGTAATTTAGTATAGCACGAGTAATACAAAATCACTAAACGTGTCATGGCCAAAATCTTTGTTTCATTATTACTTCGAATTTTTGGCAAATTATTGCCGAAATATAAAACATTTCATGTGAATATAAAATGACGCAGTTCCTCTAAATTGCGATATGTTCCAGAAATAATTACTATTCCTTGAAATTCCACCTCTTTTACTAAAAGAAACGCAGCAAATTGCATTAATTATGAACTTTTACTTCAGGTTAAAATATCTGTATCTCTTTGGGTAAAACATGGTCATGATGCTTCCTGTTTATTTCAGCAATAGAATTCTACCAGATTTTTTACTTCAATTTAAAGATGAAAATAGTTTTCCGTGTATTAATATTTTTATCTACAGAAACAAAATAATTTTTTTAAAAAGATAAAAATTTGTTCTGAGTAAAATACAGTATTTCAATTTCTCAATTTCGTTATAAGAAGAAACTATTCATATTGTTATTTTCTATTGGGATATTCCTTAGCCGTCCTTTTGTTCGCAGATACTTAGTATGTTCTTGAGAATTAATTGGTGATAAACTCTTCATGGTGATACATAAGGACTTGCTGGTTCCGTATTCTTTCTGAATTACAACTGGGAAACACTCAGAATAATGAATATTCTTAGGTAGTTGTTGAAGTTCCTTAAGGCAACCGCGAAGGACGAGTATTATTTATTATGTGGCCTGTGTTATTAATTAAAAACCATTTCCGCTTCAAAACACTTTACGCGCGAACCTCCAGGTAGTTTTATCACCTAACAAGTTATATGTAACATTGTTGTTCTGCCACAATTAAACGTCATATATTTCGATCGCATACAGACATGTCTGCAGTGAGAAGTTAACGAAGTTAATATTCCATAGAACGACAGTTTTAAGAAGCCGAGAAAACACAATAAAAGTGGAATATTCTCTGGAGTGCCAAAGGAAGTAACACAGTTATGTAATATATATTTAAATAAAATTATGAATGCCGACAATATTTTCAAACTCTTAATTTTGAAACAAATGATAAATAGATTTTATTTATTCATATATACTACGAATATAACACGAAAAATCTATTTCCAGAAGACGAGCATGAATGATGACTTCACAAGAACAAAAGACATACTGATAATTGTTGTTTGTTGATCACAGTTGTTTCTGCTTTCATCTTAATGGATAAGCAAATCGTCGCGAACTGTCCGCAAAGCCCGCGAAGCTACTGCCTTCTCCCACATAGTATCACATAGATGCCGCCAGTGGAAGGAACAGCTGCGGTGGCAGCGGCGGCGGCGGCGGCGGCGCCGGCGGCGAGGCGACATCCCAGGTGCCGATAAACCCCGCGCTTTAGAGCCCCTGGCGCGCGATCGAGCCCGGCGGTCGCGCCGTTTAAAATAATTCCGCGCCGTATTTCGTGCGGCAGGCGGCGTGGGGCCTGTGACTCGGGCGTCGCCGCCGCCGCCGCCTCCCAACACGCAGTAGGCTTCTGGGTGAACGCGGCGGAAGAAAGCGCCCTTGTACCGACCCGGATAACATAGGTCGCTTAGGCTGAAGAGCCTTAGCTGCCTCGTGCCTGAAGGGTTGCGGGTTCGAATCCCGCCCGGGGTGTGGATGGGTGTGTACCGTTATTCCCAATGTTACTTACAGTGGTCCCTACATAACCTTAAGAGTTGAAAGTGACCTTAATTTTAAAAAAATAGAAAAGCGCCCCTGTAGATGATATGATGCTTCCGATATTTCAAGACGGAGGCACTCAAAGCTGTTCTTCGCCAAAGATACGCGCTTGTGACGCAGCCAAGACGTACATTTTCAATTGTGTTAGATGTATGGTCACATAATTTAATGACTTAACTCTTATGAACATGGTTGTATTCTGAAATTTGTTATTTAATAAACCATTGTTGGTATGTAATAGTACTCAGAGAACATAATCGTCAATAAAAACTTAAATACTTAAAGTAGTTGTTTCTAACATTAAAAATGTAAAAAAAATGTTTTCCTATTCCCGTTGTATAATTCTGTCATTTGATGGCTGCAAACCGTTACATAACGATAGTCATTGCGATACAGATTTTCTAATGCTACACTTTCTTGGCCAGTCACAGAGAAGCTTACAAGCCCAGTATTGGCACTTCATTAATCATTGAGAATCGTTATAGTAAATTTTTCGTTCGAGTATGTATATTAAAATTGCATTTAATATTAAGTATAATATGCTTTTTAGTTTTAATTTCTTTTATTATTAGTAATTTTTAGCATGAAATATTATTTAAAATATATTGGATCGTAATTTAACTTTGATACTATTTGACTAGCGCAATGGTAGTTATTGGAGAGATCATTTGAGTGACGTTAAGATATGAACGCAATTCAAAATATTGCACCAAGTAAATATTGCAAAATCACTGAGCTTCTAATATTAGAAGAATGTTATTTTATTCACAAAAATTCTAAAAAAACTGTACATTCGTGAATTATTGCGGAAAATTATTCTCTCTCAGATAGTCATTAGAACTGTTAATTTTAGACGGAAATAGGTATCGACCATCAGAATTTATTCTAAGATACTTTTATAACTAAAGATTAATGCTGCGCTCCTTATTTGAAAGATTCAATAAATATATAAACATGAAATACAATAAAATGTTTGATGATTTCCTGTAAACAAGTGAAAACAGTAACACACTGGTGTGAGATCTCGGATGTCGTAAATAAATTAGTCCATTGTCATCCAGTGCTTGAAGGTGCGACTTGGTCTCTGTGTAGCGTCGTTTAAAGGGAAGTCATTTGAAATTTTTGAGGAACAAAATAACGTAGCTAAAAGATAAAAGGAGACACATTTTTCTGATCACTACTTTTACCAATGCATTTCTTTGCAAATAGTTTAGTATTTATTCACCGTACACGAACCAATTTGTCTGGCACGATCCCTTTTCTCTGCCATTCATCATTCATTGCCATTTACCCTTACGGAATAATTATTTCAAAAAACTTCCTTCGTATTGTACTCTACGTCATGGCCGTGTGATAATTTTATCTAATAAATGATCGTTGTCTTTTTCGAGAAAAAGTAATGCTATTACTTGAATATTAGGTTAAGGGAAAGGGGTGGAGAAACGAAACCAAGTGAAAGAAACGTATTGCTTGAAACATATATTTTAAAAAATCGACTATTGATTTAATTTTTTTAAAATTGATAAATGTAAAAAAATATGGAATTGTACTATTTACGTTTTAATTAACAAAGATAAATAAAATGCTACGTAGCATTGCATTAAATAATATGTTCACTATGAGGGAATACTAAAAAGGGTCGAATGGTTTAATAAATAATATGATTCATTGTCACAACTTGTTGGACAGGACAATTACGTCGAAAATACGATCCGCGCAGAAAATATTTTCCATATTGTATTACCATTACTTTGAAGAACTTCACTTATAAAATGATTCATGAGCGGTTTCGCCCCTCTCTTTCCCGCAGCACCCACTGTACGCCCACGCCAACGCCCCCGCCCTGCTTTGCCTGCGGGTTCGCGTTTATGCTGACGTCAAGCGCGCACTAAGCGGGGAGCCAATAAAGCGTCGTGTTTTATTCCCCGCGATCCGATTATTACCACTCGGCTCAACTCGACACTGTTGTTCAGCGAGGAAGAAAAATCGGGAGAAAGGACAAACCGAAGCGAACTCTTGTATGCTTACGTTTCTCTACGAAGCATCGTGCCTTTTTTTCTTTCTTTAAACCTTCATGTACGTCTTGGAGACTACGGTGCTTTGGCGTGGTTTTGGAGCGGGTAACCTTTTGTGGTATTCCCCATATGTTTGCTTTTGAAATATTAGACCACTTTCTAGCCTGACTTGGTTTCAGGAAAGGAAGACGTATCTACCAACAGCAGTTTTTATCTCAGTCCAGCGGAGAAAAGTTCAAGGTCTAGAGCACCCATTTCTTTCTGAGGACGAGTAGATGTCTTCTGGCATGCAGATAAAACCGTACAACACCCCAAGCAAGAGCATGGGTCATAAAGAGTCGGCCAGGACTGAGCTGAAGTGGTTGTTCATTTTTTTGCATGGACTTTAAAATCTGTGCAGATACACGGTTTGCCGTGAGAGATTTAACTTGAGTGTTAAGATATTTTGACAATTTACTTCTATTAATTTTTCTTGGCGTAAAACAATTTTTTACGTTATGTGGCGTCCCAAATCTTTCGTTTCAGAAGTGGGATATGAACATTGCATTGATACTATTCGCAGAGAATATTGTCTTTTTACTTGTTATTGTTATTATAAATTGTTAAAAGATTTATCACCCAGACCGGTAATGAGGCCCGCGGTGGGGACTAGATTATGATTGTTTTCTCCAATCACTGACCTACCACTACAACAATGCACTGAATAGTTTCATAGAACTACTAATACTTGATATTCAATTATCACCGTTCTGTCTCCGACCCAATGAACATGACAGAGGAGGTGGCAATTGAAATATTCGCTTTCTCGTTAGCTGTATATATTACGAACATTAATATTAACATTGCCAATAAATTCTTGTTTTCAAAATATTAAATGTTCTTGTCTACGCCATTACGTTGTACTTAGATTCATATAATTTAGATGTACGTGCATGATATCGTATAGCATGCGATTGTCTAGTACCAGTTGATCTGACGTGCTTGTGTTGTTTCGTTGTAGTGTAGCCCTAATAAAGTTCCAAATTCAAACCGGAACTTTCGAAACTTCTTTTAATCTACATATCTGGTTTGTAGATAATAGAATTGAAATAATTTCGTTCTTAATACAGAAAGTGCTCTATCTTGCAAATAAATTAGTGTTCCTAAATATATTTGAACAATCATTTTGACAAGTTTCTATTTATGTAATTATATTGGTTAAATAATATCTTTAATTTAATTAACCCGTCAATCACAAAAATACATTTGAGAAGAAAATTTTCCTAAAAAGTGTTCCAGATTTTCATTCATTTTATCGTAGGGAGAAAGCGAAGATAACTCGTCAGTTTATGACGGCGAAAGAACTATTGCAAGAAAAGTAATACGAGCTCTGAAGCCAGAAAGTTCGTTGGTCTGCAAAAAAGCAGAAGAGAGCAGTTGCACGAGCCCGAGGAGTAGGCGTTGGCGTTGCCGAAGGCGGCAGTGGGAGTTGCAGACGCAGGTGAGGCGGTGATGTCGTTCACTCGGGAGGTGGACGATGGGAGAGGGGACGGTGGTGACGGTGGGGGAGGGCACAGTGGTGATGTTGGTGATGGTGAGAAGATGGTGATGGTGAGGGGGCGATAGTGATAGTGAAGGGAAGATGGTGATGGTGAGGGGAAGGTGGTGATGGTGAGGTGAAGGTGGTGATGGTGAGGTGAAGGTGGTGATGGTGAGGGGAAGGTGGTGATGGTGAGGGGAAGGTGGTGATGGTGAAGGAGAGATGGTGATGGTGAGGGGAGATGGTGATGGTGAGGGGGAGATGGTGGTGGTGAAGGGACGATGGTGATGGTGACGGAACGATGGTGATGGTGACGGGACGATGGTGATAGTGACGGGACGGTGGAGTGCTGTGGTGACGGTGGGGAGGTGACAGAGGGGCGGTGGGGGAGGGGACGGTGGGGACAGTAACAGTTGTGACGACAGAGCAGGGGACGGTAGGTGCAATAGGGACGGCAATGATGACAATGGGCGGCATCGCATGGTCGGCGGTGCAGACGTCGGGCAGAAGCGCGGTCGACGGCGCGGCGGAGGCGGGAGATGAGCGTCCCGCGGTCGCGCGCCGAAGCTTTCAGCGCCTCTCGGCGGTAATAGCCCCCGCGCGCGCTCGTGTTGCTCCCGAAAGCGACCCAGATGCGGACGGGCGCCTCTCCCGCCAGGCACGCCCACCTCCTCCGCGTCGTGACACAGCGCCCGCCGCCGCCCGCTGCCCCGCTTGCGCGGTCAGCTGCTCTGATCGGTAGTTTTCCGTTCTAGACCAGGCAAATACCGGAGCAGTACCCTTAAAAACGAACCAGGGGACGCGCACGATCTTTCCTTCCTCTTCCTTGCCCTTTTCTCATCCCTTACTTACATATACTTACACTTACATGCACTTCATTACTGTACATGTCAGGAGACCGGTCGGGAGCTTACAGCTTGTCCCAGCTGGGGCGCTGCCTCGCCGTTGGGAGATGCCTGGGCGGGGAAAACCCCGCAAGCCGTCGGTAGGTCTGCGCCGGATCTCTTCATCCAGCGGGGGAAGTTCACCGTCACCTCCTGAAGAGAAAACATGCACTTAAGGACCAACGACCTCAGCAGTTGACGTGCCCGGAATCACTAATCAATCAACCAAAAATATCCGTCCGGTTCCGCATCTGACTTCTGTTTGGCCTCTTCTTCCTCTCTAAGTTTTTCTTACTGTGTGTGTTTTTTTTCTTTCGCCTATCCTTTATCTGTCTCATTTACTCTTTCGTCTTTCCATTTTTTCCTTTTTTTCCATTCCTCTTTTTCCTATTTTCTATTTTCTTTTTCCTATTTTCCTTTTCTCGTTTGCTTTCCGCATCTTATATTTTTTCTTTTATCTTTTCATTTTCTTTTTCTCATTCCTTATTGTCCGTCTCTAAATATTTGAAGTTTACGATCGACTCATTTATACTTCTTCGTCTTCCATTATAATACATGAATCATAATACACTTGTGCAAGGTGTGAGCCATGTCACTGCATGGTTGGGCTATAATTATTTGCATAATATTATACTCTGTACCATTTAATTCCTAAAAACAATTTTAAACCAATAAGAATGGGAATTTGTAGGTTTATCCATTCTTGAAATGTTGTTTTACCAGCTAAAATAAAACCGAACATTGCTCTAAATCCTACGCCTAACTTCTTGAACAAAAATATTTAAAAAATCAATAGTTCTGATTTTTTTTTCGAAAATCCAGGGAACAATGCTTTGATATAAGAGCGTCTTAAGTATTTTAAATTACCGCACCAGTTCGTGAACTTGCCGTCATATGTTCTCTCCAGTTCAGCATTCTTTATTTCCCGCGTGCTAACGATGATTGATTTAGTGTAGTTATCAATGATGCCAGGCGATCAAAGTGATTTCAGACATTATGAACGAGAAGAGATCGCAGACCACTTCTTGCTGGGCGGCAAAGGTTAAGAATGAATTACTATCCATCAAGCGCAGGAAAGCCCTTGTATGAGATCGCCCGGCTCTCTCGTTCCTTTTGTTTGCTCGAATTGCCTGCCGCTCCGCAGTGTCTAATCACGCGTGTGTTCGCCAGAACTCCTCGAGCGGGCGGAGTTTCCCGTCCATCTCGTGGTAGCCGGTTGATTACCAGAGCTCTTACGCAATAGGGTGTAGTTTTGGAGAAAATTGCGAAAAGCGAACTTGATAGATTTCTCGAATCTGTAAGATCTGTTGCTAGAATCTGTAAGATCCAACTGCTAATCTGTTGGAAGTTTACTGGTGGCTGCTGAATGATTGTTCTTTTAAGTACCATTGCTTTAAAGATTTTATTTGTTTAATATCAATGAACTTGGGAGCTCTACATGTACATTTTACGTTTATTGACATCTTGAAGATACAGCAAAAATTCACTACAACCTGAAAATAGAAATCGAACTTTGAGGTACAATTTTTTAATATTTTGATTTCCATGTCATTTAGATCAATCTATAATCTTATGATTACACCTGTCAACTAAAATTTAGCTTTTTGTCTGTTAAATGGAACATAATAGCTGATTATTATGGAAACTGATGATCTAATTTCAAATTTGTGGAGCATTTATTTGTAACGGGCATGGTTGTTTTGTAATAGGTTATTCAAAAGTACACACTGTTGTCAAGTTATTGTATTTCTTTACATTACTTACATATAATAATATCAAACAAAATGTAATTTTGAAGGATTGTTTACAATATTTCGTTTGGGTATATCCTTTTTTAGTTCTCACCAATAATCTGCAAGCATAATTTGATTCCATTTTCTCTTATAATTTTTTGTCCATTATTGCAGTGTCTTGGTGAAATCACTCACCGTGTTTGCCACTCACAGCATCGAGATTTTCTGTAAAGAACTATGTGTGAATGCAGAAAATGCATATTAAGGAGCATGTTACATCCCAGAGCTTTATAATCGTGAAGGAGTTCCGAACTCTATTTCTTCAGAGGTCTCAGCTTTTCTGTTGTCAAGGAATTCCGTTGCTATCTTTTGAAGCGAGATCCCTGCAACCTTTTCAACCCTCTTCAAACTTGCCTCAAAGTCATGTTCCCTTTTATGCTCTTTCATTTGTAACCCTACAAATACACCCTTTTTTATTTTTGCCTCATTGATCCACGGGAATTTGGTCTTTGGTAAACCTGGCCCTCTTTTATCCATCACCTTCACAAATTGTTCATCAATTCGAGTTTGGTGTGCAAGCGAGGAAGATATGCATGTAAAGCATTACAAGAGGGTGCAAAGTTACATTTGTTGTCCGATAATCAGATGTCGTTGTGGCCTGTGCTTCTTCACAAAATTATTTTTGCGATATCTGCTCTCCCACTCACATAGAAAACAGCAATGGGAATTGTAAAAGACATGTGTCACGCGTTTCCTTTACGCCAACTACTAAGTAATGATACATAAGGAGACAAGCAAATATGAGAGGCCCATGATTTGTTCTGATCACCGATTTGACTTACTATTTATATCCCTTTCGTAAGGGAGTAATATTTCGCCTTTGTCTCTTCAAAGTTACCTCACCACACAAATAATAGAAATTGTTTGGATGGTTTACTCACTTGCAGGGAATGTGTTTGAACAAAAATTAACACTAGAACGCAACGAATAGATAAGTCGTTCACTATAGAAATATCAACACCTTTCTCGCTCGACCCGCAGGGCGCAACTAAGGTGTAGTAGCGCCGAGTCGGCGCGTCATTTACATGGGTCACTGCAATTCCCTTCGCAATACCCTAAGTTGCTCAACTTTGTCAACCGGTGTGGCATCATCTTCAAGTTTTTAGTAGAATCTACAATTTCATATATTGTTGGCGACCACCGTCTTGTAATAATCTTGCAAGCAACTAGCATTTCAGCATAAACGAAACGTGACTATCTGCGAAATATATATAATATTAGTATATGTGCGATTACATTAAAACTGAGCCCGATGGGCAATTTTTTTATTGTATTCGGCTTTAGCGTAGGTCAGTACATAAGAAACAGATAGAGTTAGCCATTTAACGAAATCACTTTCGACCAGTGTTATTAACACCCTCTAAGGGAGCAGTCTAGGAAGCAGTTTGTCATTTGAGAGAGTAGTACAGAAGTTGACAGATACACATGCGTGAAAATAATGCTCGCGATCGGCACAATATTATAGCAGTACCTCTCATAGTAATTTTCCTATGTTCCTTAATATGTTCGCTGTAAGTACACAAACATGAACTTGGTTCTCGTGTGAACAAATAGCACTGAATATTCATGTTTTCTTTTTGCTTTCCACAAACTGATCAATCTCTTTTGATGGTACCCTTCTAGATTCTGCATCGATAACGCAATGCCCTAACAGCCATATTCACGTTAATATCTTACAATTCGCAAGCCCAAAAAAGTAATCCTATACTATTTTCATGCATTTACCTCATTAATGTTTTTTATACTATAATTGAAGAATTTTTCTTTAGATAATTGTAAAAAGTAATCGATTGAACGGCCAGGAAGACGTTACAATTACTTTATTTTTCTCTTGTTATTAGATGGGTTGTTTTCATCTCCATTGTATTTTTTTCGTTCAGATTCTACGCAACTCCATGTCAGAGCTAATTCTGAAGTTATCATTTGTTTTCTTTGGAGCAATAAATTGATTTTCCGTTTTGGAAAACGCGCTTAAAATATTCATTCACGCTACCAGATGATACTTCAGGATAATAAAAAAAGCAACTACAACACTTATTCACGTGTGAAAGACTTATAAGGTTTTCGTGTTCCCTTTCGATGGCTCTCTTCCCACATTTCAGTAAAATTCCCTTTCGACGATTGTTCTCTATCTACACTCACTGCATATTTTCTCACGGGGTAATGCGCAGTAATGCACACACAGGGACATCTGTGTTTGTATTTCTCATGCGGTAATGCATACTAGAGAAAATACGCGCTTTATGTTTTGTGTACTGCATGTCTGGTTCTCTCAAAATCTCAAATGACAATTGACTTTATAGGAAAGTGAGTAATCAAAGAAGTACGCAATAGCTCAGTGTATCGTTTTGCATTATACATTTGGCATTTGAGCAAAGTCAAGATGTAGAGTAACATTCCTGCTCCATGTGATCGTGATATTCATCCAGTTTCAAAACCGGTCTCAAAATAAATGCAGTAGTAATTCCGAGTTTGTCCCTTGTTAGGTAACAGTAGCTTTTCTATTCTAAAAGCCACATAAAAGTTAAACCTTTTTATCAATGTACATTGTTATAATAATGTTTTCAATTGATTTCATTCTTATTAACATAAAAGGCTAATGCATTTATGTTCCAAGTCGGTCCTTAGGCGTTGATGTTTGGATGTTTCTTTATATTTCTGGGGCTCTGAATCTCAATGTAACAAAACAAAATGACAAAATTAATTACTCATTCTCATTCACTTTAGATGGATTTTTGCGTATGATATGAAATGCGAGAAAGATGCCTTAGACGTTAAAATCATCTCTTGTTGAATTTTAGAAAACAAGTCTTCATTATTATATTTGCTTAATGTCTTCGAATTGTTTTATTTTGTGAATTCAAGTATTCACTCGTTCAATTGCATCAAAAAATACGAAAATTTCATGTGTGATATGTAATTTATAAATATTATTGCAATGAAAATGCAACATTACATGATTATACGTTCTAGGTAAAACGTTATTTGGTCGAAAAAGATCACATTTTACCAAATTTGCAAAGATCACGGGCAATAATCATTTAAATTAAAGGCTTGGTGTTTTAAAAGTAGAATATATGTATTTGATAACAATCAGATTTTTGCACATATGCGTCAATAATATACTCCTCCTTGAAAATTAAATTTTCCATAAAAAACATTTCGATTCCAAAGCTTTTAATTTATGATGGAGATTATAAAAATGACTAATTAATGAAGATTAATAATAAAACTTATCCAATTTTATTTATGACAATCCTTTATGACTACGAAACGTTGTGTTCTGTGTGCAAATATGAACAATAAAGGATTGTCATAAATAAAATTGGATAAGTTTTATTATTAAGAAACACACACTGACAGTCAGAAACAATTTTACAATTTTCCAATTGGTCTACAAGCTTTAATGAAGATTATAAAACATAAATCAAGTGGTGCAAAGATGTGCCATTATGCACTACTGTCGGCCAAGCAAGAGTCAATGAAGTAAAATTCAATAATATAACAGGATCATTTATGAGACAAAGATGCTCTCTATGGGCTCCCATCGTTCTATAATATAATACTCGTGTCTTTTTCTAATAGAAATGTCATTCAATCAAATAAGTTTCTTCTAGAGAAGATGGAGATCGTCATTTTTTTAAAATATGTTTGGTCTTCAGTTGAATACCCTGGCGTATAGTTGTACCACTTGATGATATTTCCTATAAAACGTACTTTAATCACTTTTTATTTCTTTTTATAACTATTACACGTTTTCTGTTCCACAAATTCTCCACCTGTCCATCACAAACCCTCGCACGCGAACCGCGCGCCGGAAGCGAAGCAGAGCATTTTCACGCTCCCTTTCGACTTCCCACGCTCCGCACCTTCCCTTTCGACGGCGCGGCGCCGCGCTGCGCCGCACCGGCCGTTCCAGTTCCTGCACGAATTACCTCCTCGAGACGGCGGAGGAGGAGGAGGAGAAGGAGGAGAAGGAGGAGAAGGAGGAGAAGGAGGAGAAGGAGGAGAAGGAGGAGGAGGCGGCGGGAGGTTCCCTTTCTCCAATTACGAAGACGCGTTCCGGAGCAGTGTGTGTCTGAGCTGTAAGATGCATTTGCTCTCGGCACGACACGACGCGGCTCGCTGCGGCGGCGGAAAGACGCCCTAGAGGCTCCCCATGTGCTCGTGATACGGGAATGTTTCACCCTCAAGGCTGACTCCACATATTTGACATTCGCCGAGCAGCAAGCTACTGCTTGCCCGATCCCGAATAGCTGATGTGTTTGGCGTACGTTCGCTTCCTTTGATTGTCTAAAGGCGGCTCCACACATTCGACATTTGCTGAGCAGCGAGCTAACTGCTCGCCTAATCCAGAACAGCTGATGTGTTCGGCTGAATGTTCGCTTCTTTTGATGTATTCTAAAGACCGACGCACTGTAAGGTAGGGCGAGCACCAATTGTTCGTCACTCAGAAAATAGCAAGCAACTCATCCACTCTACTTGGCTTCGGCAAGCGGTTGCTCGCTGCTAGCCGAATAACGAATGTGTGCAGCCGCCATCATGTTTGGAAGTGGAATGTTTGACCTATCTCGAAAACGCCAGCGGTTGCGATAACTAAGTGGCAACCTGAGGCATATCTACAGTATGGCAGACATGGCACGTGCCATGGCCACCTCTCTCAAGGGGCACTATTTAGAGTATACTAGTTAAAACAAAACAAAACCCTTAATTTGAAATATCCTGATAGGGGCGCAAATTCTATGCTTACTATGGGCGTCTGAATGCCTAGATACGCGTTGAGTGGCAACACTGATGCCTGTGTGGTATAGTTCATTGAGAGTTTCTGGGCTTCGAGCACCGACGGTGGGAGAATTTTCTACTTTAAATAGATGGATCGAATTTAACCAGTGTCTGAAGGAGGATTCTAGCGACGGTGATCAGTGATCGGGTGTTTTCCGAGTTTTTCCCCTGTCAGTACCGGGCGGATGACTGAGAAGTGCCTTAACAAAATTTTGTTTTAATTTCTTCATTACTATTCTCCGTGATATCTTTCTTCAATATTTAATTGTATATTTCCTAATATTTAATTAGCAAGTTATTGGCGTTTCTCTTAAATACTTCATTACACCGTATACTTCATTACACCGTGAGTGCTTAATTATTTCTTCACTAAAATCTTCTTCACTAATCTTCAATTTCAATCAAGCGGTAAAAAGTATATTCTAGTTATTGTATTCAATCTCTTTTAGAAATCAGGTAGCTTTTATAGACGTCGATGATTATCTTTTACATCATCACCTTCGTCAATCATAAGAAAGAAAAATGACTGATCATTATTCTCTATTTAAATTCTTAATCCGATTTCGGAGAAATGATAAATATTAAGTTAAATTAAAGTGATATGAATCTTTCTGTTGTTCATTGCACAACATTGTGCAAACAACAGCCAAATTTCATGAAAAACAATGTCGATTTGGAAGTAAGTATTACAATGTTATGATCTGATTTATCATTAATATATTTTGTTCAACTCTGGAAATGAAAACGAATTAATGGCTCTGAACCCATATACAACATTTAAAATGTCATAATTCACATGTGGGTAACTGATATGAAGGTAGATTGATAAGTAAGGTGTAATGGTTCATGAACAAACTGTATTTTCCCAAACCATACTGCATATGCTGTGATTACAACGGAAATTCTCAAGTCAGGTGAAATTTTTAAAGTATTTTCCTTTCATCAGCCTAACAATTATTAGAGTCTATTTCTACCAGTTCAATTCCGTCATTGTATTTCCTGTATTCTCTCCCCTTAACATTTTTAATCTACAAGTGTATGTACCTTTTGGCATAATCAATAAGAGTTGGCTTACACTCTGCAGTTCCAGCTTCAACTAATGTTAATGATAAGGTGCCTGTTTATCGTATTTGAGGGTTAAGTCATTGCACTGAAAGCCATCAGTGAGTTTACTCCAGACTATTATCTTAATTGGGTCATCGATTTCTGTGTTACGCATACAAGTGAGGCGTACGTTTGTGACTGAACTGTTCCAAGCGTACTACTGAGTGTAGGTGCCTCCCACGCTGGTTGCGGCCGCGGAGTGACGGGCCCGCCCTGAAGCCTTCGGTGCTGGGGAGTCCAGGGTTCATCGCCGGGGGAGCTGGCTCATTACGCTAGCAGGGGCGGGCAGTGGCCTCGAGACAAATTCGGGGTCGGGAGCGCCGCCGCTGCCGCAGTCGGGGCCGCTGCGCTAATCAATCATGCGGCGCTCAATCCATCACGGCATTAGGCCCCGCGATCGCCCGCCCGCCCGCCCGCCCGCCCTCTCGCTCGCCCGCCCGCCCGCCCCGCCCGCCCGCCCGCCCGCCCGCTCGCCCGCCCGCCCGCTCGCCCGCCCGCTCGCCCGCCCGCCCGCTCGCTCGCCCGCCCGCCCCGCTCGCTCGCTCGCCCGCCCGCCCGCCCGCTCGCTCGCTCGCCCCGCCCGCCCGCCCCGCTCGCTCGCCCGCCCGCCCGCCCGCCCGCCCGCCCGCCCGCCCGCCCGCCCGCCCGCCCGCCCGCCCGCCCGCCCGCCCGCCCGCCCTCTCGCTCGCCCGCCCGCCCGCCCGCCCGCCCGCCCGCCCGCCCGCCCGCCCGCCCGCCCGCTCGCCCGCCCGCCCGCCCGCTCGCCCGCCCGCCCGCCCGCCCGCTCGCTCGCTCGCCCGCCCGCCCGCTCGCTCGCCCGCCCGCCCGCTCGCTCGCCCGCCCGCCCGCTCGCTCGCCCGCCCGCCCGCTCGCTCGCTCGCCCGCCCGCCCGCCCGCTCGCTCGCCCGCCCGCCCGCCCGCCCGCCCGCCCGCCCGCCCGCCCGCCCGCCCGCCCGCCCGCCCGCCCGCGCGCTCGCCCGCCCGGAAGGCGGCGACGGCCGTGGTTAATGGCCCTGGTTAATGGTTTAGGAGATACGGCGCACTTTTCTTGAAAGAGACCGTTGGAAAAGTAAAATTTTTGATATTTTGAACCCGGGAAACTGTAACTAACTGGTTCGCGGCAAATTATTGGAGTACATATTGTAGTTGGCACTTACTGACAGCTTCATTCGGGGCAGAGCGGGAATTGTTTAGGTCAATTGTTTAGGAGACACCGCGCGCTTTTCTGGAAAGAGGCCGTTCGCAAAGATAAAATTTTGGAATTTTGAACCCGGGAAACTATAACTCAGCCGTGCGCGGCAAATTTTTTGATTACAGATTATATTTTACACTTTCATGCAGCTAATTTCGGCGCTCATAATGAATTGTTATGGCTAATGGTTTTGGAGACACCGCGCGTTTCCTTGAAAGGGGCTTTCAAAATGTAAGTTTTGGGGATTCGAACCCGGGTAATTTAAACTAGCCGATCCGCGGCAAATTATTTTATTAATGATTATGTTTGCCACTTGGTTAGTGCTAATTTCTGCGCACAGTATGAATTGTTAAAGCTAATGGTTTACTAGAGAATGCGTCTATTTATTGAATGGGGCTAATTTAAGAAGTGCATATCTGGGATTCGAACCCGGGTAATTGTGTCTAACCGGTTGGCGGCAAATTTTTTATTACAGATTTTGTTTTTCACTAGTTTTCGGGAAATTTTGGCGTCGATTATGAGTTGTTATGTGTGATTTTGTACGGGGGACGTCCTTTTACTTCTTTGATTGCGCTCTTATATTGAACGTATCTTTAATGTTTTTTTAATTCTTAATATTTTTTGAAAGAATGGAGATATCAATTTTTTATTTTCACATCTTAAAAACGGCAAAATAGCTGAACATTATGGGCTATGCAGTTTTGTGATTGGATGAAATGGACCTGCTAACTTCCATTGGAAGTTAGCAGGACCACTGATTTTTGGGGGAAAATGGCTCGCGGCAAATTTTTTGTTTTCGCATCTCAAAAACGGCAAAAAAGCGGCAAATTATGAGCTATGCAGTTTTGTGATTGGATGAAATGGACCTGCTAACTTCCAGGACGTGGCGTCGGCCGTTATGGTGAAGGGAGTTGGTGCGGCAATAGGTGCGCGGAGGCGGCGATTCGGCCGAGATGTTGTGGAGCGTCACTTGGGTGGATGGTAATTCTCATTAGGTAGGCCGGATTCGTACGATGTAGTATACTCCTGAGGATTATAGAGGGCAAATGATAACTGTGAGAAAGAATCGTAACGGACGTAAATGAAAGAGAAAGGAAAACAGCAAATCGGAAGAAAAGAACCCAAAAGCAAGCAGAATGGCTCAGTAGTGAGAAAGAAATGAAATTCTTGCAGAAAAAATGGGAGGGAAATATAAAAGGTGTTAAAATGTGAGGAATGAAAGAGAGAGAGAGAGATAGCGAGTGAAGTAGTTGAGAAAGGGTGAGTGAGTAGAGGAGAGGGAATGATCAGGGAGAGGGAAAGGATGGGAGAAGATGGTTGAGAGGGAGAGATATGAGAGGGCAAGTGAGGGAGGGAAAGCGAGGGAGACAGAGCGAGAAAGAGGGAGAGAGCGATGAGCGGGAAGAGTATTGTGAAAGAAGCGGGAAAGATAAATAGAAACCTATAAGCATTCAATTAAGTGGAAACATATAATATTTCAAAACTGTAAATACACTACAGCAGTGTAATGTTCAGAGTTCGTAATTAAAACTGATACAAACCATTATGTGTATACAAATTTTAATAAATGTAAATATAAACTCAATAGAAGCACATTCTAAGGTTTGGAAGCCACTTTTCTCATCTGAATTTATTCATCAGGGTCATTAGATCTCATGTTGTTATGAACAAATACATTTAAACGCATTTAAACTCATATTGTGGCCATTGGTGTTCACACGAAAATAATAAGTATTATGAATGCAGATTTAACACAATATTTTGAAAAGTAGAACAACAAATGTCCAGGTATTTAGTGCAGGTGTTGGTCCTTCACCGTGACCCTTTACTTAAGAGATTTTAATCACGTTTTGGGTCACGACATGCAAATGGTACCTCTCAAACCTATCTTACAGGCAAATCTCGATGACGATTTAAGAGTGCAGCGTGCCACACGTTTCCGGAGTTTTCCAAGAATCGGCCTCTACACCTCACCGGTAGCAAAGTCACGACCTTTCTTCCATCCCCTTCACTTCCCCGGACCTCACTCCTTGCTCGTCCGAGCTGCATTGTACTAATTTAACATTAATTAATCGATGATTTATGCCCGTGCGGGTTGCCTTGGATCGCCAGTCAGAATGGCAGCGACCGTAACCGCCCCGAGACCAATTTCTAGTCCAGTCTCGCTCCCTCTCGCTCGACCTCCAGTGCGAGGCGTCATCACTCATCTAGATGAGGGGCATGGTGCGCCCTAGCTCGTTTTGGGGGGGAGGGGAGGAAGTGAGGGCGGGGGCTGAGGCGGGGGCGGGGTCTGGGAGAGTGTGGGTGTGGGAGCGGGGTGTCGGCGTTCGCCCCGCGGGAAGGTCAGCAGACCAGTAAAGATTGCAAGGGAATGTGATTGGATTCACTCTTCATGCGAATTTCTTTTAGCGAAGTTGTGGGTCAGCGTATGATAATGACGAGTAAGTAATCAAATTTGGAGTTTGCAAACATCTTCAAAAGACACCGTAGCATGCATTTAAGACGAAAAGAGAGTAAAGGTTGGGTTTTCTGAAATGCATTTGAAAGTGGACTACAATAATGTTGTGGGTAACTAGAAGAGATTGAAATCAAGACTGGAATATTTGCAAGAATGAAAACTTGGAATAAAAGGGAAATGAATAGGAGAAATGACAATTACAGTGAGAGACATCAAAAGAAAATTGAGAATATACCACAATTTTCCGTTACCTATTCACTAGGCACATTGTAATTCAACGAAAATATTCCTTTTTTTATCAAGTTGTCATTTCATTCTTGAAACGGATGAAGTGTGCCTGCGTGTTCTTATGACTGACAACAATACCGGGTGAGAAACCGTTCACCATGTCCGAATAATCACCTGTGAAATTGCCTGTACAAGAGCTGATATCAGTGTCAGCAAAGCCACGGAGCGACGCCTCTAGCCATTCGGGGTCCAAATAATGACTCAGAAGAATGTAATCATGAACGATTCTTGAAATGAAATATGTGATAATGAAAATGAATTCTCAGATATGAAATTATATAAGTTTTTTAGAAAATAATTAATGCTAATAGAAAATGTCTGATAATTAATGTAAGTGATCCCACTTCTTTATAAGTGGTACATTTTTTGTTTTGTTGGTTTTAGACAAATGAGTAAAAATACAGTCGCCTACCAGTGGAGTGGGGAAGGTCTATCTTTGTTTAGGTAAGGGTAATTCGTGAAATAACCCGAATTCCACTTGAGGTTAAAACTTCTCAGAGAAGTATACTCATTGCTACGCGCCTCATTGATAAGTTTCAAACCACTGATGGAATGATGGGTGTTTCGGGGCACGTCAACAGCATTGGTCATTAGTCCCGTTAGATTAGTGAATATTTTTGACGCGGGGCCGCTTCAGACGGGACAAGCTCTAAAATCTCTATTGGTCCGCCAATATGCATAGTAGTATAGTGCATGTAAGTAGTAGTGTGAGGAAGGAAAGGGGAAGGGTCAGTGATGAGGAATGAAAGATGGTGCGTGGTCCGTGGCCCATTTGTTAGTACTGTTTCGTCAGTCGCCTAGTATTGATAGTAGAGAGATCGCAAAAACTGCCTATCAGAGTAGCCGGCTGCTAGAATTCTCCTGCAGACAGCACCTATATTCGTCCTAGTTCCATAAGATGATATTGAAAATCCATCTGTATTCGAACCCTGTGTCAATGCTAGCTCTGAGCTATATCAGCCGTTCACAACCCACTAGTGAAATAACGTATGATAAGTTGAAAGCGTGTGCCGGGACCGACGGGACGCGAACGCCTCCGCATAACTCGCGCGTGACGTCACGCGTTCGCGTGCGCGCCCCTCCGCGGGCACCGAATGCACCTTCGTGCAGCGCCGAAAGGCGGACGCCTACAAACACTCCCAACACGATTAAAGACGCTACACATTTGCGGTGATCTGGTGCTACTGCAGTGCCCTTGCATTTTCACCACCTCTGGACCCTTTCATCCTCTAAGAGCTCACTTTGGGACGCTAAAGAAAAGGTAGCATACTCGCCTTTCAAACTGCGTATACTGACACGTGACAACGAATATTTTAGTGGAGCTGAGTGTGCTGGTCAGATTATTACCAAGAGGCTCAACACCTTCAGGTTGACATGATAATGTTAAAGAAGTTGATGATGGTGATGATGATCATCATCCTCAAGATGAAGTTGAGAATCAAGGTAATGTTGATGAAGTTATGTTGAACAAAAAGATAATGGAGTAGAATCAAAAGAACAAGAGGAAGAAAAAGAAGTAACTAGGACAAGAAAAAGAAGAAAATGACGAGGAGAATGGATCGATCAGAGTAAAAAAGTTCTGTAGGTTCCTAAAATGATAGCCTCCAAAATTGAAGTAAAATGGATTGGAATGTAGTGGATTGTAATAAACACTGGCAAAAGATTAGCAGCCAAATGCTGGAATTGGTGAATTTTCCTTTGTAGAAAACTATTTAAAATCAAGACTAAATAAATATACTTCACTTAAAGCAGGAAACACAGAATACGTAATTTTAAGTATCGCAGTGTAATGTATTTGTATACTCTTATTTTTAATAAAAATACCTGTAGGCAATTTTGTAATGTAAATTTGGAAATTGTCCCCTGGTGAAGCTTCCTCTAGCTACATCACTGCGTTGGCCACGCACTTTGGATGTAATTCGCGCAAAGCCTGTGAGACTAGCGGACCTTTGTGAGAGTCGTAACTCTACTCCAGCAACATTTAGCTAAACCGGCCCAGCCGGCTGGGCGTTGCAGTTTTCACACGAAATTTCCAATGTTTATAGGTACTTCCTGATTTTTCGGACATACTGCTAGTGAGTAATGGAGGATTAGAACATTTTTTATTTCATTTTCACTAGAAAGGATCACACGAATTACGAGAATGGCCTGAAAAGTTGTACATTAATATTACCCTTACGTTGCACCTGCCGCGTAAATTTCGGATACGGATATTGCAAAGTGGATTATAAAAAGAGTTCCTTCTATAAATTTCAACAGGTTGTGCATGTTTTAATTACTGTCTGAGCATACTGGAACACTCATTTCAATAGTAACATGTGGTTCTGCAAGAAACTAGACATTTTAAAGATCATACATTTTTCGCAACATTGGTGGCGATACAGGTGCATGAAACAACTCGAGCACAGTTTTCTGTTTAACTTTTTAACACTTATATGGAAACACGATTTTTATAACGCAAAGAGAAACACCGGTCCCAGAGACCGACATTTGTTATTAGCGTTCAATGTGGGATTGTAAGGTAAAATAAATTATAGATCTGTTTCAATTAATTCATCTATTTCTTTAGAGCATTCTCAATTATTTTATATTATAAAAACATGAAATAATTGAAAAATATTGAAATTGTTTAAAAAGATCGGAATTGTTGAAAAATATCGGAATTATTGAAAAACACTGAAATTGTTGGAAAACATTGATATTGTTGAAAAACTTTCTAATTGTTGTAAAACGTTAAAATTGCCTCTAAATCCATACAGAGTTGATCCAACTGGTCTTTGTGGGCTAACAAGGAATCATTTTTGTCCTACTGTCCCAAGTTAATTTTCTCTTCATCAGATCAACAATAACTTCTGCAGAATTAAATCAATTGTCTAAAGTGACATTTCTGTTGAGACCCTTCAATAGATTTGCATACAAAAAGCATAGCTTGAGTAAGGTTCTAAATTGTTCTCTTCTTGAGCTGGGATCGTCCGAACGAATTGGGCGATACATTTCAATATTTTGAAAGCAAAAATATTAAATAAATATTTGAGGAATTTACCCAAGAGCGTTTATGGAAACACCCGTCTCAAGGACTATGTACACACTACGAGAAAAAATGGTCTTGCTTACCGCTACGAAAAATACGGAAAGAGAAACTACCGGTCTCTCAGACCGCTACGATATCCAAAAATGCCTTTAAATGTCCGACCGCTTTAACAGAAATAAACAATCTCGGCCGAGTGATAGAAGAGGGTCAGGGAGGAAGCTACTCTGACTGTCAACGCTCTCGCCCACTCATATCGCCCATTATTGCATAAATCAATTTCTCTTGGTGCCTGTCAGACCGATGTTTCTATATGAGTGTATAATAATGTGTAATAAGTAAGATTTTTATAATTGGGACCAAAGCCACCATAGATATTTTATTGTACATACTCCAATATTTTAATGTTTTATTGAAAATGTAATACTTTGTGTCCTTTACTTATCTTAAATGTTCTTCTCTCTTTCATCTATTTGTATATTTTATTTTGTATTTATTGTAATATTGTTTATATTTGTGTATATTGTAATATTTTTCTTTATTTGTCTTTTAAATCATTGATTGGAATGTATGTACTAAGTTATAAAATGAGATACTTAATTTTTACTTCTTGTGTACTACGTACTTACGTTTGTAGTGAGAAATTAATGTGAACCGGAAAGTGGCGATTTTTCGACAGAAAAACTCGAATGGTTGGTTTCTGATATCAAAAAGAGGTAATTTTTCTCTCCTGAATATATTCGTAGAAAAATACTTCCTCTAATACGTTGTTTAGCTAGAATGCACATGGGTTCTTGATACCGAAAAAATTGGGTTAAGGCCAAACGTCAGTCTCTTTCGTTTTCTTTCTCCCTCCCTCCCTCTCCCTCCCTCCCTCCCTCTCTCTCTCTTTCTCCGTCCTGTCCATCTGTCCAACCATAGGTCTACGGAAAACACTAGCTCACTAATGTTTGGACCATTTTCTCCCAAATTGATATTCCTCGATCAATATGTCCGAATTCGAGACATTTCCAATTCCTAATGAAAATTTGATTATTGGGGGTAATTTACATGAACTCTTAATACAATTTTTTTCAATTTTTTAAAAAATGGCTACAAATTTTTATATTATTTTTCTCGTCTAGAGCAATATACGCTCATAAATTGTGGAGGCCCGAATTTCCGTGACCTCCCTGCATTTTCGTAAATGACTTCAGTTTATTTTTTCTGCGCATTCCTACAATTACAATAGATAAATATTTCTTAATTAAATCTCTTCGTCGAAAGTATATCTTCATTTAATAAAAGTAATGCACTACAACGTTTTAAAAAAAATGATTTGCGTCTGTTCCACTTCCTTTTTAGTGTCAAGAAGGTTGTTATGCGGATGTCTATTTGGTGCAGTGAATGTGCTCAAAACTTACTAAACCTAAGTATGTCAGATCTAATCTCAACATAAACAAATTTTTTTGGGTACTAGAAACAGTTTGGCGGGTTCAAGAGTAGTATAATATTATGTAACTATGAAAAGTAGTACGAGAAAATGAAAATGTTGATGACTTGAACATTAGTTTCTCAGAGATCTAATAGATCAATTCAGATGCATTGTACAGACCTTTACAAGAATTTCTTTACTTTCTAACTTTGTAAAAGCTATTAACGTAAAATAAATATAATAATAATCATTCAAATATTCCATTAAATTTATTATTTTGCCAACATTTATTTAACTGAAATATATTTTCTATTTGTCTGAGACAGTAGATGACTATATTTGTATATTAAACTATACATTTTGTTTTATATTTTACTATTTTGGTCATCTCAGGGAATGGAGAGGTAATAAAGTAATAATTGGGCTAGTAGGCGTGTAGCATGAAGCTACCCAGTTAAAACCGTTTGGTAATAGACCGAAAAGAATGTCTTTAAGCTGAAGTTTAGTATCAACACCCAAGGTTAAGATCACTGAACATGACCTAATAAGCGTTTTAAATTACACCCTCGTTATGTGAGTAATGAAGTGATGTAAACGTCATTCTACGCGATAAGAGATACAGATCTGACAATATTTTATTTTAATATATCACCGCAGCATTAATCTGAAGGTAAAATCAACCAAGCCATAACTGACAATCGCGTTAGAAAAATACTAAAACGCATTTCATAGCAAACAGTGGAAAAAGGTTTAAGAAAAAAATAATGACTTAGATGATATTGAAGGCATAGACTTGCTTATAATACTAAACATGCCTTAGGGAAGGGGGCTAAGTCCCCCGAGCCTCTAGGTCTGTACATTCATACTGAACCTTGCAGACATGTAAGTAGAGCATTGGGCCTGAATCTGGATATGCCGGCACGCTATTTAGAAATCATCTTCCCATCACATGAGTGGGCCGCCTTGCCAGCCCGAAGTGCCACACTTGAGTTGTTTCGGGAGACACTTAGCGTCATTCATATTCACCGGGACAAGTGCTTCTCCCATGTCCATGAGTATAGGATACTATCACAACAAATCTGGAGCCCAACTGCAGTTCACTAGTGTTGTTACACCCCAGAGACTCGGAGCCCCCATCCGTATTCTCATTGCAATCACATTTCTGGTAACGTCAGTAATACCGAGAAAGTGAAAACTTGGACTGGAGTATTGTATTCCCAGTAAGAGCTTCTGTATGTGCAACCGAGAACCCAATCTTGCAAGCGGGTAAGCGCCAGCGGACATGAGGACGGGAAGACCGGTGGGCGGGTGAGCGGACGAACGAGCGGGTGAGCGAGCGAGCGCGGGTGGGATGGTGAACGGAGGAGAGAGAGGGAATGAGCGGGCGAACAGGTGAGCAGTCTGGATGGCGAGCAGTGCGCGGGCAGGCAGTGAACGGGCGGGCAGTGGACGGGTGGGAATGCAAGCGAGCATGCAGTGAGAGGGAGAGGAGGTGGGCGTGTGCAGACGAACAGTGGGTGGCGAGCAAGGAAGCAAGCAATGAGCGAGCAAGAACTGAGCGACAGAGGAGTTGGGTGAGCGAGCAGGAAGACAATGAGAGAGCGAGTGGGCGGGCGGGCAGGGGGGTGGGCAGGAGGACGGGCGGGCAAGAAGTGAGCGACAGAGGGCTTGGGTGGCCGACATTGGGCGGGAAAGAAGGTGATCGGGCGAGCAGGTGAGCAGAGAATGAGATAGTGGGCGGGTGGGCCGGGCGAGCAATGAGAGAGCGACAGAGGAGTTAGGCGGGAAGGCACCAGGCGGGAGAGGTGGGCGGACGAGCAGGTGAGGGGGAAAGCGGGCGCCCCGACGGACGAGCAAGTGAGTGGGAGAGAAGACAAGCGAGAGAGCAGATGAGCGTGCCTGCTGGCAGGCGAGTAAGTGGGCTGGCGAGTGAGTGGGCGGGCGAGTGAGTGGGCGGGCGAGTAAGTGGGCGGGCGAGTAAGTGGGGCGGGCGAGTAAGTGGGCGGGCGAGTAAGTGGGGCGGGCGAGTAAGTGGGCGGGCGAGTAAGTGGGCGGGCGAGTAAGTGGGCGGGCGAGTAAGTGGGCGGGCGTGTAAGTGGGCGGGCGAGTAAGTGGGCGGGCGAGTAAGTGGGCGGGCGAGTAAGTGGGCGGGGCGAGTAAGTGGGCGGGCGAGTAAGTGGGCGGGCGAGTATGTGAGCGGGCGAGTAAGTGGGAGGGAGAGGTGGGCGGGTGGGCAGGCGGGCCGGCGGTCGAGCAAGTGAGCGGGAGACAAGGTGAGCGGTAGCAGTGCGCGGTACGGCAACGACACGCTCCGCCGGCGGTGGCGGAAGCGCCGACCACGCCCACGCCCTCGCCCGCTGCGCCGCGGGCACGGGGACGAGCGTCGCAACGCCGCGAATGAACGACGCCTTGATGCCACCAAAGATGGCTCTTTCGTGTTTGTTTACATCAGTCAAATGGGTCAATTAACCCTAGATGCACAACCAGAAGTTACTTTGATTCCCGCCGTAATGAAATTATTGTTGCTCATTGTTGCTCAATAGTCAAGCAGTGATGAACCTGCAATGCATCCATTAGTTAACCATGCGTCTTTGTAAAGAATAGTCAGGATTTTCTGTGTCCCATTCTTTTTATAGCGCTGTGTATGTTAGACCCTTCCAAAGACATAATAAGACCATCTGAAAATAACCGTTACATGTACAGAGGGCCATGGAAGTGGTTTGTAACTGGAAAAGGCTAAATCAAAAAGAATTCCTAACATCCTTTAAACCCTAAGCAAGTGAACCTGCAGTATTCCTAGGGTAAGGGTAAAAATAGTGTGATTAGATTCAGAATGAAGATACTACTTTGAATGGGAAGAGAACTACGGTTAATGAATATGTTTTGTAAAATTGAGGGGGATTTGGATCCTTTGCCCTCTCTAAATCCACCACTGTTAGATAATTCGTGAATCGACGAAACATGATGTCGGAGCAGCAGGGTGACAGAGTGATGACGACGGCGTCTGGTCGGGGTGGCGAGCGGGCGGGAGGGCGAGCGAACGGCCCTCGCTGCTTCCCTAGGCTCTGCGCTCTAGCGGCGAGGTCGTGCACCGCCCCCGCGTCCCATTGAGGCCGCCCTCCCCCTTCTCGCCCCCCCCCTCGAGGCCTCGCTGCTCTCCTTCGTAGTTCCTTGTTATTCGCGGCGAATTGCGCCTATCCGCGTTCTGATTTGTCATACCTTTGTGTTGGCCTATATTTTTCTCTGCAGGTGAAAGCCTCTGTCGAACATTATATTCCATCAGAAAGTCCGTAATATTAGTCTTGCGCATCGAAATTCTCCAGTTCAGTGCGCAATAGGTGCACTTTGAAGTAAATGGTACCCGCGATAAACCTTTCGTACTTGCTGAGTGCTTTCAGCAACTTTAATCTCGTCTGATCGCCTTCTGCCGTAGTGGCTTTTATACATGAATGGAGAACGAATGATCAGTCTCGCAAAAAATTGAATGTTTCGATTTTTGTCTCTGTTCTTAACTGCATTCGATTCTGTGATTATAATTACATCTCCTCTAATTATTAATTTTAAATTAGTTGAGAGCAGTAAAAACCTCTAAGAAATAGAGCAGTTTTGTCAAACAGGAATTTGTGATTAAGTCTTGGGGTCCTGACATGGCCGAGAATCCTCGGAGTGTCAAAGTCTTTTGAACTTCTGAAGAATGTTCAATGGGGCTATGGGGAGAAGAATGCTTAGCTTGGAAAAAAAGGTTATGGGAAGACTTGGAGGAAAGGCTATGGAAAGAAAGTTACGCGCAATCTTATTGTTTATTATACTACCGTGACATACGTCCATACATCGATTGCTCTACGTACTCATTTGCTGACTACATTCCGCCACTGTCGGGGTTACTCACTAATGATTCTAAGTGAGAGGATCCACGGACAGCCGAACTCGCGTACGAACGCCGTTAACTATTTTTCCACTGAATATTTTTAACACCCAATAGAGCATAGGTACGGTCGCACTGCGACCGAAAAGTTCTGGCCATCACGGCCATTGTTCCAAGTCGGCAGAACGCTGTCCAATTAACTTCAATTATTCGGCCAAACTGATCCACTCGACACTTACATAGGCAAACTTGCTTTATTTATTTTTAAAAACAAGGGTCTTTGTAGAAGACTTCCGATACAAAGTAACGAAACTGAAACATCAGTGGGAATAAACTCGGTCGTTACCGCAGAAATCTTGAGAAAATTCATATGGATGGGTATATAAATAGACGAGTTCCTTTTGGAAGATTACTTCTCTGTACCCATCCATCAGCAGGAAGTTATGTCAGGAAATCTGAGTAGAAATGAGCACTCAGAGAGCAGTTTTGTTCTCATTAGATGTCACATGTAACGCAAAAATGTTAAGTCAGATGCAGTCGAAAAGAGTGCGACCACTTCCATTGGGCAGAATCATTCGGCCGTTCCCACCCGAATTCTTCTGCCGAACACGAATATACTGTGCCCATACCCAGATACCTCGCTGTCATTAAGACTTCCAATTGGAAATCGCAAACACATATGCGAACGCACCGTGTGATAAATAAAGTTAATGACATTCTATTATATTGGGTTTGATATACTTACCGATAGCGGGCGAAGTCATAGTTATTTACGTCATAAGCATCGTAAGATATCTAACTACAGCATGAGATGAGAGAATTATCAAACGAGGCTGTTAGATCAAGTTTGATAACCAATCGAGTATTCTCATACGATGTCATACATATCGTGCGGGTTATCCATTTTATAAAAATCCAAATGAACTATAATTTTGTAAATTTGACTACTCGACCTGCGGAAAGTGACATACGTATGTTACTATTAATTCCTAGGAGGTCATTAATTAATTCTGATGATACATTACATAACTTATTGTAGTTAATATTGGCTCGTCGATTATTACGCTTGCATTGAAATAACATATTACGAAATAAACCGGTGATTCTTTTCTAATTTATCACCTACGTAACTCCAATATTGTATTGTATCTTAAACTAGAATTTTGTTTATTATATGTTGTATGATATCTTATAAATATGGAGTTTTTGCACGCCTCAGCTGACATTATTATCTTTTACACACGCGCAGATGCACAAAAATGACGTGAAACTTGAACTGCGCATGAGCTGAAGATCGATAGAGCTGTTTTCTATAAGGTGCGCAAAAACTCCCTAATATTCTCTATCGACTGTATTTGTCTTAGGTGGATGCAGAGTATCAAAGGCCAAGCTTGAATAAATAAAAAAAAAAGAATTACGACACTGATCTCAGTTTTGTTGAGTTTGTCTTTAGACAAAGTGGGTAAATTCATTTTAGACAACTGATCACGCGTGATTTCATTTACCTTCAGTTAAACCCTTAAATTCCCATTAGCCGGTTCTCGAGGGCCCGGGCCGTGCGACCAAGGAGGCGGGCGGAACGCGACCTCCGCCCTGATAGCGTCCTCGCCTGCGCTCCGGAGGCCGGAACCGGGCTCCGCTGGAGTTCGGCTGCCGCCGCGGCCTCGGCCGCGCGGTCGCTCGGCTCGGCTCCTCGCCGAATCATCGGGCACCATCGCTGACGAGGAAGCTGCGCGTTTGGCATGTTCAAGAACGCTTTACGGGACGCCTGATCGTGGGTCCTTCTTGCCAAGGCGTGAACGAGGTCCTTGTCAGTGGGAAAAAAAAAGTAAATAGAGAGTTTTTGCACGCCAAAGCGGGCAGCACTATCGATCTTCTGCGCATGCGCAGTTCAAGTTTTGCATAAATTTTGTGCATCTGCGCATGCGCAGAAGGTCGATAGTGCTGCCCGCTTTGGCGTGCAAAAACTCTATATTTACTTTTTTTTGATAGTGATGAACGTGCGAGGTGGCAAAAACTCCCTTAAAAGTTAAGTACCGTATTTTCGCGAATCTAATGCGCCATCGACTCTAATGCGCACCCCATATTTGAAATTAAATTTATGAAAAAAAAGGGGTTTGTATTGAATGCGCATGAATGACAACAAAAGGTACGGTATTTTATTTAAGTAATACAACAATGGATTTATCATATACGTAAACCATATTACATAATTGAGAGTAATTTAATGTTACGTGACATATTGTTAAAGAAGAAAATTTGTGAACATGAAATAAGGAAAGTACATATTCAAAATGAATTTATTAATACTATAAATTAAAAGCGTGAATCACCATTATTTCCCACGGAAGGGATTTGTACTCAAATGTAATGCGCCATTGAATGTAATGCGCACCATGATTTTGAGTACTACATTTGGTCAAAGAAGGTGCGCATTAGATTCGCGTAAATACGGTAATTCACTAGGAAATGTGGACTATCCGGATGACGCTGAAGCAGTGTTTTCTGCGTTTAGACTTCTTATTGTGATCTTTTTCAGGGGGAAACAGTCATAATATTTTGCTAATCCTAATCAATGTTGCCAATACATGCAATGTTGTCATACTGCAATCATTCCTAGGGTTCCTTTTCTTCCTTTTTCTCCATGAATAAAAGGCCATTTTCTTTACGTTAGTTCTCTTCATGATCTAGATATAATTCTTTTCTTAGCGTTTTTTCCTACCTGCACTTTCGTTTTCGCTTCCAATGCTAGAATTATTAATTCTTATTCTTCAAAAGTCTTCTCCTTTCCGTATGGCATCATCATTAACCTTTACCTCTTTACACGTCCTCCCTTTTATTTCGATTCACAATAATTTAGTATTTAATAAGTGTATGGCTATATTCACATTGTAATATTCTTATTCTACATTTTAGAACTTTTTTGTGCCATTTTCTACAAAAAATATCACATCCACTTTTTCACTTCCAGTACCAGAATTATTATTTCTTACTCATTAAAAGACTTCTCTAGTTCCGTAAGTCGTCATCATTATCTTTACCTATGTATACTTCCTCCCTTTTTTATGTTCACAATAATCTAGTATCTAATACGTGTATGACTATATTCTCATTTTAAAATGTACAATAAAAACATTACAAACTTATTTTCTGCCATTTTCTGCTAAAATGATCGTATCCACTTTCGGCGGAATCTGTGCTAACATACTCTGTGACTTTCATTTAATCCAATTTTTTTGTTATTTTGATTTTCTTTCACTTTGTGTTGCTTCCCCACGTCATCGCTCTACCCGTACGCCTTCTTATTGCTACTTGTTTTCACCCTTTGCAAATTCCATTGACCTGCAACGAACGCCGTGTCTTGGGTTCTCCTGCACCAGTATTCTCGATTGCCTCGTGCCTGCTCTTCTCGGTTATCATGGCGGGGGATCGAGCTGCTTAAGTGTTTTCTAGAATTTATCACAATAGCGATGATGCAGTTTGTTTGAAGATACACATCGTTTTGAAATGGCTTTTAAGTCGGAAATGGGGCGCTTTCTTTTCGTATTGCGAATGAATAAAAACAGTTTTAACGCCAGCAATTTCAGAACAATTCTTCTCAGATTTGTTGTCGCTGCTAAAACAGTTTGAGTGGTCATCGCCAGAGAAGACGTATGGTTTTTTGATGTTGAAAGATGTATTAATTTTAAAAAGTTTGAGGTTTTTCTCTGCTTAAAAAGATGTGTATGTCGGGTAAACACAAAAAAAGCCCCTTTTTGTTATGTAAAGTGATCGTTCGGTAAACACAAAAAATGTCAACTTTACTAATAAAGTTGAGAAAGAAGTGGTTGAACATTGTACTCAGTTGATCCTAGAGAAATGTTTTAAGGAAAAAATGTATAATAATATTATTCCAATACGTAATAAAATTGTTGACTCTTTTTTGTAATAATACACACTGAGCGATACTTTTATTTTACTAGTAGATAAACAATATTTCCTGCACCATCGGAGTCACCTATTTCCATTTTTTTGTTTTAAGCAGATACAGTGAAGAATAAGAGTAGTTTCTGTTTATAATAATTTCATGAAAAGGTTTATGACAAATTACTGTATTGGTTGAAATCGTTTCTTTTTATGTCTGTTCCGAACCGTTTCAATTCCTAATGTAATTTAGAAATTAAACATACATACACATACTGAAAAATGATATATTCTGTTGTTGGGATTAAAAGGGAAAACAATCTCTTTTCCTTCAGGCATTGTCAATGAATCAAATGTATTAAACTTCAGATATATCGTATTTTTTCATTATTCATATTAATTTCATTGCTCATTGTATGAAAGAGGTGCGGCTTGGTTCGACAGGTTAAAGTGCACAACCGCGGTCACGAAATATTAAAATAGTTAATTACCTTTTAAGATTTATTTCATATATTACATTCATAATTATGCACATAATCAAAAGACATTAAAATTAAGTGAAAGATAAATCATTTTCTTAACTTAAAGTACCTTTACTTACTTTCCATAGAAGGAATAATGACATCATTGTTCATTAGTTGAAAAAAATGTTTTTTAAACTAATATTTTGATGCTTGAACATTTCATACGTCATATAAATGTGAAAATCGTGGAAAAATCATTAATATTCAGCAAGTTGTTTATAAACCATGCACCATAGGAAATGGAAACGTATCCTAGCCTTTCCCAGTGAAATTCAGCCTAGAGAGGCAGAAGGTCTGTTATTAACTGTTGCAAAACTTGCATGTCTATCACGCTCACCGACTCCCAAGATGGATTAACCCGCAGGCCATGAACTTCGTCATGCATCACCCAGAGGAGAGATCGTCTCGTGTGTTTGTGCCACGGAGCTATTGTCGCTGTCGTGGAGTGCGTTATGCAAGCTAAGCCACCGGCCACGGGTTTTGCTCTTTCAAAAAAGCATGGGAACTCGCAGTCAAAGATCATACGAAAAGCAGAACAAGGACGTGTTGCACATTTTATGCGCAAACGCTGCCTTACATGCATTGTTCTTTGGTTTAACCTCCATGACCGAGATGCTCGCTCGTTTTTTGGATACGTGGCTGTCCATCTACAATGAGATGACGCAGTGCCTCTGGTAATGTAATGAGAATCAAACAGAGACATTATCGTTCAGTGGAACCGTCGGTCCCGAAGAATGAACACAATGATCAAATAATCGAGATCTCGTAATATTTTTTAATTCGATATTACCAGACCGAGACTTTTCTTGAATTTGTATCGATACATTTGGATAATAGGAAGTTTGAATAATTGACGTGTCATCGTCGTCATTACACCTTTTTTGTCACAAGTTCAGGCAAATTTGCTCTAGTCATCGCCATCCTACAATTCTTTTAAAATTAAGTAAATTACATAGTTATCTGAAAAACAATGTTCAATGGTTAAACAACGTTATTTACAATATATTCATTTCTATAAAGGCTACAATAAAAACATTCCTAGAGTAATGATGAAATTGAAAGAACAAATCCTGGTCTATCGCAGTCCATAACTGGCACAAAAAAATAAATTATAAATTGGGAGTCCATCAACCCTAGAATTATAAAATTGGAGAAGAAACGACGATTTAGTCAGCATGTGGTAATTGTTTGTGTGTATGCTCCAATTGAGGATGCTAATATTCAAGGTAATTAGTATAATGTGGAAGACTTGACTACTATATTAAACGAAATTAGTGATCAGAAATAAATTTTTATGATGGTGACTTTAAGGTTCCAGTAGTAGACAGAAGAGCCAAAAAAATAAATAAATAAAAATTGACGATTCGACTGTAGGTCCTCTCACACCGTTAACATACACATTTCCAGCAATTTGTAAACAAAACACTATTGTATTTGTAAGTAAACTTGGCAAAACTGGATAAAATTGAATTCTATTGAAGTTTTTCGATACCACAAAAGATTCTTGTTAAAAAGAGCTTCAAATTTCGAATTTACAGTAGCCCTTAAATACCATTTCCTTAAAAACTGCTCCAAATTTTTCAAAGAAAATTGCCATTGAGGACCAGGCTTTAATGTTTTTTAATCTTCTTACAATAATATTTCCGTTCTGCTATAAGGAAACAAGAAAACTAGGGAAATGTCAGAAAAATGTACTTGAGTGGCGATAGATGGCCGCTGGCAAGAGTATGTGACGAGTCAGAATAGATAGCTGAAACCAAGGGAAATAGAAAAGTAATATGGGAGAGTCTGTGGCCAATCTGTAGCACTAATCAATCTGAAAGCATTTAACATATATGTGTCGTGTTGAAAATTTCTCAGAGAGTATTTAAAGTAGTACACCCATCCACATTACAAATTAATTTAAACGTATGTTACGATCTAACATTACGAGTAACTATCAAAGCCAAACATTTCTCACAAATTACAAACTGCTCAAGTTGTAATGTGAACCATGAAACCGACGTACGTTGATTCTGGAAAACCCTTTCTCGCACGTAATTGTATGATTTCCCATATTAGTAATGATTACTGAAACCACCTGCACTTCCTGTGGAAATACAAACAATACAATTGTGAGTGTTTTGTTCCTTTTTACTTTCCCATATTACATACGTATATACGGATTAATATACGTAGTATAGGGAAATATGTAATGCTGCACGAAAAAACGGCGGATTTTCGGCGGAAAACATTCATTACCGGGCCCTGATAACGAAAAAGTGGATAAAATCAGTTGCTTAAATTAAGAAAAAATCCCCTAACACGTGGGGTAGCCAGAATCACTGTTTTGTGGGTCCTTGATACCGAAACACCAATTGAAAGCAAAACGTCCGCCTGTCTGTCCGTCTGTCCGTCTGTGAACAGTACTAGCGCTTAATTCATATGTAGGATTTTTTTTTGCAAATTGAAGATACCCCTGTCGACCTGTCTCTAGTGGAAGCTTTGAGATTTTGAAAACGATTCTATAAAATTTGGGGGTACTTTACACGAATCCTCGCGGACATTTTCAAAATTTTCTCAAAAACGGCTCCAAATTTTCTTTAAATTTATTGCCTGAGTAGAGTAAACTACACTTATTAAGATTGTATAGGTCCTATTTTCATGAATTTTGAAAAACAAAAACAAAAACAAAACAATTTTTTCGCTATCAGTGAACTCCAATACGTGTATTTCCGTTGAAATCTCGAAAACGATTTTCGGCAGCATTACACATCTTCTCTATACTATGTATATTACTACGTATATACGTACGTATACGGGAAAGTAACTAGTGGTGCTACAGAATGGCACAGACTTTCCCGTGTTAGTTTTCTATTTCCTTGGGTCTCCGCTAGCTATACGGAATTGCCACATACTCTTGCCTATCACCGCACAAACTAATTTTTTTTTGACATTTTCTTAATTTTTCGGTTTCCTAATGGTAGAACGTAAATATTCATTTTATAATATTAAAGAACACAAAAACCTAATCCTAAATGGCAATTTCCTCTTAAAAAGTTTGCGCCGTTTTAAAGAAAATGGCGTTTTAGAGCTACTAAAAATGCGAAATTTGAAGCTCTTTTTCACAGAAATTATTTTAGTTTTCAAAATACTTCATTTAAAGTCATTTAAAGCACATACACTCACAATTATAATAATATTACATATTGTACTGGTATATCACATTATAAGATGTGAGAGATCTTAAAAAAAATACATTTGTGTAATTTTTGAAAAAAGAAAATACCTCAAAATACCTCAAAGTAATATCCAACGTATTTAGCACTATCTGATCGAAACGTTTGAAGAAATTTTTTCTAGCCACTTATGGGAAAATGGCGTTTGAGCGTTTCTGAAAATCGGGAATTTTGAGCTAGTTTCCACAGAAAACGGTAGTGTTTCTGAGAAATTTTACTTGACATTATTTAAAGCACATGTACTCATAAATATAATAAAGTGAACAAAGCGCCGCTAATGTAAATATTATCGACGTGTGAAACAAGTCAAAAAATTTTATTTTTGCAATTTTTGAAAAACGAAATAATACCGCAACATGGCTTTTACGTCATCCTGATAGAGACATTTACCACTATCTCTACCAAAATTGTAAAGAAAGAATTTGGAGCTGTTTTTGAAAAAATCAAGTTGAAGTTAAAAAAAATGCAAAAATCAAGTAATTTTTTAAAATTGCACATATTGCACGCACTATTGCGCGAAAAGCTACTAAAATTGTCAAAACAATGTATATGACCTTGAACAAAGAACTCACTTGGAGAAGACATTTTATTTGACGTTAAAATCTCTATCTTCAATTTTGTAGTTGGAGAAAGACGCCAAATAAAATTCAAACTTTCACAATTTTCGAAAATTCAGAGTTATACGTGAAAATCGGATCTATACCATCGCAATTAGTTTTACTCTTTTCATACAAGAAACGTAAAGAAAAAAGTTGGAGCCGTTTTTTAGAAAAGTTTGAAAATGTCCGGGGGCTTCATGTAATGTACACTCAAATTTTGAAGAAAGTGTTTCAAAATCGAGGCACCTCGAGTGGACGCAGATCGACCAGGGTATATCCATTTTTGAAGGAATCGCACGTACGGTTTACCCGCTAGTGTTGTTCACAGACGGACCGACAGACAGACGGACGGATGGACGTTTTCCTTTCAATTGATTTTTCGGTATCAAAGACCCACAAAAGAGGGTTTCTGGCTACACCACGTGTTAGGGAATTTTTTTCTTAATTTAGCATTTGGTTTTATCCACTTTTTCGTTATCACGGCCCGGCAATGAATTTTTCCGCCGAAAATTACACAAATGTAAAATATGTATTTAGTTCTTTATGCATGATTCGAACAGCTGAAGATGAATATTCCTACATTTGTTTTAAACGCATGAAAATTAGATTAGTAAAAATTAAATTTCAAACGACCAGCTATTACTTCTGTGGTAAAAACCTATAATGCAACCAAACCAAGATGGAGAAGTGGAAGACGATAGGGCGGTTCCAGAGCACGCGTGCGCAGGCGGTGGGATTTGCACGAACGCACGTTGGCACGGACGCGCATCGGCCATGAGCCGCGGACGCGCGGCAACAGGAATAAAGCAGCGCACGCGCGACCTTCGCATTTCTGCGAACGCGCTCGCCACCCGCGCCTTCCTGGTCCCGTTCCGCCAGGCCGCGCTCGCCGCCGTTGATAGTCCTCGAGCAAGCTTACCGGCAGCGACGGCTCAGGGCACCAACGGTTATCACTGCAGAGACTCTGGCCGAGCAGTCCAAGGCTTGAGTGCCGACGGCAGCAGGCCCTAGTAAGACAGCTAGGTCGACTTCTGTCGCTGCCTGAATGATAATCCTAGCGGCTAGCTGCTATCATAGGTAGTTTTTCGTGGTTTCTTCGATTAGCACCAGGCGAATTCTGGAGCAATGCTATAAAAAACGGGCTAAGGAGCACGAGCTATCTTTCCTTCCTCTTACTTGTCCTATTCTCACTCCTTACACACACACACACACAACCACACTAACCTGCACTACACTACCACATATGGCGGGAGACCGATGGGGAGCTTAGAGCTTGTCCCTGCTGGGGCGATGTCCCACTAGTGGCAGATACCTGATTGAAGACACCCCGCTAGCTGGCAGAATGGTCGGCGCCGTCGCCGGATCATCCAGCGGGAGATCACCGCCATCTCTCGAAAAATGACAGGCGCTACACTTACGGGACCAAGGAACTTAGCCGACGCGCTCGGAATCACTAATCCATCAATCTGTCAAGCAATCTAACAAGATGATGAGTTCGTAAATAGGGGCCTAGTAAATAGGGGGATGATGAATTGGGGGATGGGTGTGTGGGCGGGTAGATTAGTGGGTAAGAAATGATAGGGTTAGAGGAGGATACGTGAGTAGGTGATGCGTGGGTGAGAAGGAGGTGGGTGCTTAGAGCTGGGAGAGTAGGACGCTTGGTTTGGGGCTGGGCTGGGGATGGACTTTAAGTAAAAGTAGATATACAGGTTGGTGTGTGTACGTGGGCAGTTGAGTGAGTGAGATGTAAGTGGATGGTTTAGAAGGCCATTACGGATGAGTTGGTGGGTGTGGAGGGGAGAGTGAGTGGTGAGGTTTGTGATTAGGTGGATTAGCGTGTCGGGTGTGAGTAGAAAATGGGTGAATGGGTGAGACGGCGGTTGGGTGAGTCAGTGAGTGGTCATTGATTGAATAGGCGAATTGGATGAATGAGTCAATGAGACAGAAAGCCAAAGAGTGAAAGCTAGAGAGTGAATATGTAAGAAAGTGTGCGAATATACGAGAGTGAGTAAGTAAATGGGAGAACATATGGCAGTATGACTGAACATTTGAATAGGTTTGACAAAATTGTGTGATATGTCGTGTTGTAAGTGCATAGTGGGTCTAGAAAGTCTCGGGCGAGACTCGAGTGAAACCCGTGCGGGTCTCTGATACCAAATGAAATGAGAGTGAAAGTCGAGGCAATGGTCAAATAATGACGAGAGAATTACTGTGAAGATGTGAGTGGAAGGCGCTCATTTGAATTCTCTTACATTCCATTCGTATGGGATGACGTACGTTTATTTTGAGAAGGTCTACAGACTATTGGACCAAATAAACATTTCAATATGAGAGCGAGCGACTTAGTTGGTTCCATAAAGTAACTAACTGAAGAGTTAATTTGTAAGTTGGGAGTTAAAAGTGAATGGATACTCGACAAGAGCGAATTACATGAATTATCAGCGAATGGAAAATAGAATGAGCGGCGGTAATGAGTAGAGGAGAAGATAAATATACGAATGCGGTGAGACCAGAACTTAGTGTGAAAAAAGTGTAGTTAGGGCTGAACATAGAAAATGACAATGGGTACGGGAGCATAGGAGGAGCATGACTACCTTGATGAATTTTACTGAGAATAAGGTAAGCAATTCACGAGTGGATTGCGACCGGTTATGGATCAGTGGCAAGATTGGCTACCTGATGCGATTACGGATCAAGGGCGAGAGTATAGGGGATGATTGCCAAGGCAAACGGGAATGCGATTGCGGATCAATGCCTAGAGTGCAGATTATCATACAAACGAGCATTTGGCAGTGTTGATTTGCTGATGGACGCCAACCTGCCTGCGACGCAAGGGCGAAAGACTGTAGGCATTGGAGGCCAGGCGAGGGAACATGCGAAAGAGCATTGGTAGTGGAAACAGATGACTACAGTGACGGAATTTAAAGTCAAACGGATAGCAGACTGCGAGCAATTGACAGTGAATCAATGGCTTGAATATAAATGACGATTGCTAGACAAATGAAGATTTGGCTATGGTACTCATACTGGTGATTTGCTAATGGTCGCCGACCTGCTAGCGAGGCAAGGGAAAACACGTGAAAGGGCAATGACAGTGGAACTTGAGGGCAGATGGACAGCTGACTGCGAGCAGTTGACAGTGGATCAATGTCTTGAGTATAGATAACGATTACCGAAAACTGAGCATTTGGCTACGGTACCTCAAAATTGGTGATCCACTGATGACCGCCGACCTTGCGAGGGCAAGGGCCTGACCACGCGAAAGGGCAGTGAGCGTGGGCGGGGGGCTGGAAGGGGCAGGAGGGCTCGCGCGCGTATCCGGATCGCCGCCCCCGTCCCCGCCTCCGCTCCGCCTCCGCCCCCGCCGTCACGCCCAGAGAGGCTCGCGCCTGCTGTGATTAACGAGTGCGCACTCCTCCGTCCCGCCCCCGCCCCGCCCCGCCCCGCCCGCTCAGCGCCGCGCGCCAGGCACTGGCAGGAAGAGGCCTCTAGGCGGACATACTAGATCACGTGAGCCGCATTGATCACCGGCACGAAGCCGGACCCAAACAACTCCGTGTAATAAAGCTGTTTTAAATTACCGCGTGTTTTTAAATGGTAGATTACTATTGATATATCGAGCCACATCGCGGCCGAAGCGAATGAAATAATTATGTGATCAAAATGTAACTACAATCATTTGTTACAGAATACTGATGCATAATATAAATCACACCTATACTTCGCACCTAATGTAAACCTTTTTGGCTGTTCTTGATAATGTGGTAATTAATCATTTATCAAAAATTAAATTAATGATGTGATATCCATTAAATTAATCGTATATCGTAAGAATATAACGTAATAACTATAACAAGGGAATTGGCGGTTGTAGAATTATCAATCGTCAGAATCTAAAATATTTGTTATGTTCCTCTTAAAGTGCAATCTTATAGAAGTCAAATAGTGAGAATCCCGAAATATTTATTTTCATATTGACTTATTATTTTCGTATTTGTAAGAAACTGTAGTGGTTCAATTTTGACACACTATATTACAGTTTTACTTCTAAGCATTATCTTCAAAAATTAAAAAATACTTTTAAATAAAAACTCTGCTCTACGCCCTTTGAATTTACTTTCGCTGAAACGAACCGTAATATATTACTGTTCCAACGCCTATACGTACACCTAAGTTATTTTTCTTACTTCAAATTCTGTCATTTCCTTGTCTCTTGGGACCAAATTTTTTAAACGCCGGAAGTTTTGAAGCCCATACGTGTAATAAAGGAATGGTTTTGATGAATTTATTATTTTGATGGTTTGCAGTAAATCATGACGGGTGTATGGTGGAATGAGAGACGGTAGAAATGGTAGAAGTCTAATCAAATATGCCAGGAATCCGTTTTGTTCATGTAAAAACCATTCGATGGTGAAAAGGTTAGCGTATAGGACAGATATAGTCAAGTTCGTGTATTCAAATTCCGACCAATATTTAAGGGCATGTAGGTAGATATTTAAGGACGAAAAAATCATGTGGCTTTATTTGAATGGGAAGTAAAGCCGACTATCCCAATTGGTATATCCTAAAGTCTAAAAGAAGCGTCTGAACTACAATTGCCCATATCTGTGCCCGAATGATACCTTTTTTTCTCTACCAGATGGAGCAAAGAATTTAGGTAAATTTGCGTTGCCAGGCAAAAGAGAATGCCAGAAGGCCTGAGTCCTCACTTTGTAAAATAATTGATAATTCTTCGTCATGATTGATTAATTGATGCATGATTGCGTTATGAATCCCATCACTCAGAAGTGGAAGCTAAGTAGTCCCACCGCTACACTACGGCCGCTTCGCGCCCGCTGGAACGTAAGCAAGCCCGTCGTGTTGGACTTGCCGCCCACTGTACGTGCGCAGCGCGGCGGGCGCGCGCTACCCTGCGTGTGTTGGTTTTGGCCGAGCGTCCGCTCAGCAGCATGGGCATTCATCACACAGGCGCTCGGCCGGGCCTGCCACCCGCCTTCCCACCTAGCGCCGGCCCCGTGCTCTCCGTCACCACCGCGCCTCCACCGTTGCCAACATCGTTACCATTACCGACGCCCCCGCCATCCAGAAACTCCCGATCGCACTGATGCCGTTACCCTCTCTGCCACCCCCCGCAAACCCACATCTTCCCAATTCCCTCCGCCAATGATATCGCATTCCCCGCACTTCCGACACCCCTGGGGTCTGCAGCGTTCCCCGTTTATCACCACCCACGCAAGACCGAAAACTCTAAGTCTTACAACCCCGCTATTCACTGCCTCACAGTCCCTGCCATTTCAGCTTCTCGACACTTCTCTGCAATGCTGGAATCATCCTGCTCACCCCTCTCTGGCCGATTCGTGTGCCTCTCTGCCTTTACCATTTCCACTACCTTTGATTCTTCTATTAAATCAGACACATTAGATCCATTACCAAACTTTCTGATACCTTTACGACTCTCAGTGTAGTCATCACCTTCTACGTTCACTCTAGACTCCTGCGTTCTCACCCATCTGACTCCTTTTCTAATTGCCACCATATCTACTTACTTTTGCAATCGCTACCCCCAACTACACTACTGCCGTGACCACCACAAAGGCCCGATCCATCCTCCAAACAATCCCGCACATCTTTCAGTCACCGTAACCACCACTCGCGCCGGCGTCGATTGCCCGGGCAGCCTCCGTCACCGCCTCCACTGGCCGGCCGCCCCGCCCCCGCTGTTCAAACAGTCCCTCTTTTGTTGAGGCGGCGCGGACGGGCGGCGCGCGAGCCACAATTAAGAGCAGTGCGCGTATCCTTCATCGCTGTCAAAAGGGCGCACGAGCTAGCGGAGCAGCGGGCGCTGGCGGCGGCGGCGGCGGCGGCGGGGCGGCTCCGGCGCGCGCCCGGCGAGCGAGCCGCGTGAATACAAACAACCGCGGGTCATCAAGCGGAGTGCGCCCGCGCCGCCCCCGCGCCGCCCCGCGCCGCCCCCGCGCCGCCCCCGCGCCGCCCCCGCGCCGCCCCCGCGCCGCCCCCGCGCCGCCTCCCGCGCCACCACCGCACTACCCCCGCGCCGCTCCCGCGCCACCCCCGCGGAGTCACTGAGCCGCCCCCGTCCCGCTACAGCTCCCGCCCCTCCCGGTACCCGCCCCGATCCCCGCCGTTCGTGCGGTTGCGGACGCTGCCCCTGTGGGAACGCGCGTTCTTCGCCCCAGTGTACGACGGACGCCTAGCGCCGGGTTGAGAGCGAGTGTGGCGGTCAGCAGGTGCCCGATGGTGGGGAGTAGCTGTAGCAGATTGCGAGCGGACCGAAAGCTAAAACAGGGAGGGTTTTCGGTTTTCATTTTACCGGGAGAGGTGGCTGAGGGCATCAACCTATGTCACTACAGTGACTCTGAGCAGGGGGTCCTAGGTTCGAGACCCGATGGTGGCAGGATTCTCGACACTAGTTTGTTAGGTCGAATTCAGTCACTGTCTGGAGGAGTATTGGAGCGCCGGCTGCTCTGATCAGTAATTTTCCGTGTTTTTTCCGACCAATACCAGGCGAATGCCGGAGCAGTACCCAAACAAACGAGCCACGGGCCGCGCGCGATCTTTCCTACCTCTTCCTTGTCCTATCCTCTCACACACTTCTACACATTTACACTTATATATACTGCACTGTCACACATGCCGGGAGACCGGTCGGGAGCTTAGAGCTTGTTTGTCCCAGCTGGGGCGTTTCTCCGCTGGTGGGAGATACCTGGTTGAGGATACCACGCTAATCCACGGGAAGGTCGGAACCTGATCTGACCATCCAGCGGGGGAAGATCACCACCACCTCCCGAGAATAACCATGCACTACACTTGCGGGACTAGTGACCTGGTAGTTGACGCGCTTGGAATTACTAATCAATCAATCAATTATTGGATAACAAGATGCTTAGATCAGTACTGCAGTATTTTACAACAACAATTTTTAGCATTCACATTATATACTACCTTAATACTAATTCTGACTACTCATGGTTAGGTGATGAAGTATCTTACTTATTCTCCAGCTCGGATTTGATGCTCAAGAATGCATGTATCGGGAACCTCTTTTTAAGTCTTGTCCGGGATTCTGTATCTTGAGCAAGATTAAATTGGGATAGATATTCGATTTATGTCATGCGTGAAAATAAATTGTTTGAGATTTTGATGATGAATGGTATTATTTATGGAATATTTAACTTCTTTATTGCACTGTAAATTCGATACAAACCACGTAACATTTGTTATTATTTGAGATATTTATTTCGGGTGGTTCGTATTTTGTTTAGTTCTCAAAGCACTGAGCCAGCAAGAATACGCATAAATCATAATCGGTCGTATTATATGTTGGCAAAGAGCTATTGCCTTGTTCAGAGAAATTTTACTTTTCTAAGTTAATTAGTAACTTAAGTTGAAACGTTTTTTACTTTAGCATAATGGGTCTTTACATTTATATGTTTATACGTTTATTCCATTGACTTAAAAAAGGAAGAGTGAGGGTAGTAAGCTTTCTTAATGTATGGACTGCTTAAATACTTAATTTCATACGATAAGTGACCGTATATACCAATTTATTAAACCGACATGAGGTATTCATCGGAGTGCCTTAGTAGTATATTTCACATTGTATCTCACATTGTAAGGTGATGAAACAATGAAACGTAGTCAACAAAAATGAGGACTTGACCAAATGAACTTTCTATGGAAAATTACTTTGATGGTTTTGTTAAAAATGATCGTTTCTAGTGGTATATAATTTTGCTACTTCAAGATAATCTGAAAGTACGTAATCAGAAAGTACGTAATGTAATACTATTTCTATAAAAATGTGAGTCTTTGTTTTCTGTTACCTTTTTTTAGAATAATAAGTACGCGTTTCTAAGAATTCTCCGATGGTTTCAGACCTCAGTTCTGTGTCAGATCTCAGGCTCTGAGATCTCACTACATAACATCAAACTTCTACTTACTGGAGAGGACGTCTTGATCTTAAACAGATCCGAGATTTCCCCATTCTAATTGCCAGTGTTTGCCGGCACATCTCCCTGTGGTGCATCTCCGCCAACACAGTCGCTCGGACGGCAGCTGCTTTGAATTTCAAATTAACCGCCAATTAAACGAATGGCGGACGGAAGAAGGGACTGTTTCGTAAGATTCTTCGCTCTCGCTGCCAAGTCCGGCCATTGATATCCGGCTTCGACTTCATTGAAGCTCAGCTCTGAGGTCAATGGGGTAAATGGTGAAATTGTAAAACGGAGTAATGGTACACGAATCAAAGGTGAAATAGGAAAAACAACTGTGAGAAGCCAGTATTGTTTTATTTTAATAAGTATGTGATTGTACTTTTAAGATGCTGTGAAATTTTTATAGAAATCTCAGATATCCGAAAATTGTCTGTGGCCTTGAGTACTTTGCACAAGAATCATTAACATTAGAATTTAATAGGCTGTACTTTGTTATTGCCTCATGTACAAAGAAATATTTTATATTCTCGGGGGAATTTCTGAAGAAAAATTTATTTGCTATGTGCGCAGCTGAATAGTATCATGAAGCGATTAGAATATATCTATATACCGAAATTGTTTCATATTTTTTATTTGTGAATAGCCTTTAACAATATAATTTTGAATTACGAATTTATCAGAGTTAAAAATATCGATATTCTGCAATAACGTGGACCGTGAGACAAAAAGTGAAGTTATGATATTAATAATGATGACAATAGTGTTTCAGTTTATTTAGAGAGAGTAGCTCAAGATATAAATTTTGATGATGATTACATTCACTGCTGAGATTAAGAATGAGATCGTGACACATGTGCTAGAATTGAGATCACTGAGTAAGTGATGATCAAACTTAGGAAGGACACCAAAAAAGGGCAGTAGTGTTGCAATATAACTGACAAGAATGCGAATAATTAAAAGCAAATGTCCTGGACTAAGAGCTGGGAAACGAAGCCTGTGCAACGACTAACAGGTGATCATTTCTAGAAAACATAACTGTTCCACTAGTTAAGGACTTTGAATAGTCTTCTTCCCGAAAAAACTGCAGTAAATGTACAATCACATTATAATAAAAACTGCTATTATTCTTTTAATTGAACGAATGTATTAATGCATCTTTGCTGATGTAATTAATTACAGGAGACACACCGTAATCTGAAAGACTTTTAATAATATTTAATCCAAATTATTTTGTCATTTTAAGTTCTTCATTCAATCTCATTTTTAGTTCAAAATATATTAACATTTTTCATCTGTATTAAAATAATATTCGCTTCTAAAAACATAGAAAAGAAATGTGGTCTATCAGGCTTCTGTCTTCGAAATCTAGTAATATTACGGAATGGTTGCAAAGGCCATCCTTTGGTTCTTTCGTCCCTCATTCAACCAGTGACGGAGCAGAATCGTCCCTCTAGTCTCGGGGTCGATCGCAACTCATCGAGCGCGACAGCTGTGGAGGCTGTGTGTAAATGAGCGAAGCGGGTTGCGGGCAGGAGGCGGGGCAGAGTACCGTGGTGATTCCCCCAAGAATCGGATTTGTCCGTGAACGAAGAGGCGAAAGGTCACTTGAGTAGGTTCGATTACATTATCATTCTGCAAGGTCTGCAACGTAGGTATTAAGTCATTTCCTGTATATTTTCCTTCATTTTTATTTATATCTTTAACTTTTTCTCCCATCTCCATCATGTCGTTATTCTTTCCAATCTTCTCTCTGTATTACTGAAAAGGTTGCCCGGATTTAGTAAAATGTATTTGAAGAAGAATAACGGGTGACTAAATATTCGCAAGTTACTTACTTTCACTGAACAGCTTCTGTCAATCTGTGCGACTTAAAAATTCAATTCAAGAATATCACCCACGATTTGACTTAAATTTAGCTTTTTAAATTGAAATACTTCTTTGTCGCAATTGTCTCTAAAAGCTACCTCTCTTCTGGGGAATATCACAGATATCAATTGGAATGATCGAGGTCATAATAGTCCATGGACTTCACTATTGACCATTGTGATGTCCGTCATGCCTTACAGCTCAAATGCCTCATCGCAACATCCACAATACGTTACCGATTACGCAAGCCTATTTTAATGTCTAAGAGTGAAGTAAAATTACTAAAGTCTTGCAAGTAGAAATCAAAATCATGGAGAAGGATATTGACACACATACTCTGTGGAGACATGGGGCATTTGTTACTAAGGGACGAGTTGTACTTGAATTACTATCCGTAATGATATATTTTTACCTATTAAATATATTTTTAATTTAATTTTATAATAACTGTTGCTTTGGCATTTAAGATGTAAAATAGAATTTATTTTCATCATACGCGTGACTCCAAACATTATAATACATTTTTTTTCCAAAATGTATTCATTCACACAAAATAAGCAAAATGGGGCCCCAATACAAAAATTGATTTTCAGACTCACATTAGAAAATACAATATAAAATATTATGCAAGAAGATAATCCTACGTTTAGGTTGCAAATATTGTGGCAGACTTTTCAAACAACTATTAGCCATCCAGAAGATGCAGGTCTCAATACAAACTGAAAATATTGTTTCAATAGTTTTCTATTTTTCCGCTACGCGTGGTTTCTTCAATTCTTCTAGGTTTAGTTAGATTTAAATAACTTTAATATTTTCTTTGCCAATTATTTGTAAATTTATCAAAAACAAAAATAAAAAAATCTTACACTAGTGCATTACATACTTAGACACGAGTTGACTTTGCAAATACAAAAATTAAAGCTGGGAAGCTGTTACATGTCTCATACTACTCTTATCAAATAGAAAATAGTACTGAACATTAATTTGTCCTTTTTGTATCTTCCTTTCGATTTCTTCTCCTTTTCTCATTGTTTCAATTCTGTCTACAGTTTCCGTTTACTTAAAAAGATTGTATTGTCCCTTTTGCTTGAGCATTGTGAGCTCTTCTTTCCTCTTATAGTTCTGTCCATATAAAGCTTTTTTGGGATCGTTCCCTGCAACAGTCCTTTATCGTCCTGCGACGTGGCTTGGCTATGTATAACTTTTCCCGTGGCGCCTCAAACGCCCAACGCAGATGAATGCTTGCGTCGTAGGAAATAAAAATCGAAGTAGTGGGAGGCGGAAGTCGAGAGCGCGAGCAAACAAGCTGTATCGGGGAGCGTAAGAGGAAGGGAAAGAGCGGGTGGTTGGGGTGATTGGGAATATTTGGCGATGGTTGGGGTTGTTGGCGGTAGTCAGGAAAGGTTAAGGGTGATTGGAGGTAATCAGGGGGTGATTTGGAGTGGTTGGGTGCCGTCGGAGGTGGTTGAGAGAGGTTAGGTGTTTGGAGGTTGTCGGGAAGGCGGGGTTGATTTGGGTGATTGAGGGGTAATTGACGGTGGTTGGCGGTGGTTTGACATTGGAGGAAATCGAGGTGGATTGGAGACGTTGGGGTGGTAGGGTTGGTTAGGAGAGACTGGGTAGTTGGGGTTGACGGGAAGGTGGGGTGGTTTGAGGGATTGGAGAGTAATTGACGGTAGTTGCCGTTTGTTGGGGGTGGTTGGCTGTGGTTGATGATGGTTCGGAGTAATCGGGGCCGTTTGAGAAAGTCGGGAGTGGTTGGGGTGATTGGGAGAGGCTGGGTGATTGGGAGTGGTCGGGAGTGATTGGGGGTGGTTTCCGGTGGTTGAAGCGGTTGGGGATGGTCAGTGTTTGTCAGGAACTGTTGGGAACTGTCGGGGGATGACGAGGCAGGGGGCGGGAGCCATTCGGAGAGGGACTGTAGCGAAGAGGGGTTAGAACAGGGAGACGTATGGTGGCGTACGGCGGGTAGATTGGTGTGGTGGTGAGGGGGGGGGCGGTGTCCGCACGCGAAGCAGCGGAGCGCATCGTCGGGGCATCCGCAGCACTTGCTGGCCTGGGCTGGCTGTCTGGGCTGCCTGTGCTTTCCGTCCGAGCGAGATCCGTGAGAACGCCAGAGGATGTTACTGTAACGGGACAATGGGAACACACAGGAAATCTTAACCATTGTTTTCTCGATAGTCACGGAGCGCAGCGCGCCGCTCTGGGTTACGCAGCCAAGGACGGCCGAGAGCGAGGAGGCCTTGCACTCGTTTCAGTCCGCGGCGCCCGCCTCCGCCTCCACCGCCGCCGCCCACGACCACGTCACTCCCGGCGCCGCCCACGCACTCACGCACGCACGTGCGCACGCGCCTCGACGCGTGCGCCTGCGGGCGACGCGACGCGGAGGAAGTGAGGCAGGACTTTTTCGCGGGAAACGATGGAGGATCTCTGGCGGTCGCTTGAGGATGCGCAATGAAAGTGACGGAATATTTATTCTCAACGAAGTTTTTAATTACGAATAATTTTACATTAAAATAATTTGTAAATATGATAAAATTGACAGTTGACAAAGGCAAATTATTGTGGGTGAAGGTATCCCAGTGCTCTTCAAGTACTCTTCAACGTTTTCTTGCGTCTGGAACAAAAAGAGTCAATTTAGTGCTTTTGGTTCGTATTCAAAGTTGAGAAACATATGTGACTTTATATACTTGTATATTGACACTAATTTGAAAATCTGTAATGGTTTTTGAAGGGTTTAATTCTGAGTAATTTGTAGTAAAGACGTTGGAAGTTAATTGATCGTAGTTTCGGCGCAGGGAACATCTAAGATGGCGGCAACTTGCCATGACGGTGAAGATGAATACCGTGGTCTTGTTGCAATTGATGATCCGATTGCTCAATGATTTGTTGGTTCACAAATGTCGAATGACAAGGTGTTACTTTTTTCTGCATTGACATTCAGCATTAAAAACAGGGAGAATACGTTGGTCGCATACACTAATGGAAAATGTTAGAACATTGTAAGATATTCTTGGATAAAAAAAATACGAAGGGAAGAGTCGCATGCCGCGAACATGAATTTAATGGGTTAAAAGTATTAGCCAGTGGACTAGTTATGTTCCCATGGTTTACTCTATCACTTGTGACTACTTAATACAGTGATATTTGATAGAGATGACACACAAATATGTTGTAGATGTATCCGCTTTATTATTATTATTATTATTATTATTATTATTATCATCCTCATTATTGTTATTATTATTATTATTTTATCATTATTATTCCTGTAAATAGATGCATTTGTTAATGGGATAAATAAATGTTGCTAAATAATACGACGAATATATACGTTGGAAGTACTTATTAATTTCCAACACACCTTTTTGTGGAAGCTTTAGGAGAGTCGTTTCATCCTTCACTAACTTCTGACCCTAGTCCCGACGCTCGAAAAAAAGTCTGCTGAAAAATTTCCTTCGTGCATATGGAAAAAATACCCACTTAGTGATTTGCTAGTACTCGCCATAGAGTTAACTTTCTCACGTCTCAACTCTGAGTATAAGCATATTTTTCTTTGATACAAAAACTGAATACAGTCTCTCTTGGTCCCAAATGTGTTACAATATGCCATTGATAATATATGCAAGCCAGAAGCGTGTTACTTAATATTATTATTTTCACTGAACGCTTGAAAACAAAAATTTTAAAAAAATTATTTACACATTGAAAATTTAAAAATTCTTTAAAGGTTATACTCTTTCTGCATCTTGTAACAAAATAATTATCAACGTACCAAGAAAATAAGTTACATAAAACTGCAAAAGAAATGAAAAAAATATTGGAATGCATTGTGTTATCACATAAATGTTACAAGAATATTATTTTTTCAAATTTTGAATATTACTATACAAAACCGCTTGGCACATTCAACACACGAATATGCACTACTGACAAATTAACTTCTATCCTTGTCTAAGTGGTATTACCAAAGATATGGTAAGAAATCTATAGGCAATATAACGCTATAAACAAATTTACGTGAAGCGCCATGCTTCAGTTTTTAGAAATCTTCACTCCATGTGGTTTTGAAATGTTGGTGGGGCGCAGCAGTCTTTAATGTGTGGTAGTGTGCGTTGTGTGTGTGTGTGTGTGTTTTTATGTCTATGTCCAGGGATAACTTTGTAGCTGTGATAACTTTGAAGCTGAGATAACTTCATTGTATGTGCAGAGTTAACTTCAGAGCTCAGAAAAATTCATTGTATGTGCACGAATAACTTCGTAGCTGGCAAAACTTCATTGCATGTGCAGGGATAACTTTATCGCTCACATTTAGTAAACTGGGGTCATGCACGAGTTTATTCAAGACCAGTGAGGCTCTGAGCGCCACGTTTGCGCAAGCGTGTGTGTAAAGAGTGTTTGCGCCCGCGCATGCGACCGCGGAAGAGGCGGTGGGGACTTATCGCGGGAAACGTGTGGGGATGTAAGTCACTAGAGGACACTCTACGCAAGAGACATGGAGTTGCATTTTATGAACCACGAACTGTATGATTGAAGTTGACAGGTTTGGGTTTTGTGGTCTCGCATTATTTTTATGTTTATTTATTTACATTTTAGTCAAGTCATCTTCACAAATTTGATTTTTATTTGACATGTATTTGTCAATAATAATTCTAATTATGAAGTTTGATAGATCTCATAGGTCTTCTAGTTTAGTGATGGCATTGTTATGAAATATTTAAGAATAAGTAAATGTCGCCTATCGACGTGGTACGTCGAATGACATGAAATTGTAGTTTGTGTGCGCAATTGGTAAATGACACTTCGGGGTGTATGCTTTAAACAATCGATGTATGTTTAGCTCTCAGATAGACACTGCGACTTAGGCAAACTTCATACTGTGGCATTTCTTCTGTGATCGGAAGTTTGCCCTAATGAAAGCCAAAACATTAGAAATTATGCGTAGGACCCGATGTCTGACGAGCCGCCAAATATCTACTGGCTGCGACCACAGAAGGCTACGTCCTCATTAGTTAAATTTTGTATATTTTTTGTCATATGCTAAATTTTGTCTAGGTTAAAATAAAAGGTCATATTAAATGAGCAGGATTACATTGCAACTAATCTCACTAGTGAATTCATTGTGAATCGTCTGTTACAGCTGCTTGAGTGAAAAGTAGAATTGATAGGTATATAATCCGCCGTCCATAAATTACGTAACGCAAATTTGGAGTATTTTGAAAACCTCCATCCCCCGTGTAACGCACTTACAACGTGCGCTTAAATCCCTCTAAGTAATTATGTAACACTTTCCACAAGACCTCTTCAATTTCCAAGAAGTAAAAATAAATTATAATGCAGTAAGAACGATTTGTGTTAAGTTTGGTTAAATATTAACATTTAATATAACTAAAGTATGAAGTAGTTAGCCATGCGGACTACACTTAATAATAAGATTCGGGGCAATATTTGAATGAATGAAGGACGATAAGCGAGAAAATGTCTGTGAAGCCATGCAAATACCATCGTAGACGATGCATGGGCCCTGTCAACTACGCCTATTTAATTGAATTCTACATTATACTATAGATCAGTTTTGAATATTTTCTTTATAATAATTTCTACCAGGTTCAATCAATATACCATTGGTGAAAAAATACTTCAATTTATTGTAACAATGTACATATTATAACTTTTTAATTCATTATATTTTTAAATTTAATTTGTTAATATTTTAATGTTTTAGAAAAAGACTGAATAAAATAAATTATTTCAGCCAACGCTGAAAAATTTTGAAAATAAATACCACCATTAGGTAACGTGTAGATCTCCCCTACCCCAATGTAATGCAGCGTAACCTAGTCTCAAGCCCCCTCCCCACTTTTTAACGTTACATAATTTGTGGACCTACCATTAACGACAAAAGTTGGATTTTAAGTTCACGTACATCAACAGACTTAGTTGGATTTGTCCAATACAATTCTTCCTTATATATTTAAATAATTGCTAACTAATGCTTCCAACTCATCCCGAGGTTCTTTTACGCATGGAGCTTGCACAGCGATATGCGTAGTTGATTTAGGGCTGATGACGACAGTAGCGCGTCGCGTTTATAATGAACGTCATTCAAGAAGAGGCGTAACCGGCTTGAGAGTCGCGGTCGCGGCTGATGGGAAAATCGGATGTGGTCTGCCACCATTAGAAGGAAAACTACTGGGCATTGTTGGAGGACGAGTTGCGCAAATCCAGTGCTTTATAATTGAGTTGACGTGAAGGTGTTTCCAGACAGTCTCACTGGCCAACTAGTTTCTGATAAATCGAGTGGATGAATATATTTTGTTTTAAATTTCTATTCCAGTAATGTCTATTCCTTAATTTGAAGTTATTTTGAAAAGCAGCGTCGCAACGTGGTTAATTTCAATAGTAAAAGAAATTTTTCGTGAATAACACTGTAATAAAGCATACTTTTTGAAATAATAGATATGTAATAGTTATATATTGCAACCAGGGCGAAAAGATTACATTAAGAGAGATATTTCTAGCTGAGATGACGATGGAGTCGAGTCTGGAATTTTGAACGAAGAAGGTAACACTTCCGCCCAGTGTCGTAATACGTTGTATTCGATACTTGATTCCATTGTTGTGTTCTCGATTGAAGAACAGGATTTCATTAGCGACCCACAGGATTGACACTCTTTTCAGAGAAAATACTTTTAAATATTTTATGATCAAGTTGCAATAGGCACTCATGTCACACACGATATTTTAATGATCAGCCCGTCTTCCTCACTCGTTCCCGACCATCTTCCCTATCCATCCTCCCTGTCCGTTCATTTTTAGTGCAGCAATGTAAAATCAGTGCGGTAAAATCACCACTTTTCATGCCTTTTTTGAAGCGGTACCATGACAAAATGCAATCTGGTATGGAATAAATAATTATTTAATGAGAATTTCTCTCTACGAACAACCTTTGGAACACCCGCGGTCATGTTAATTTATTTCGCTTTATACCGTTTCTTGCCAACATGATGTATTACATCTTTCCTGAAATAGTGTCGTAAATCCCCCATGTAGGTTCGTAATTTCAACATTACTTACTGTGATTTGTGCGGCATCTTTCCATCTTTCATCTCTTCCAGTAAAACGTCAACGACCGGAATCATGTTGTAACGTCTCCCATACAGTTACTTACCGTGTATGTAGTTGTTTTCAAGGCCACGATTACGTTAGTGAACACTAAGATTTCACCTGTTGCTTTCGACCTCAATCACAAGACACTGATTTTTGTGGGTAAATCTCACTTTTATTAGGGTTCCTCCGAGTTAGCTCACTGTTCACACATTTCTAGCTGCGCACTCCCCATGACGGCTTTTTTTTCTTGCCGCGATGACAGTCTTAATTTTAACTGCGATTATACTTTGTGTCACCACTGTGTTCACCAGCGCAGTCAAGCTCTCGAACATCGTCTAGACGGAATACCGAACTGCTTACCTCTTTTAAACACGAAATCTATGAAATTTAGAAATAAAAAAGAGTATTTTTTTAAATGTAGGGTTGATTATTCTATAAAATACTTCAGTGAGTTCATCGTTAATCTTAATGTCTTTCATGAAATAAAAAAATCTTTCGAATCTACGTTAATGCACAAAGGAGTAATTTAACATCATCATACCAATTTACTAAATAAGTTAAAGAGTAATATGGATTAGTAAAAAGAAAAGTATGCCCTCCAGAATCATTTCTAAATATTTATCTTAATAAATTTCTTTCTATAAACAATATTTACATTGCAATTCAATTTCAGTTTTCATTAATTGTTGTAATACATTTCAAACTGTGTCACAATATTGTACTCTGGCTTAGTATTTGCTGCTGTATTTCTGACTCATCTCAATACCTAGGATGAAAAATTACAAAATCTATTTAAATTCCGTATTTTTTTGTATAGAAATATTTAAAATAAACATGTTTTTATAAATGTATTTTCTCAGCTTGGAGAAAATTACTTTTTTTCAATTACTGGAAGCAGTACTCATATTCCAGGACGCAAACAAATATTAAGTGTTACATTATATTAAACCATACATTTCTCCGTACATCTAGTTCACATAATATTTTCATTTAATATTTATATATTCATTAAATATTATGTCATTCACATAATATTTTCTTTTAGTAATATCAAGAAAAAAAGTTATACTGTGTGGAAAAAATACCACAAATAGACATCAAGTACTTTATTCACGTACATAAAGTTTATACACAAGTATTCTCAACATGCAATATTTTCTCCGTATATAAATATTTAAAAGTTTCTACGAAAAATGTTCATTATCTTATGTGAAGGTAATAAACATGCAAACTTATCAATTTCGGTGAAGTTTATACTAATATTTTTGTGAAAGCTGTGATAAAATCTATTTATAATTAAATGTCAGTGTCAGGATATCCATTCAATTTAGTAAAATGTAGAAGATTCCTCCGATTCAGAATAACTTTACTGACTGCAATTCACTTTCAAAATATTCTTGTAAAAAGTTGTAGAGACCACCCACACCTGCGCAATACCGCTGATCACGTACACCGCAAGATTGAACGCATGTAGAGGTGGATAATCTGAATGGCCTAAACAAATCTCTCATGGCAGCTGATTGCGCTCTCCTGCGCATGGATTGCGACAGACTTTAACTCTCTCGCAGTTCAATAGGCACTAGATTAGTAAATAAATGAAACGGTTCAAACATAAATTAACACTAACATAACAAATTTAAAAAAATGCACATCGTGCTTCTTTGAATTCATAAAGAGAATATCCTAAATCTATGCAGCACCAGTGAGAGGAAAACAACACTGAAAAAGGTGACATTGGAAACCACCCCATGGCACTCTTATCTGGAGTTGGCTGCGGTACGGGTACCGTAAGGAAGAGACTATCACCAAGAACTAAGACCTCTCAGGTTAAAGTAGATGAGACTACCAAGAATTGCAATTATAAACTGTGCAAACAACAAAACGAAACAATCATCTAATTAGTGCTAGCAGAAAGAATGGACATTCATATTACGAGCAAACTTTACGCCCGTGGCCACGATGTTACTCTGGAATCCATGCAGAAAATATGACTTGTAGGCCATTGATCAATGGCGGAAGTACAATCCGTACAAGATGATTAGAAACACCAAAACGAAGTGTTCTGGAATTGGAAAATTTAGGCAGACCATCTCTTAAATCACAACACGCCAGATCTCATCGTTGTTAAAGAGAAGATAGTATGAATCGATTCTAGAGTGAGCCACTAACAAAATTTCATTCACTCCCCATTGAAGTGCTAATAAAATTTCTGCCCATTACTTTGAGGTTCGTTTCAGTCTGCAAAATTTAACTTCACACTGCAATTGTGATGTGACTTACATGTTGTTCACAGCAAAAGTATTTGGAAGAAGTTTAATGTCATTATTTATGGATTTATTCTTTTTTCTTGGGTTTTTATCAAGCCAACAGCCGCTTACCCGTCCACGTCAAAATGGCACATAAATTCAACCATATACCCATATACTAGAGCCCAACACACTTGCGGGCTTCTCTTGTCTGGGGTCAGCAGTACGCGAGGCCCTCCGCGACAACACATACAATACAGACTGGGGACAAACAACCATGCTCAAGGCGGGACTCAAACCCGCGACCGTTCGGACCGAAGCGCTGAGTCGTTACACGCTCTTATCCACATCGGCCATCCTGGTTGGCTATCCATGGATTTGAAAGCAAACTATTTTCATTACTTTTGAATTCTATTCGAGCGGTCTTAGAGGTTTGTTCATACTGTCCCCCCTGAAGACCGGAAAGCGAAAAACTATGTGCGTTGCTCCTGTTTCGTATGTTCCGGAGCCGACAGCTAAGATAATTAAACCGTTCTACAGTCCCCTTCAGAACCCATGTCCTCTGTCACTGAGTAGCGTCCATCTCCTTCCCGCCAAAACACAGCTCGCGGGCGAATTTCTGCGTTCATGGAACCACGAGTCGCCCGCAACTGCTCTGCGAGACACTGAATGTAACAGGTCTGCCCTAGACCTCAATCTTACCGACTGCAAAAGACCTCGTTACTGAGCACTGTTCAGAGCCTGCACAGATACACTAGGATTGCTAGTTCTATGGGAAGTTAGTGAATCCACAGAAATATGAACTAGTCAATGTGCGGCAGATTGCGTTATATTAATACTAATATTAATGATGATAATAATAATAAAATAATAATAATAATATCACAATAAATGACTATCTACATGTAAATAAAAATATGTGACAATGGCTATTTAGTTCACAATTTCAAATAAGTTTTAAACCAGACATTTTAATTGCAGCTAAATGATAAGCATATTTTTGATACCGTCCTTGTGAGGGTATCGCGGCTAAACGGTAAACGGCCCAAACCCCAACCAGCGGCCTCCTAGGGGCGTCGGGGTAGGCTTGCAGCTTGTTTACGGTGGTGGTAAAACAATAAACGCCGGTTTCTCTCTCGGGCTCCGCAGGAACTCGCCTGCGCAGTGACAGCGGCGTGTGAGGAAACGGCGAGAAAACGCGGTGATTTTTGCGCGAGCTGGCGCGCGCGCGCGAGGCAGGCACGTTTGCAATCGCAGCGCACGCGTGGAACACGGCGATTGTTCCTGGGCAGACGAAGGTTGAGCTCTGCTCGCGCCCGTGCGCGCCCGGCGTGCCGACATTGCCAAAGCGGGCTCGTCAGCCGCAGCCTTGACTCCCTTCTGGAACATTCCCGGGTGGGGGGGGGGAGGCGCAGGCGGAGGTGGAGGCGGATTCGCGGGTGGCGGAGGATGAGGCGGATGACCAGGCAGGTGGGTAGTGGAGGGGGGAGGATGGGCTTGAGGAATCGCGCAGGTAAAGGAGGGCAGAGGTGAACGGTATGAGTGGACGCGAGAGCAATGAAGATGGTAGCGCGATAGATTTATGATGACTGACTGAAAATAGTGTAGTTGGATGCGATTGACAATATTAGAGTGGAAGTGAAAGTTTCAGGGTGAGGGTTGAAGAAAACGAAAGCAATAAGAGCGGAAGTGAAATGGTTCCGGGAAATCTGAAGGCAGAACTTAATAGAGAACTATTGCCGAGGCTGATGATTGGAACAGTGATTTTGACAAAAATGTGAACTTGATTCATTGTGTAATATGAAGGTACGAGGGGAGACAACGGCATACAGCTTATTTCGTGACATCATAATAAGAGTGATGTAACTGCAGAAAACGCTGCTTGATAAGTTTACTAAATACATTAAAAAATTTTCGACTCTCTTTCCCAAATTCTGTCCACTGACATCGTCTAGTTTTGGGTGATAATAGGATGAAAAGGCAAATATTAGGTTCTACCTCGCAGCGGAGAATGTACGAATATATGCGGAAGGTATGGAGAATTGAATCATTCTTACTGCTCACCCGTTTTCATATCATTGGATTTTGAATTTATGCCGCTACTAAATAACATTCGTTATGTGTTGAGTGTGTCACAAATACTTGGGTAATGTTTTTAGGATCTTGAATATATTAACGTTGGTATGACGATAATGCAATAACGATTATATAATTCCTGATGTTAGTAGAACGTACCTTATTCTGTATAAACATGTAAGGCGACGTATTTAAAAAAATTTAGCTGTTTGTTTTGTAATTAAGTTAATATAAATCATACGAAAACTTCCTGAACCCGCAAACATTTGAAGCTAATATTCAAAAGAATTGAATTTTCTACTGATTTTCAATCACATTTAGGGGATGTCCATCGCTGCAGCTTCTTTTAAAACATCTTTATCATGATATCTCTCCCTTGGAAGAAATAATGCAAGGAAGTAAACGCAAACAAAACCTTATGCAACGTCAGATGGGCTGAGCGATAGATGGCGAACCCTGAGTGTAAAGGAAACTCAAGCGTGTGGGCGAGGGCGCGTGGGCGACGGTTAGCGAGCGGGCTTGTGGTGGGTGGCGCCTCCGGTCAGGGATGCTCGGTTGCACTTGCCGCGGCCGGTTGACCCGCTTCCGACCTCGCCGAGCGGAGGCATCTTACACGTCCAGGACGTCCTGAACACCGGCCGATCTGTCCGTGGAGGACGCTCGTCTTCTACCCGCGCGTTGAAGTCTCCGCTCTCGCGCGCAGCGGCGGAGGCGTTTTGTAAACAGTTTTCGGACGGATGTTGCGTCACTGACCGAGTTAATGCGAACCCACAGGCTTAACGAGGTGGGAAGGTCGATTTTATAATGTTGACTTGGTTATGAGAGCTTGTTAGTTTCTTTTGTAGTCGAATTCATCGCTAGGGAGTTTTCGGCAGATGGTCGAACTGTAGAAAACTGTTTTTATAAAAAAATCTGTCTACTGCATCAAACGAATGAATGCATTTCATGCAAAGTAGTCTTGTCTCTAAATTGTTGCGTATTTATTAATGTTTTACTTATCACTTTTTGGTATTATTGTTTTTGTAGAAAATAATTATTTTTGTAAAAGATAAGTTAGAGGCAATAATGAATTCCACTTCATGCAATGTAGTATACATTTAATTTGATTTTAATTTGTAGTATCTTAAAACATAATTTTTATTGCATAAAATCTACTTCCCATGTGTTATGGAATATTTAATCGTGCGTTTGAACAATTACATAACATGATATCAGGTATTCAAATCTTGTTTGAAATCTGTTTAATTAATCACATTTTAATTTTGATGGAGTAACAAACAGTGTACTCACTGTCGTCTGTGAATATCAAAGGTATTTTACATGCATGCATAGACTTCTTATTATGTAAAGAAGTGTGAGAAAGACAGCTATAAATATACGTGTACATTCTAAAGAGAACTATTTGATTTAAAGCAACCACTTTTTTCTGAAATTTATGGGTATTATTCCAACCACATTAATAGATTCTGCTGATGCGTGTATTTTAAGAAAGTAGGTTGTACTGAGCATTGCGAGTTCATTGCTAGTTGATGAATCGTCTCTCCTTGTCCGCGATTAAACCAGCTCCAACCGAGTTAGCACGCAAACTACTTTACGCTGCAACATGCAATATTTGCATATGAAAAAATGTGTTAATAGCATAGTTAGCACGCAATGCATAAACCACTTCTGTTTTCATTTCTTTTAGATTCGGAGATAAATTTATGCCAGAAATATCCATGAATCCGCGTAAATCCCTTCGAAGATTATGTGTTTAAGTAACATAATTTTCGACATGAACGTAAATACTGTATTGTTATCATTTATCTTCATCTTAATTGTTTAATAAAACGAACAAATAATTTGGAAAATACTATTTATTTTTGTTTCTTCATTTAATGTTTGCTTCAACATTTTCGAAGAACCTGAGGAAGATCACAATAAGATGATCGAAACGTCGACAACACAGCCTTCGACGCGGCGCGGGGTCACCCGGACAGCCAAGATCATTTTCAGGGTGACTAATAGTCACCCAGACTAATTTTCACTTTGTTTTTGTATGAAGAAAATAATTTTATTGAAATATGTTTTGAAAACACCTTGTACCTTCAATTAACTTTATTTCGAAGAAGTATAGTTTTCATATAACTTTTTCTTAGTTTAAAATTTGATATAATTCTAAAATTATTTTTATTTCAACAAAATATTTCAAATACTAAATTAATTTTTGTTGATTAAAAAAATACTTTCATAAAAATACTATCAATTGTTTATAAACGATATCCGATTTGCCTATTAATATCAACTATGTTGTAATATTTGAAATGTTTTTAGGCTCATGTATTAAGATAGAACAAGACGCCAACAGTTTCGACAAATGAATATTTAGATAATTTTCTGTTGGGGTACTAAAGACACAATGTACAACGTTGTGAACACATGCATTGATAGATGGAAGAAAACCTGCGAGTAATATGTACTTCAGGGACGAATAATTGTAGGAAGAAAATGACAAACGAGAAAATGTAAGAATGATTTAAATGGAACTAAAAATCAGCCACACATGCAAGAACACAAATGGCAATCGAGAAAAATTAGAGCTAGATTTCGATAAATGATAATTACAAACGTATACTACTTAGACTAAAAGAGTGAACTCACTTCCACGAATCACACCGTTGAATTATCTCATTTTGACCATTTTCTGACTGACACTCTTTTTCCTGACAGCCTAGATATTGTGTTCCATTTCCAATAAATACCGTTTGAATTTAATTCCACAAATCCACATTGAGCAGTTAGCTTGTGCCGTGCCATTCCTTCGCTAGCCTACTCGAGATAGAAGCGTCTCCGATAATACAAGGACACAACATCTAGAATCAAGTGGAAGCTTGAACGCTTTAAACTACAATCATTTCTTATAATCCCAAGAAGTAAAAAAACATCATATAATATATTTAATTGTATTCATCCCCAGTAAGCAATTAGCATTCTGTGTCACCCCATCGTCAGCCTGTCAGCAAGAAAGACGTTTCCCGAACTAAGGAAAAAGGCACTACTGGAAAGATTAGATAGCAGTTAGAATGCATTACACTTCAATTATTTTTCTCATAATCCCAGCAAATAAACATATATTAAGCTTAGAAATGATTCAAATCCGCCGCTCATCCTCAGCAAGCAGTTCGCCTATGTCATTCCGTCAGCAACTTCCCGTCAGCAAAACCGACCTTCTTCCGAAAAACGAAAAGGATAGTACTGGCATGATCAAGTAGTAGCTAGAATGCGTTGAATGTAATTTCTTATAATCCGAACAAATTAATTATTCTCGAATACGATTCTCATTCCCTGATCTATTTTTGATCATATCAACATGATTTGTTTTCAATGGCTGAATGATGATAGTAATGATGATGTGAATCTTGGAAAAATGGTGGATTGAATAGAAAGAGAAACGGGAGAACCCCGATGGAATATGTCATAAACCCACCACAAATCCTGAGTCGACCGGAGGTTTGCCTGTCTCCTGACATTCCGTTGACAGCCTCCGCTGAAAAGAAGCCTCCCCGAACAGACGAAGAAAAAAACTGGTAATACTAACTAGAAGCTAGAGTGCGTTAAACGATAACAAACAACGAATAGGGGTAAAATGGATCTATATCTTTCCTGTATAATCGACTCAGTTTCTATAGCAGAGTGCCAAAAGAAAAGCTTAAACATGCCAGATGTGCTAGATACGGTTATGGGACGTCGTGCTCGCGATATGACTCTCCCTTGCCCACGGCGGGGATAATAAATAAAAACAGAGACAAGAGCTGGGAACATTGGTAACTGGCAAAAGTCGGATTAATCTGACCCTAAAATGCCAAATACACTACATTCATTCCTTCTAGCCCCAACAAGTAAAACTCCATATAGCCTAGAACCGATTCATTTCCACTAATCCCTAGAAAGCGTTCGCCGGCGCCGTGTCGTTTCACCGCCAGCCCCTACAAGATAGAAGCCTCCCCGCCCTTGAGAGAAACGATGTCAATTACGCAATCAGCATCTCCCGCGTACGAGAGCGCTCGCTCGCGCGCGCGCGCGTGTCAGCCGCCTCCGCCGACGCATTAGCGACGCCGCCGTCGCGACGGTCGTTCTCTTCTCAAACACACACTCACACACGCGCGCGCTCTCGCTCGCGGCGCGCCGCGCGGCAGACGAGGTCCCAATCAGCGCTGCACGCCCGCGGACATCGCCCGGCTGTTTGCACGGTGTCCCAATAACAGGCCTTTCTTTTATTAGCGAGTCGCGAAAGCGGCGGGCTTCTGTGCGCGCGACATGCGCGTCCCGACGCGCTGTGGACGCTCGGCTGATGGAGACTCCGCGTCGCGTCGCGGCGCCCGGTTTGCATACATATTCATTTCGCGTGTGTTCGCAGTGGGGAAGTGTGTGCGGGCTGATGAGGTGGGGATATTGATGGTGAAAGGAGATTTGGAAATGTTGTTTGTTCAGAGAGTTCCGGGAAATTCGCGTGCTGGATTTATCCAGTTGCTTCTTACTCATTGTTCTTCTTTGGTTTTGGAACCTTGCAATGGGTCAGCAGTTTTGATCGACATATTTCTTCATTTTATGTGCAAAATTCTTGGCTTATTTCTTCATCTTTTGTTGTCACCACTTCAATGTTTTCTTCTCTTGTTCTCCAATTTTATGAGTTTATAAACGTGTGCTATGTCAGACCCATCTGAGCTTAAACGAGCTTCAGAGTTCACATCTTTATCTCCTTACTAAGGTTTAGAATGCCCTTTAATTCTATCCGTCGAAGACTGCGTATTGTAAATGCTTAGCTGATAGAGACATTGCGCCATCAGTTTGCATATTCATTTTGGGTGTATGCGTAATGTCCATGTCTGGGGTAATGATATGCCATTATTGGTGTTGAAAGGATTCTTAAAAACCCTGCAGTTTTCTGAAGCTGCATATTCGTATATTACGTGAAATTAATCGTTTATCACTTATTCCTTCCTGGCTTTACAAATTCCTTTGTTGAAAAGCGTTTAAAAATTAGTTTTTGTTCGTTTCATTTGAATACTTTTTCTTATAGAAAATATATACACTGTAATAAGCAAAGTGTCTAAATTGACAAAAATAACACCCAACGTTCCGTTTTTTTACATGCTCCAGAAAAATATTTATTTTAATTTCCAACACTGATCACGTTATGTCTTTTGACGAGTCTTGTCATAGTGTTACAGAAACTGTGCGCAATTTTCTTTCTATTTTAGATTCTGTGTATCAGTATTACATAACATCTTCAATATTATTTACAATAATACGTAGGTAATTACTTTTTTATTTTCTTATAAAAGTGATTATGCTACCTCTTCTTAGATTCCAATATTCTTTTAAAAAACTTGCAAATATACTCGTGGCTACGGTCCCAACAATGCGTTTGCTCAACGGCAAGTACAGTAGTCTTGACTGAATAGACTAGAAGAGCTACAGAATGGCAAATACTTTGTCGCATTAGTTAGTTTACGTACCTCTTTAAACTGTGCTATATTTGTCGGTTTTGTCCTGTCCTTTTTTCAGCTGCTATCTATTGGTTTCTAAAACACATTTTTTCACATTTTCTCAATTTTTTGGATAGCTATATTACAATTGAAATATGGCTTCAAGAATATAGAAGGGTTAAACCTCATTCTGAAAGTAAATTTTCATTGAAAAATTTGGGCCCACTTTAATGAAAATATCGTTGGCGTGTTTCTGAAAATTCGCAATTTTGGAGCTCATTTTCACCCAAAGTTTAAGAGTTAACGAAAAAACTTCACAACAATTATTTGAAGCAATTAAACCAACAAATGCGACAATGAATAGCAAATGCAAGTAATGAAAATATTAGCGATGTGAGAAATATTTCCAAAAATTTACATGTGAGTAATTTTTTTACAAACAGAAGAATTTCAATATGGCATTGTCATGTTAATAAGTGCACTTAGCATTCCCTACCAAGAATTTATTAAAAGCATTGGAGATGTTTTTGAGAAAATGGCGTTTGAGTGTTTCTGAAAATGCGCAATTTTGAGCTCATTTTTGAAGAAACTTTTGCGTTTTGAGAAAACTTTCGAGAAACTATGTGAGACTTCATTTAAAGCACTTGTGTTTACATATGCATTATTTTATAGAAATTGCCGGTAAAGTAAATATTGGTAAGCAGAATGGCAAATTTTAACGCGAAAAGATAAACGAAACGCTGAATTCATTTATTTGTTATATTTTTGTTTTAGTCGGTTTATCTTTTAAAATCAAGATGATCAAATTTCCAATTACAAACGTAGATGTCAAGTTGTAAGTTTTTTTTAAGTTAAGTATAACTAATATTGAAAATTACATATTAGGCCACTTTCATGTTTATTTAATAATAAACTAAATTAATGATTTTAAATAAATATAGATTTTAGTTTCAAATAGATTCAAAATAATATGCTTACTACTGGGTACAGAGAATCTTCAATGTGGAAATGATGCCTTTCTTTTTTGGAAGTTTTCAATTTTTAAAAAAATACTTCGAGTTACATCCAAAAGTTGAAATATTTTTACAAACGTTTGCTGTAATAGCGGTCTAGCATATGTGCACCTTTCAGATTTTTATCTGGTCCCCCAACAGAGATATTGCCGTTGAAAATGTGGAAAAAATCGAAAATTCCAATTTTCAAGAGGATGTAATTTTCAAGTTGTACGTTGTATAATGATATTTTACAAAATGTAACTATACACTTATGTGTAAAAGGAAAGAAAAAATTAAGGCTGTGATTAGATTCTTTCTTTGAGAAATTACTCTCTGAAAATCGAATTTCATTCATTCGCGTTTCGTAGATTTGGTTGCAAATATTTTCCAAATAAAAGTATAGAAGATAAGTAAATAAAATTTCGATTTGGAGGCCAGAGTCTACTAAATCGAATGTTTTTATTCTAGAATTCTAGAGCTGAGTAATTTAGAAGAAAGTAAAGATCTGCAAACGCGAAAAATGGTGCACGGCGTGAAACAAAAATGGACATTTGTAAACCAGGTACAATAAAAAATTAAAGATGTTTTTGAACAGAAAAAAAATAAGAACTTTTTTTAGTGAGTCTTTTAGTATTTGTTTCTGTTTTAGTGAGTCTATGGCAGAAAATAATTTATCCTCCTGAAAGATTCTTCTCTCCACAGTTGAAAGTTACAACTCATGAGCAAATCAAAATCCTACTAGTGAAATATTATGAAAGTATGGATGAAAATTATGAAGCAAATTATAGATTTCCCGAAGTGAGAAATTCAGGGTGTAATAAATTCGGTTAACAGCCCTGCTTGCCTAGGTCATTCTTACTTCATACAAGTTTATTAATTAAAGTATTAAATACATTTCCAGTTAACAAGTGTATTCGGGAATTCTAATCTACTTATCTCATATTTCTAATCCTGATTTCAAAAATGAGGAACTATATTTTTATTATTTCTGAAAAATACTGGTAAATCTTCGAATGTCGAAAGATGCAAAAAAGGCATTTCAGAGGTCTGTGAGCTCTCTGCATTCTTGCTTCCAACATCGTGAAAAACGAATGTCAAAGTTCGACGCTGGAAACGCATAAATATCCATCGCAACTCTCGTCACCCGATGCTGCAACGCCCCGTGGTCACTCCCTTTAGAACAAGGCACCTTTGAGTCGATAAGTGAAGTTACAATTGACGCTGAGGGCACAAGCGCCACTCTTCTGTTATCTCGAGCAAATTAGTTTAGAACACGTCCCAGTATTACCACACGTTTCACTCATGGGTAGAGAAGCAAGTCAGAGCGATATTAGTTCTACGTAAGAAATCTACTAGGAAACGTAGGAAATCTACTAGGACTACGTAGGAAATCTATCACGTTTCGTAATATTTGCATTGGTGTATTATTGACTTAATTGTTTACATCTTCATAGCTTCAGTCACCAGTAATTTAGATTAATATGTCTTACGAGAAAAATCCAAAACACCTCCCTAATGTTTGCAAATTATGAACGCAAGAAAGTCATTTTAGAGAAAGAGAGCTAGACTCGATTTCTGCATTCTTTCTTCTCAGGTTGTGACAGACAAACGTCATAGCGGTCGCATAAAAATCCTTCGGCGACGTCTTGTCACGCGAGGCGACCCAATGCTGCAACTCCCCACAAGGCGTCTTTGAACCTGCGGTGAAGATGACATCTGTCACAGGGGGCACAGGTGCTCCGCTCTTGAGGTTTCGCGAGCAAATTAGATAGAGCGCACACGGAGTAAATAACACACGTTTCACTCTTCGGGGAGTGGAGGGGGAGGAGCGAGAGGGGCACAGCGAGAGTCTTTGACGAGAGAGAGAGAAGAGAGATGCGGTCTTCGAGTGCGGTGACGGGGCCCTGGCCCCCCTTCTCTATCTCTCTGCGATGCGCAAACGCGGCCGAGGACCTGCCGCTGTTGGCGGCGTCTTGTCCGTGGGTGTCCACACGCCCCAGGGGCAATATTGGGGCCCGGGACAATGGGCGCGCTGTGCGGCGGTGATGAGCGTCTGGCAGGCGGATGGTAGACGGGCAGAAGGACGGCGGGCAGTAGACGGGCAGACGGACGGCGCACGGCGGGCGGCAGACAGCGGACGGCGGACGCCCGATCGGGCACACGGACGACTTCATGTTATTTTTCATCGCATTCTAAAAGGTGTCACCTTGTGCATTTCAAATTTTGAAAAAAAATCTATATAAGAGCTAAACTCCGACACCGTTGGACCGATCTCCATGAAAGTTGGCACTTCTACGTGTTTTTTCACCCAGACTGTATATGTGCTGTTAATTCTGTTGTAACTATGCTACATGGAGCTGTAGAACAAAACTAAACATTCACGTCAAGTGGAACCCGCAACACACTCCGCCGCATTTTGAATCTATATCGTTAAATAACTCCTAAACGAGGTGTTCAAGGGTCTTAAAAACTAAAACATTATATTACATTTTTGCTGGTCCGCTTCCCGATATTACCTCACCTGCTCAGAGACGTGCAGAATCTGCAAGTAAATGTGAATGAGAGGGACAGAGAGCGGCGGAGACAGATACACACAGACAGACGGGAAAGGGTGAGGGAGAAGGGAGAGACAGTGAGAAAGGAAAATGGGAGGAGAAAGATGGAGATGAAGGGCAAAACAAAGTCTGCCGGGTTTTCCTAGTAAAATTATAAAATGGAATGATTTAAAAACATAATTCAGGTAGATAAGGATTAATGTAATTTGATGGATGTTTCTGGGTACTTCAACAGCTATGATCATTAGTCCCGTTAGTGCAGTTAACGACTTTTTATCCCTGGAGATAGGGGAGTTCCTTTCCCGCTGGATGCCGCCGGCTTGCTGAGGATTTCGCACTTCCAATATGTCCCCTCGCGGGAACCGCTCCGGCCGAGACGAGCTCTAAATATCGACTGATCTCTCAACATGTGTGACAGTGCAGTGCATGCAAGTGTGTGTAAGTAAGGGATGAGGATGGCACAAGGAAGAAAGAAAGTGTGCGCGATCAGAGGCCTATTTCTTAGAGTACTGTTCCGGTATTCGGGTTTAATGGTCCGAGAAACCACCGATCAGAGCAGTCAATCGCTATTATTCTTGTCCATGCAGCGTCTAAATGTGACCTAGCTATATAGCTTCTGTTGAAAATCAGCCACCCTCAGGACTCTTAACTCTAAACCTCCCGGTGAGAGTCGGAAGGATGAACGGACTGACGGGCAAGCGGCGGTCGGGCGAATACGGTGCAAGCTAATAGCGAGAAGTCAAATGAGGAACAGCCGAATAGCATGCAGGGGAGTAGCGAGTAGTGTGTTGTGGGTGGGTATGTGAATGGCTTGCTGGCGGGCGGGCGGGCGTACGGGCAGTGTTAAAGACGCGTGCAACCGGAGATGTACTCGCGCAACCTGTGCCTGAGAAGATGGAGAAATATTTGAATTTTGCCTATCACTGTTATGACTTTGAGAACTTTATCCCAGACAGCAGCATTCAACTTGTTTGAAAAGCTAGAGTTTTACATTCACCAATAATATTAAAATGGCTTAACTCAGTGAAAAGGTGAAGGTCTTTCTTCTTAAATGAACTGAGTTGTTTCAAGCAACAATCGCAAAACATTTGCTTTCAGTTTTCTGAAGGCGAGTATCCAATTCTTGCAACTGAAGTTCAGTACCCAACATAGTATGTTCTACATGCGCTAATCAATTTTGTGGTAAATCTAGTGATTCTCAGTCCTGACATCCAAACTACAATCCACAAGTTCGAATTAACTTCACGTTTGAGAAGTTACATATTGCTGTACTTTCCGTTACCAGTGACCGTCGAGCAACTCAGCACAATTATAACTAGAATTTAGGTATCGTAATTGAATGAAAATATGTATCCAACCCTTGAGACTCAGAGTAAGTCAGTTGTGACAAAAATAATATTTTTCTGAATGCTCAATGAAGAGAGACTTGCAGCAATCGCATGGATGAGATTCAAAGGGAATTTCCATCCGTGAACGTAAATCACATTTAGTTCAGTGGCATGCACCTGCGAACGATGGCTGAAGCTAATGCAGCGGGGAGGGGTAGGGGCGGGGGCGGGGGCGGGGGCGGGGGCGGGAGCGGTGCGCGGTTGCGACGGCGCCGCAGGCCATCGGGGGCGTGGGCGGGGGCGGCGCGAAACGAGCTCAAGGTGAGGATCGGCGCGGCGGAACCGGGGCGCGTGTGTTCCCACCCTCCGGCATGGCGCAAGCGAAGCGGTGCTCTCGAGAGGAAAAGCTTGCGCCTCCGCGGGCGTCGGCGGTGGGGGCGGTGGCGGTGGCTGGGGAGTTAGCGTTGGAGGAGATAGTGGCGGGATTGGGGCGATGGCTACAGCTGTGGAAGTGGCGGTGGCGAAGGTGTGGCGGGACGGTGCCGGTGGCTGGGGCAGTTGCGTTGTAGGAGACAGTGGCGGGGTTGGAGGCGGTGGTTATGATTGGGAAGGTGGCGGTGGCGAGGGTGTGGCGGGGACAGTGCTGGTGGTGGTGGCCGGGGCGTTAGCATTGGACGAGGTAGTAGCGGGATCAGCGGCGGTGGCATGGGTGTGGCGAGGGTGGCGGCGGGCGTTAATGGTGGCGGTGGCAGGGGCGTTAATGGTGGCGGAGGTAGTGGCTGGGTTGGGGGCGTTGGGTAGTGGCTGTGGCGGCGTTGGCGATGGAGAGGGTGAGGCGTGGCGTTAGCGGTGGCGGTGACGGTGGCGAGCGGGGTCGGTGGCGGTGGCTATGGAAGTGGCGGAGGTGGTGGTGGTGGTGGTTGTGGTTGTGGTGGTGGTGGTTGTGGCGGCAGCTTTGGCAGTGGGTGACGGGGGCGGGGACAGTAGTCGTGATTGAGGCGGTAGAGGTGGCAGCCGCGGCAGAGATAGAGGCAGGCAACTGAGACACAAGTGGGGGTGGTGACCGTCGAAAACGATGTCAATAGCAGGAGCAGTGAAGTTGGGATGGAGATTGATGGAGGGGCAACGTCGGTTGTGAGGGAATATGACAGGGTGAAGGGATGGCGAGAGAGGCGGCAGCATTGATGGTGTGCGGAAGGGGTGAAGTTGGCGATGTCAGCGAGCGTACCTATTTTAGAGCGGGTGCCCTGACCTGAGCGAAGTACAAGCCGGAGGAAATTGTACTGATAAGGGAGTGATGCGACCACATCGGAGGATAGTGAACAGTTTATAAGTGGTCTTGTTTATATTGGCGGCAGTGTTTGTTCCACAACGAAAATGATTATAAAGATGGTATGAGCTGCTGCAGTATTATATTAGGGGTTACATTCAATGAGATTAATTGTGATAAATATGGATTATGTGGTGCTGATAGTGGTAACGCTGAGGGCTATTGCAAGTCTCTCTTTCACTTGTGAGAGCGCCATTACATTGTCCCGATGAAGTTTATGACAGTTGAAGTGATAGACGTGGATTCGGAAATAGAATAGAGCCAGTCCAGATAAAACGGATCATAGCCGGATAATAAGTGTTACAAAGGCTGAATGCAAAGGTGATGGTGAAAGAATGAATGTGGAGGAGTCCTGGAAACGTGGAGATGACGGATAGTAAAAGATACTCATTGCAGTCGATACTACTTGTGGCAGATATAATTGAGCAATTTTCTGTTGTGTTTATGAGAAATCGCTAATATGCACTTTAATCTTGCTGACTACTTGTATTTCAGAAAATCGCTATTGTGATTATACCATCTAATTTCTTGTGTAATAAGACGTGAATAAGGAAATTATGTAATTCATCGGCGCCAAAAGGACCAGTGCCAGATTTCAGAATAGGCTCGCAAGGCACACGCCTGGATACTCAAGAATCAAGGAGACTCAAAATTAAGCTCTCAAAAGAGAGAGATTAAAAATATCATAAGATATCATAAGATCATTCACTAATTTATTAGTATCCTCTAAATTAAATTGACTAATGAATATCACCAGCTTCAACATAATTGGGGGGAAATTCTAGCGGTCATATTTCGAATCATATGCAGTGTTATGCAGACTTTGGTGTTCTACAAATCACTACTTCTACATTAAACGCAGCCGCATTCACGAACCTATGTGGGAACAAATACAAATTCCTTGGAAAAAAACATTGAACACAGAGACCCGTCCTACCGCAGAAGACGGAATGGATGGATGGCAATACGTGATTGTTGAAGAAGTTTTCTTTGCTGTCAAAATGTATTGATGCATTGCTTCTCTAGCGTAGGCCTACAGTCTCTCATAGCGTATTAAATTACAACAGGAATGTTCTATGTGTCTAATTTAGTACTTATTTTCTCTCTGACTCTACCAGGAGCTCGTAGGATGGAGAGTCAGGTTTGCACGGCAGGTGCAATTGTGATTTAAAATTCTTTGGTCTACTGGTACTTTCGTGAGCTTATCATAGAGTGTTTTCCTATGTTTTTGTAGTCTTGTCTATTGAGAACAATGGGTAAGTGAAGCTGGTAGAAAAATGTTCTACAAAATCTTCAACTCATTCTCTGTTATTAAAACGGTGTGTCAATTATAACTTTAAATTTAGAAAGGAAGAAGCCTTCGAGGAAAACATTTCTTCGTCACAAGAACAAAATACATTCCCCCCCTGCGCAATAACATAAAAGGATTTTACGTAATAGTTACAGTATTGCTATCAGTGAGAGTGGCAGTGAGAGTGGCAGTGTGAGTGGCAGTGTGAGTGGCAGTGTGAGTGGCAGGGGGAGTGGCAGGGGGAGTGGCAGGGGGAGTGGCAGGGGGAGTGGCAGGGGGAGTGGCAGGGGGAGTGGCAGGGGGAGTGGCAGGGGGAGTGGCAGGGGGAGTGGCAGGGGGAGCGGCATTGGGGGTGGCAGTGTGAGCGAGAGTGGGGGCGAGAATGGGAATGGGAGTGGCAATGGGGGTGAGGGTGGCAGAGGCAGTGGGAGTGGTAATGGTAATTGTTGTGGTGTTCGTGGTGGTGGCCGGGTTTCCTGTTGGTGGTGGTTGTGATGGTGATAGTAGTGGTGGCGGTGGTGACGGCGGTAGTGGTGGGCGCCGGGGAAGGAGAATGGTGGCAAGGCCGGGGGCAGCGGCGGAACGTACGAACACGCGACGCGCCGTACGCCTCCTCCGGCACTCAAATCGTGATCTTGGCGTTTCCGCCGCAACTACCACATTATGAATGAAAATGAGTTTCTGTGCGAATATGCCTGGGTTGTTGGTCAATGAACGACGGTTTGAACTTCATTTCGCATTGTGTTCAAATGGGAAGGACTTGGAGAAATATTTTTAGGAGCAAATTTAGTAATAACGTGAGACAGTATGTGCCGTTGTAGAACCACACGTGTTTCTTTTTCTCCCGTCTTCGTTCATTATCTACATTACCAAGTACTTAATACTTGACTAACGTACTGAAACCATTCAATGATTCCTCAGCAAAACTATCCACAAATACCTTTCGTTAGCAGCACTACCCTCAAATACCACTTACATTTTCGTATGCTTGTCTGTTCGTATCAAGCGCTCAAAGAAAGCAATTGTTTTCTTTTCAGTTAATGTGACAGAAACGCCCACTTTCAATTCTCCTTGTGTTCTTTCTTTACAAATACGAACTCGAATAAATTTTGCGCAAAGAAACCAACAGAGGAAACCCTATATGCTCTACGTTTAATAGCCCTTTGTCTGAGGGTTGTCCCCCGCCCCAGTGACCCGCACTCCGTTGCAAAGGCGCTGCTCCCGTGGCCGAGTTGCTTCGGCGGTTGACGCAAGCGGCGCCACGCGACTCCCGAATCTGCGGTTCCCACATTTCTTGCGTGTGGGTGGCTGCCTGCCTGGCTGGCGATGTCTGCGCGGATAGTTGGCAATGGGCAGGCAGACTTGCGCAATTGCTGTGGATATTCCATCTTTGCGAGGTTGTGCACCAAGACCGTGTACTCATTTTCAGTCGTTGGAACTGTGAGTGAACTGATTGTGACACACATTGATAGATATTACTGCTTTTGTCTCAAAGAAACAGTCAATTTATCTAAATCTTACACAATTAACTTCGTCGGAAAATATATTTTCAAGAGAAAAAATAGAGAGTAAACAGAAAAAATAGTAAATGTTAAATGATGATGAAACTTACCAAAATAAGTACGTTTGCATTATATTTTAAATGTTTTAATTCAAACCAGTTCCTAAAAAATTATTTCCTTTGTAGGAATTTTTAGTAAATATGGAATGAATTCATTTTCTTGTATAGAAGTGCGTGCTTCTTCGAAAGCAATTAATTTTATTATTGAGAACCAAAAAACGTTAATCGACAAATTTAGTTGGAGAACGTACGTAAAGGTTAATTATAATGAATTTCCAATCCTTTTTTGAAAAGAGTCCCCCTCTCTTCAAATTACTTCTCTTATTTCGATTCTCTTTTTTTCTTTTTGGTGCATACATTCTTATTGGTTGTATGCTGATTGCGATTGAAAGTAAAGAAATTCCCTATATTTTCGACCCTATTAAAAAAGAAAAAACTGAAAGTAATTGATATATTATAATTATTATATACTATCTGAATCCTTGCGATTGAATCACATAAAAGAATGATCTGTAGAAAAGTTACAACCGAAAATTTGTATATTACGCGTTATAGGGAAATCGAAAAATCCAAAACTACTATTTGAAGTCATTTTTATTCTTCAAAACTAATGAAATGAGGGAAGTTTACAAATTATAGGGCAATTCAATAACTATTGTCTGCTTACACAGAGTTAAAGATGTTCCTGAAAATGTAATTGAAATGTAGGGGGAGAGTTAGGTTAATTGGTCCACTTTATTAATCTGGTTCTAGAATATTATTTACTTGACCTATACACGTGAAGTTTTGCATAATTGAGAGTGGCCTTCTCCTTACATTGTATGAACAAATATAATAATTGTACTTATAGTTATTGTCAAATATGGAATTCTTTATACATTTGCAATAGGACCAGTTCACCTAACCGGTAGGGTAAAGTGGACCGTAAAATTGAAATAAACTGAGAATATAACATTGACGTTTAATAGACTGTTTTCATATAATTAATAAAATAGTGAAAGGCGAATAAGTTATGTAACATTCTAGATTTAATAATTGCAAATCTACAAATACTGCTTTCTAAAGAAAACAAAGGGGGTAACTGGACCGGTTCACTAAACCTAACCTTCCAGCGGTCCAGTTAACCCCACAGCATTTATTTTCTTTATATACCCGAAAACACTCAAGACACGTCGTATTATTGAAAATAATTCACACCATTATAGAGCAGAAGTACTACATTTAATTTGGTGTAAATATTCTTCTTGTAGTTATTCAATCGCAGTAAAAATGCATAGGAGATGAGTGGTAGAAAAAGCCTCTGACCTCTTAGAATAAAAATTCCTTTCTGTACTGAACAAATGAAGGCCTTACAACTTATGATTATGATTGTGGCTTGGATTATTAGCCAGCCCTGTGTCTCTAGATACAGAGAGCAGCGCAACTGCCGCCATTTAATGGTCTCTCACCCGATAGCCTCGCTAAGCAGCAATCAGGGGCTCAAGGCAACTTATTACAATTGGTGACGTTATGGAGATTTTCAAGAATATTTATATTGGTTTTTGGATAGATTCATGGTTCTCGGCAGACAGAATACCACACGGGTCCAATTCTAGCGACAACTGGATATAAAATGGTGAGATCGGTGGAACAATGGAATGCGCTACTCTCTGTATCTAGGGACTGTAGTTCCTGTCATCCCACGAATGCGATCCAGTGGAAAATGCAGGAAAACGTCCCATCAACATTTATAAGCACGGACCACTGAATCTAACCGGTCCAGTTAACCTAACCCTCCCCTATATTTACCTAGATTTGTACTTCTATATTGTGGAAGGACGATTGTATGATTTACGTTATCCACCTTAACTTAAAAATGTAATGCACCACCTGAACAAATTACTATCTTACACGTAATTACTATCACTTATGCATAATTATTGTCACAGGAAAGTTTTTCGTAAAGGAGTACCTGCTAAACGAAATGTCTTAAACCTGCAAAAGCTACCTAAATGAAAATGTTCGGCCGATTGCTGAACGTTGCATTTATATACATATTCATTCACTTTTGCAAAATAGTCATCTTCGAACTTAAAACACTCGCTATCATAGCTTTTCTAACGATGGAGGTGAAAAGATATCTTATATTTATTGTAATTCTATTGTTGTTTGCGATGAAAATGGCGTAATGAACAAATGATGACAGATAAACGTAATTCAGATGATTTTACGATTTTTCTGAAAGTACAGATAATTTACGAATTATTAAATATGTTAAACCATAAAAAGGTGGTAAATAGAAATCTATAAAACAACTGGAGGTCCACGACTTTTCATTTAAATCACGAAAGTTGCTTTAGTAAAAAGCATTATAAACGAAAATAAAACCTTAGTAGTGTTTTAAATATAAAGATTACAACTTCTCTTGTCTTACATTCTTCCTCTACCTGACACATCGACCATTGTGACCGTTGAAATTCATTCTTGAATCTGTCTTCTTGAAATATCGGCCAGTGAGAGAAATAAATAATTCACTTTCAGTCAAGGAATTTATAATAATTATCTACCTTTGTAATAACCTTTGTGTAATGAATAATTGATATACAACAAAATACTAGTACTTAATAAATAAATAATGTTGAGATTTCTCTTTGTGAACACGTTAGAACGTTTTTAAGCTATCTTGATATAATTTTATATTTCAAATTGTTTATTTCAAAACTACGTTATCGAGCATTTTTTTAAACATGTCTTTATCGTGAAATGAACACGTTTCTTCATCGACGCATGCGGAGTATAAAATATATTAAAGCTCTGGAAAATATAGTTCCCAGAAAGGTTCTACTTGGCCTACCATCCGTGTTGCATAAACGTGCTGTTCGAAATTAAAGCGGCAGAAAGGAGAACTTGCGTTTTCGAGATATTGTTCCGTGAATTCCGGGTAAACAGAATCGTAGATTCAAACATGCAATGTTTTGTAATTCATAAATGTGACAGAACTGGATTTTTATCTATCCCGAAATAATCCTGTTTCACTCATACACACTGTATGCTCTCCTAACCGTGTTTAATTAAAACGCATGTTGTTATAAATCACCAAAGATAATACTGTACAGTTTAGATGTAGATACGATATAAACGGTACTTATCGTATCAGATTCATAATTTTAACTAACAAGAAATATACTAAGTTAGATTAAAATTATCTCATCTCATGCCATCACTTCATTCCAAGAAAACTGTAGTTCAACATGATTTACAAGTTGTTCTTTTCCGTACAGATCTCTTGACAGTTGAAATTTGCTCCTTTTTTACTAATAAGAGAAGATATAGCTTATTTAATGTGTCAAGAATTTATATTTTCCACTGGTTACACGCTAACTTAGATTACATTTGTGATCATATCTGTCTTATTTATTAAGTATAGTTTTTACTTTGTGGACACATTTCTTTCTACTTTAGGCTACGAAAATTAACCAAACTCTATTATTTATAGAAACAATGTTTTGAAAACATTCCATTTGCTTACTTGCATTCTTTGTGTTAACATTTCGCGACCTCAGAACCAGAAGGTTCTATCTACACTTTTTGTCATTTTACAGGAGAGCAATTTGAAGTTTGCTGCTTCTGGTAGGTCATCTGTACGTTTTAATTAATGCAAAAAGAGGCTTTGTAGAATGAACAGGCTATTGGCAAGTGTACTAAACACATTTTATTAATAATGATCAACATACAATTTTTTACATAATTTTAAAACTTTGAAAATGCAGATAAAATCTTTTGTCTCCAAGCTTAACAGTACAATTCAGATCCAGAAGGTTCTAATAATATAATTGTCTTAAAATACTCTGCATCAACTTCAGACATTCATTTCATTATAAACTTTTCATGTCATTCACCTTCTCCTTTGATATTTTTTCTTCCCATTTACAACATTTCCTCCCAGCGGATGCTTGGCGTAGGTGATACATCTGTATCACCTTTTGATCTGCAAGCCTTTCATTTCTGTATCAAAATGATAGAATTCCAAGCTGCATAAGGATCATGACTGGTTTTGAATTACAATGTTAGCAAATCTGAACGATGAAATTGAAGCTGGGACACTTAAGTGTAGGGGTAGCGTCGTCGTAATATTTAGGTGGGTTTGAAAGTCATAAATGTCATTTGATGATATCTGGATCTCAGAATAAGGCGATTTTTTATAGGATGCTAGAACAACTCTTAAGAGGGGAAACTGGTGACCAAACTTCAGATAGTTTTCAGGTCTTCTCAATGTTAGAATGTACGAGTATGTTACTCTCCATCTGTATGGATGAATGCCTAGGAGTAGAAAACTTATTTATTATTTGAACAACATGTTCGTTTTTGGATAAAAGAGGCAATAGGACATTCAAATCGGGACTAAGATATTCCTCTGCGCTTTTTGTTCTGCAATAATGCGATTCAACTTTGGGAAAAGACTTCAACTTTCAGTTTTCTGTCTTTTGTTTTTGTTCCTCTTTCAACACTTTTTTGGTACTACAGTTACTTTATATTTTTCATAAGTACGTTATAATTGCTCTTCTGGCTTACTAGAATAGTTTTAAGAAAATAGTCTTTGCAAACTCTGATCTTTTCATTGTTAACGTGAAAGAAATATGATAACGAAATTTTTGTGGGAGGGATTATTTTTAGGCGTTGTTCTCATTGATATTTTGCACTCACAGTTTTTCAAAATAAAATGTTTTTTCTCATTTTCATCTACTTCATAATATTTTAACAAAATGGATTCTCTGTCATCCCTACATATTTTATCACAACATGGAAATTTGCATCCACAATCCAAATGTTGAAGTTTTTTATCAGAACAATGTTACCTGCAGTGCTGATGTATGATTTTACATTTTGTCGATTTTCTTGTCTAATATTTTTCTTCCTTTTTTGATTCTTTGTCGTTTTCTGGTCCTTCTCCTTTCTTTCATGGAAGAGAATTCTTCAAGATCACAATGTAATTCTTATTCCAGTGAACTATACGGAATTTTTATTTTATTCCATTGTTTAGTTGTTAATGCCAAGACAAGAATTTCCTTAACATTCCGTTTAAGCATTTTAATTTTCAGCTTCATCGAAACTTTCATCTATGTCGTTGCTCCCGAACAACCTGAAAATGCATAACCGATTTGAAATGAATTTTTACTTATTTTTTATAGTATTCCAATAATTCGGATCACATGTTACTTTTACCTATTAACGTTGCAAATATGACTATGATGCTTTTGTGTTAATGAGATTATAAAACATACGCCGTTACCAAACTATATACTTTAGAATATCTATTTAGAAACTATATATTTTAGCTATTGTAATCAATGAATATTTATATTACAATATCCCTAGTCTCTAACATCATCTCAATTAACAACAGCATAATATAAAGAAATAACCTTCCCTTTTACCAAGTCATTTTCTTTTTGGAGGAGTCGTATATTCTTCCCCACTACTGTCGTCTTCTGTTGAAGTTCGACTATCATCAGATCTGGCATTTAGCCACTTATTTATGGTATCCTTTTCCATTATCACTTTACATGCACACTCTATACCAACATCTAATATAACGTGCCTATATAGTCTCAACGCTTTCAACTTCGAGCTTTTTTTAAATGGGTGCTGCAGATAGAACTCTCTGGTTTTCAGGTTTGCCAAATTATGCAGATAGAACTATATGTCACTGCCTATAACTTTGAAACTAATCCGAATTTAGCTACAATATCTTTCTTATTTGAACATATTCTTTCTCTATATATATATGCAATAAAATCACAAATGACAAAAATTGCAGATAGAACCCTCTGGTTCTTAAGTCGCGATTTGTAAAAATTATGCCCAAAAATTGAGTCAGAAAAGCCGCCGGGAGACACAGCAATTAATTTCGCTATGGGTGAGTATGCGACAGAGCAGGCAAAAGTGCATACGTGTATGATGTGAGGGTATAAGTAAAATTGCCGGATACAGGACAAGATGCATGCGATGGCGCATGCGTTGGCGCATGCCACGGTGCATGCGATGGCGAGACGCGAGTGGATGTGAGGATGCATCTGAAGGTGATACGCAATTGCAAATGTGTAATGTATGCGGATGTACATGCGATGGAGCGTGTAAGAAAGAATTGTAGGTAGCAAGCGAAAGCAAGTAAGAAGAGGCATGCGTGAGCATAGACGAGGGCGCGTAGGAGAGCCCTTGTGATGGCGCATGAGATGACGCACGCGATGGCGTATATGATGGTACATTTGATGGTGCGTACGATGGCGCATACTGTGAATGGTCCATACGATGGCGCATACGATGGCGCATACTGTGGATGGTTCATACGATGGCGCATTTCATTGCGCGTACGATGGCGAATACTGGATGGTGCATACGAGGGAGCATGCCGTGGTCTATGCCAGAGCTAATTCAACTATGCATGCCTATGTGTCTGCGCATACGACGTCACATGTGACTCCACCTTCAGAGGAATGCATTGGTGTGTGCACCTGCGCAGGATTGATTGATTGATTATTCCGTGTTTCTGGGCACGTCAACTACTAAGAGCATTCGTCCCGTTACTGGAGGAAAAGGTTCATCTGGTAAGTAAGAGGTCTTCCTCCCCCCTGGATGGTGACATACGACCCCAACCTACATCTCAACTTGCGTGGGATTTACCCTCTTTCAGATATCTCCTCCCAGCGGGGCACCGCTGCACCAGCTCTAAGCTCCTCACGGGTCTTCCGATTGTGATAGTGTAGTGCTTGTAGGTATAACTGTGTATGAAAGGAGGAAGGGTAAGACTACGAAGAGGAAGGAAAAAATCTGTCCGTTGTTCGTTTGACAGGACACTACTCTGACATTCACCGGGAATTGTTTGAAGAAACGTTGGAAAACTACCGGTCAGAGCAACCGGCTTTCAGAATTCTCATCCAGACAGCGGCTGAATTCAACTAACTCTGCCTCTCAAGTCCCTATGGCCACGATGGAATTTCACACGGTATTTTGCGTCTTTCTCTGTCGTACCGCTAGAAGTCACATGTTCGTAAGCTTGCTTGATACGGTCGCGATCATGCGATATCTGGCGGCACGACTGAGATTGTCGCGAATACTGTGATATATTCCATCGTGAAGACGGACCTTGAGGGGCAAAGTTAGAAAAATCACGGTATATGTACCGTGAGGACATCCTGTTACCGTGGGGACTCAAACCATAGGATCACACGGCCAGAGACGCTGCAGAGGCAGCGGCAATGCTGACTCTGAGATAAACCGGCCTTTAGAATTCTCATCCAGACAGCGGCTTAATTCAACTAGCTGTGTAGCAAGCATCCAAAATCCTGTTACCGTGGGGGCTCAAACCATAGGATCACACGGCCAGAGACGCTGCAATGCTGACTCTGAGCTAAACTCGTGCAGTGCAGCGCGCGAGACAGGGCGCAAACTGGAAGACTGCTTTGCGCCATCCTCGCCGTTTCGCCGGTCCCCGTGCGCGAATTTCGCGTTCGGCCGCACGTCGCTCGACGCAACGCGCGCGGAGGAACAATCGCGCTTTTCACTCTCGGCGCCACCGCGCGCGCTCGCGCAGGGATGCCAACCCACGCATTAATATTTCATACGGACACGCGCACGCGACCCGCCGTGACGTAACCTGCTTTCGATTTTCTTCGGTCTTCCCGATAGACGCGGGCGGTCTGCCCTCGCGATTTGTGCCGAAAGGAACCATTGAGGTAGTCTTTCCAAAAATGTGTTGTGTTTTTATTTTTGTTCGGGCCATATTTGATTACATTATATGTTCTTCCCATCATATTTAGTGAATACTATCCTGAATACATACGCTATTCTACACCTTTCTCCGATATAACAACTATAGTTGTCAGCCAGTAATAATTGCTGGTCACATTTTTATCGCAAATATTGTGAGAATTAGTTGTAAAAAACAGCTACATTGTATACTACTCTACGATATAAAGCAAGAGCATTAAACTAAGCATTAATTTCTCTTGGAGAACATATCATTACTCTGTTACTCATAACGAACAACTTGAACCCTCAGTTCAAATAGTGTAGCAAAGAGATGCTCCAATAAAATGAATTGCGTTTTATTGTTGTCACACGCAAGGAGCAACGTGTAAGTACCATGACTCTCGTATATGTTAGTCTTGTTTACAAATTAAGTTGCACACAGCACACACAAAATAACAACTTACATGTACCATGTAAATAATTTGTTTAGTTGGGAGAACAAATATAGTGTTCGCAACGGAGAAACAAACACGTTGGTAACGTAGTATGAACGGTCTTTCTTAGAACTCAAGTCCAAAGACAATACGCATGGGCAACTACAAAGAGAATCTGTGTCTATCTTCCCAACGCTTCCTCAATGCTATTCTGCCGCAGGTGTCTTTACGGTGACATTGATGTTACTGCGTGCAGAAGATGTCTACATATGAGCTTCCAGCTAAATAGCGAACTCTTTTGTTAACCTCTCTCTTTCCAAACACCTTTTATATTTACGAGAAATAAATCCTAAAGTAGATTAAACAATTATTTTAAGGTAACTGGCGGTATTGATTGATACTATTCAAACTGATGCAGTTTACCAATGAATGAACAATAGAATTGTCAAAATCACGATGTTTTATGGGGACTGTTTTTGAGAAAAGTACAAGAAGGTATGGTGTATTATTGGTTCTATAACTTAAGTTAAATTGACTTTATTTGGTACTCAGATATCACCTAAAATAATTTTGAATCAATATAGTTCAAATGTTGCTTTTAAGATGTGTCATACTAAACTTATTTGGTAATATTTATTTGTTTCGGTTAAATATGACAAACTCTACGTTCATACATGGCACGGGATTCATAAAACGTTTTGTGCATCATAGCAAATTTCATGCAAATTTCCATTCAATAAATATTTATTGAAAATAAGTAATTGCAAGTGAAAGTAAATTTAATGGTATTTGAATGTAATTGTTATTTGTATTTCAAAGTAATTTATAGTACTAACAGAAATTGATACTCATATTCTGTTATGATTTCTAGAAAAGACATTTTTTATCCAGCACCGTAATCTACATGCGGAGACAGCCTCTGTCCTTCTACCTGAATGACTGCACCTAGCTTGTTACAGATACGGCGTGTATTTAATTTCCGAGGTATTATTTTCCATATACGTATTTCTCCTATTAACGTAATTTGTATTGTTGGTCTCTGTTTCTCTACTTTGTATGTTTATTGGAAGGCCTCGCCAGGGTACATTACCGAGCAGAACAAAGCAACAATAAACAATGATCCCGTGGGCATAGTAATGAGGGAAACCCCCCTCCCCCTCTCTTTACCGCTCCCCTCCCCCTCCGCAGGGTGGCCTCTGCACGACGCGGGCGCCAGGCCTCGAAAGGCTGGCCTATTTTCGTCCGGCGAGCACGTGGACACCATAAACATGCGTAACATATTCCGGAGACTACGACGCTGTCAGTCAATGCCAGATAGTCTCGTGTCTTATTCCGATGCTGGCGTCTACGTCAAGATCTGTAAGACGAGCGTCGTGCTCTCAACAGGTTGTCAGTTGTCTCGATATATGTAAGCGGCATGAGTGGGTATCGATCTCTAGGAAAACAAACGCCCAATCTACATAAGGACGAAAGAAACGGTCTGGGATTGTTAATGAAAGACTACCGGCTGGGAAATATATGGGTTCGTGATAGTATGTTTCTATGTTGGCAGGAAACCTTTCATTTGATGATTTCACTTGCTTGGACTGGTTACGTGATTTACTAGCGTTTCTTTTAGTGTGTGTGATCAGGAGAAAAGTATGCGTTACTTAATGGTCAAAGTACCAGGTTGGAATTTTCGTGAGAAACCGTTCTTAAGTTATCCAGATCCAATTGCGAGTTGAGCGATCACCAATCGTGACTTCATTGCCTCTAAGAGACCAGACAAGACTTGAGTTCACGATGTCTGTTCTAATTCTTGAGTAAGCGAACTTTCATGAATAAAACATACCCATAATTCGTGCTTCATCGGTGGGTTGCGAGTTCTTCTCTCAAGGATCATGGAACAATGCGTCTTCTCTTAAATCGAGTTCAATCTCACGTTGGAAAATCCAATCGGGAGAATTCGACGCTGAAAAATAACTAAGGGATAGAGATATCACGGTTAGGGTAATTCAAAATTAGTGGTAACGTGTATTTCTGATGTGAATAAACAATATTGTTGCAACAGGCCAATAATATGATAAAGTTCTCAGGAATCTAAAACTATTGTTATTATCTAAAACAATTTTTATCTTCTCCTTTCATATAATTTATTATGTACTCTCTTTGTAAAAATAGTTTTATGCTCGGAATAAAAGTGAAGATAATTTTAAAATTATTTCAGAATAATCGTGCCAATGCAAGGCGTTCATTAATTTTTTCATATAACAGTTTTGATGGCGTGTTAATGCTTGGAAGTATTTATGAGTAAAACAAGAGTAACACTAAATTGCACAATTGAAATACCTAAAACATAAAACATTGGAATTTTCCCGAGGACTAAGGAAACAGTTTTCCGGAGGTATGAGAGTCAAACTTATAAATAGCAATGCTTAGATTATAAACTGAAAATATGTTCCTATTTCTGAGTATAGTGCTTGAATAGAACCCAAAGTTACGTAAGAAGACCTACGCAGTCTCTGACTCCTATCAGATCACTGCGTTTTATGATTAGGAGCCATTTCCTTGTAATAATTCTTTATAAGAACAATGAGTTAAACAGTCTCTATTCATAAAATTATATTCACTATCAGAAATTTTCGGCGAGCTGGCAGATTTCTATTGCATTTTTACTGATCTGTTATTCATTGCGTTTAACGAATAATGTTTTTCAAATAACCATTATTTTAAAAATAGGAAAAGAAAAGAATACCTATTGTACTAAAAGCCTCGGCCGTAGGAATGTGTGAACTGTGAAGCGACTTTTATTTGCGGAACACGAGTTTAGATGCAAAAGTCACAGAAAACGATCTCCTCCCACCCTCCATCAAGAAATATGGGTCATGTGCAAATATGAATGTAAAAAGAAGCTCTATCAAGAAGACAATCAGATTGGAAATAACGACACAAATTGTAAAGAAAGAATGAAAATTTCTGTCAGGCTAATTATATCTCGTACATTACGAATTATCACCGAATGTTGTGAGTCCTTCCTAGAAGATCTAACACGGGAAACAGTATAAGAGAATTCGCATGAAAAATGGGTAGGGAATCAAGTATGTGAAATGATTCTGGATGGTGTGTGTTAATATCCTCATCGTAGGAATAGGTGAACTATCATCCAATTTTATTTCTAGAGCTCTCATGTATATGGCAAGAAAGAAAAAGATCTCTTCTGCCCCTGTCATTCCAAACAGCCGGGTCATTATTCTTTACGAGAACAATGAGTTAAGGGATTACCTTTAGATCATTAATCTTGATACCATCAGGAAATTCAATAAATAAGGTGAAAATTACAATAAAATTATACAATTAAATTGATGTAAAAAGTAAACCAGTGGCGCTTCAACAGCACATACTTTGTTGCATTATCTGTAACTTTACATTTTTTTCCATGTTTAGAATGATCAAGGAAAACTGGACCTGCGCCATTTTTATGAGCGTTCTTTTCATTAATATTATGTTGCAACAGCATGTATTTTCTCGCATTTCGTGTAACAGCTACGAAATCATATAATACATCTGTGTATTTTTTTAAGTATTTAAAGTTTGCATCAATATAACGTCTACAGCTAGAGTATTCAGTGCATTTACCACTATCCATTGTAAACGTTTATAAAAAATTGAAACCATTTTTGAGAATTTCGTGTTTTAAATTTCCTTTATTTTACGAAACATTACGCGTAAACTGCTTATATCTTGAAAACAATTGTACAAGACCATATTTAAATGTATAATTTTGAAGAACAGATTCCATTCACAAAAAATCTCTATTTTCAATATTGTAGTTTAATAAAGATACCGAAAAGTTAAGATTTTGCAAATTTGTAAAATTCAAAGAATTAAACGAAAATCAGATGGGCGCCACATTTCTAAATTGGATACTGCTATATCTCAGAAAAAATTGGGAACGAATTTTAAGAAAATTTTTAAAATGTTGTTGAATCTTCATGTCAAGGACCCCCAAAAATTAAAATATGGATTTCAAATTCAAGAAGCCGCGAAATCAGGCGGATCGATTGGGGAATAACAATTATAGTGAAAATCCTACTTACGATTTTGCCGCTAGCATTGTTCACAGATAGACCAAAAGCCATATGATCAGAGTTTGACAGTACATCACGTTTTTGGTATAAAGGACTCACACAACCTTGATTCTGATTACACAACGTGTTAGAGAAAGAAATGTACTATATAGGAGTAAGAATTCTATTTTCGGAATTATCAGGAACGTACAGTATGAATTTCTCCGTTGGAAAATTACCGTTTCTCACTGCAGCGTTAATTTCTCAATACTACACATGTTAAAAATCAATGGAAATTAAACAGAATACAAAATTTCAAAAAAAAAAAACAAAAACCAATGAAAAATTGCAAAAGTTTGATTACGCATGCGTATCTCGCACATCGTAAGGCATAACCGAAACATTGTGATTGTTGTATCCAGGGTGACTATAACGGGAGAGGTGGCTCAGGGCATCAACTGATATCACTACAGTGCCTCTGACCAGGAGGTCCTAGGTCCTTCGAATCCCGACGGTGGCAGGATTTTTGACACTAGCTAAATAGATAGTCTCTGCCTGCAGGTGAATTCTAGTGGTCGGGGCTTTGATCGGTAGTTTTTGGTGATTTTTTCTGATCAACACTAGGCGAATGCCGGAGCAGTACCCTAACAAACGAGCCACGGATTGCGCGCGATCTTTCCTTCCTCTTCCTTGTCCTATCCTCACCCTTGTTTACACATAAACACACACACACACACACACACACACACTTAATGCACTGCACTACCACACATGCCGGGAGACTGGTCGGGAGCTTAGAGCTTGTTCCGACTGGGGGCGGTGCTCCGCTGGTAGGAGATACGTGATTAGGGAAAACCCATCTAGTCGACGGGAAGTTCGGTGCCGGATCTCATCATCCAGCTGAGGAAAATCACCGCCAACTCCAGAGGGAAAATATGCACTACACTTATGGGAATAATGACTTCAGCAATCTCTATGATAAATCAATCGAGAGTGATTATCATATCTAAGGCAATAGTGCAATTATTGAATAAGGAACTCATATAGAAGGGAACTATAATCATTTACAGATCCAGTAAGCTGTGTTTAATATCTGCGTCATTGGAATGTGTAAACTGTGAACCAATTTCCATTTAAAGAACTCCTATGAGTGTAGAAACAAAGGTCTCAGAAAACAGCGTCTTCTACTCTCGTCGTCATTCCTATCCGCCTGCCATTGACGAGAACAGTGAATTAGGTGATCGTCATTAGGCAATTAATATACAAAAATGGTCTTATTGGAAATTAAATAACGGATATACATTCAAAACAAAAAAATAAATTCAAATTTAAAGTAAAACAAAATATCGCAAAAAAATAGTGAACAAATAAAAAATAATGAATATCAATTACTTCAAAAATTATGGTCTATATCTCATCCATTGCAACACATTTCGGAAATGCGGAGATTGCGGTAACTAAATAACAAAGGCATCATGAAGGACACTAAATAGGTACGGTTTGGGCACCGAATATGCACTATAGTACTATAGATATATCATCTTCCTTTTGCATGCGGTTCCTAGAAGCTGCGAGTTCTACCCGCATCATAAGAATGTGTGAACCATGAACCAATTTCCATTTGCGGAGCTCGCCTGAGTGTGGAAGCAAAGGTCACAGCAAACGACCACCTCCGCCCTCGCCGCCATTCCCGCCCGCCGCGCCATTATTCTCCACGAGGACAATGAGTTAAGGGATCGCCCCACATTCGCGGCGCCGCGCCGCGCCGCGCCGCGCTGCGCCGCGCCGTGCCGCCCGCCGCTCCAGTTCATAATGTGTGCGCGGCACGCCCATGCGCTCATGGACCGCGGCGCACGCCCCGCCGGCAAACACTATAACAATTAATTGATATGGTTAGCACCGACACGGCCCGGGATAATTATATACACACCGGCGCCCCATGGCCGCGGCCCGCTCGCTCGGCCCCCGCAGGGGCTCCGAAACCCGCGTCCCGGATACCGGCATTTGTTTCGAGTGTGTTACAACTAGGGACCCGATTTTTACGCTGTAATAATCCAATAAATATTCAGAAATGCGGTATAAACTGCGAAAATATGCCCTAGTGGAGGAGAACTCCAGCGGCTTGCTGTTCTGTTCGATACATTTCTGTGGTTTCTGCAGCCAATACTAGGCAAATCCGTGTACCCTAACAAACGGACCACGAACCGCGCGCGATGTTTCCTTCCATTTCCTTGTCCTATCCTAATCCCTTCCTTATACACACACACATACATAAACACACATACTTCGCACTACACTAGCACACACGTCGGTGGGATAGTCGGGGAATGTTGTAAGTGAGGCAGTGCCCCAGTGTGGGGAGATCCCCCGCAAGCCGACGTGTATGTCAGAGCTGGATCTCACCATCAAGCGGAGAAGGTGTCATTGCCGTATCCTGGATATCACGCATTCACATTTAAGAAAGGGGCTATTGACCACAGGAACTGTCGTGCAAGAAACATCAATCAATCAGGCTATCATAAATGTAGAATGAAATATGTCATCAAAGTATTGAAACCTTCTTTCTGTGAAAAGAAAAGCCCATTTCAGTCTGGCATCATTTCGCTCACATTTCTAAGAGATACGGGACACTCAACGGTGGCGAGTTTGGTAGAGTGCAATAAAAGTCACATGCAACAACAATTTATCAGCGTTAACAACTTTCAAAATGGTCTGGACTCAACTATTTCTCGGAAAATTGTTATTTCTGACATTATTCAGCTTCAGAAAAGTTTTAGCTACAACGATCCTAGTAAATGAATGTACGTATTACATTATAGAAAATCACAGATTGAAATAAATATAAATATGAATATATATGTCTTTTGTAAAGAAAAAATGCAAAACATTTAAATAACACACAATTATGTGATTAAATTCCTGACAATTCAGTTTTCATTCTTATCCCAAATGTCATGCACTTCTACAGCACGGGAGAAGTGGACATTTGAATTGAAAGCAGATCAATTGTTAAAACTTACGAATCCCGTTGATACGAATTCCCTGGATTAAAAGAGTGCCGAATGGAAAGGTCCCACGTAAAACTGTGGCAGACCGTCTTTTATTAAAAACCGAAAAGAGGAGAAAAACTTAATATCTGGGTCACACTGTTTGTGACAGAAATGAGGTACATCAACACAAATGTATTATCATTGATTCAAATGTTTTCTTGCTATTAATTTCGAAGGCATTTAAGTCATGAACTAGTAAGAATATTGAGACAATCTTATTTCCTGTTAGTAAAACTCTATTGATTCATTTACGCCATTGCCGCAGGAAGTGACTGAAGTAACGAGAGCGGTAAAATCCCCGAAAGCGAAACAACTTTCATTTTAGAAGGCGGTGATTCGTAACAATATACACGTTGCAGTTATTCCTAATATTTACATCGACTTCACGCAACTAAACCAAATAACAGAAATCCAATTTTAAAGGACTTTAACAGGCCAGCTGTCCATTGTCCATTTACAACAATGAAAACTATTGAGATTGAGCTGAAGATGATGAGCGTGTGATTTCTCCCATTCTTACGAGTTCAAAAGATATTTCTTATCTGGAAGTCATTTTTCGAACTTAAAGTATTGTCGGTGTACTTGTAGTACATATGTAAATAACTTTTTGGGCTGTCTGAACAACATTTTTTCATCTCATAGTCGAGGGCCTCAATCGCGTTCAGAATTTCTGGAGCCGAGTGTGTGGGCCGGATTTGAAATTTTAATTTGAATGAAGTACTCTGAATATGAAGAAAAATGTGCGCTATCACTTAGAAAATTTCACTTTCCTGTTTCGTTCTGTTTTCTCTACGTAAACAGAATTATTACATTTCTCGATCGAATTACAAATATTCAGGTGGATCTACAAGTATTTTAGACCATTTTCTATAAGCAGTCTATTTGTTCATTCACCTTGTTTATAGCTTTGAAATAAGGTTCCAAAACAGATACGATAGGAAGAGTTTACAAAAATCGAATTTTTAATAGATTTACACGGTGTATTCTCTAAATTAGTGCAAGATGCCCTTCAACACTACTATATTTTTTCCACATTTATTTCTATATCCATTATATCGATGCTATTGATCTTTTCCTGAGATAGTTTTCATTGAAAAAATCACAGTAGCCACGAAATCTTGAAACTACTTTCAATACATACATTAATTCATACATAGCTACATATGTATCTCGGTGATTGCAGCTAAGGGTGTTATCTCTGCTTTGCCTCTTTCATCACTTGTACGAACACCGTTATCTCTTCCTTTTCCTTGCATGTCGTCAAAGCACGTTCTTCAAATCGTCGTCTAATAGGTTATATTAGGGGAAATCAGTAACTAGTAATCATATTCGCTTTTTATATGCCTGTGTATATTTTTTTCCTAACTTTGATTGGTCTTTCATTATGCATTAATAGCACTCGTCTGGAAATGTAACCGGTTTTGGATCATCGTCTGAAAGTTCCTGCTGTGCTATTTCTAAATGGCTTACTCAAGTCCAGCAGAGATTTCTTCCTTTCTGATTTGGAACTGCGTTTATTGGGCAGACTTCTCAGACTCCGGGGTATTTTGTGATCCGTATTATGAAATAACTAAGCCACCTTCTTTTTCAAGGATTTTTGATACCATCAACTGTGATTCACAATGCAAATATACATTGCATCGATCTCGGTAATATTGTTAACAATAAAATAATATGATCTTTGGCTAATAAAAGTTTTTTTTCTTTTAAAAACATTGAAATATGATTTCAAGTAGACAGATGTCATCTTCAAGAAAGATAATGGAAGGAACATTTGATCATGTACAAACATGAAGTACAGTGCTCGATTTGCATAATTCCAAAACTGTTCTTCCAACGTACTACTAAATGGATTTATTATCATTACTGAACGGTCAACCTACTGTTAACATTTCTCATCAATAATCATTAAGAGAATCAATAATCCCACTAAGAGAACTGCGCTGTGTTCTTTTACATGTGCATAGGTAAACATAATTGAATTGATTATAGAAAGTACAAAATATGTCTGAATCAAGGAAATTTTGCGGAATATAAAACAAAAGAATATAATCTAGTATAAATCAACTCTTTTCTGATATCTATTATATCTATCTTTCGAAGAGACTGGCGCATATTCCAATACACTTTTTATGTTATTTTTTATGAACATTTTCGATGTGTAGAGGAAGATATATAATTCTGCAGCAAAAAACGCCAAATTTTCGGCAGAAAATGTATTGGGGACATTTGAAAATGGGGATAATCCTTGTTCCTTTATGTAACAAATTACTTCTTGTAATATGTTTTGTAGTCAAAATACACGTTTTATGAGTTCTTGATACCGAAAATTTGTCTCCCCGTTCAATAAAAAGCCTGCTCGTTCACTCCCTCGCCCGGAAGTCCATCGTCCGTTTATCCGTCCGCCATTTCATCCTTCCGTCGCCAGTCCGTCTATCCGTCCGTCCACCCATCGTTTCAGTTCGTTCTTTAGTCCGTTCGACAGTACATTCGTTTGTCATTCCGTCCGTCAGTCCGTCCGGTAGAATGTTCGTTAGTCCATCCATCAGTCAGTCCGTTCGTTAGTCCGTCAGTCAGTCTGTCCGTCAGCCAGTACGTCTGTATGTAAGGAAATATGATAAATTAATAAATGTTTCTTCAAAAACTATGGAGAAATATAGATTTCTTTTAAAATCTGTGGATAAATAGAGATTTATTTTAAAATAGATTGAACAAAAATTATTAACTTTTTCCGAATCAGTATTTCTATTTTATTCAAAAATATGATTTAACACCAATAATGAGGTTTGTTTGACTAGTTGAATTTGCAGAAAAATACCACATATTCCCGCAATATTCGAAAGCCTAAGTCAAATTTCACTTTTCAATCCCACTTTGTATTACTTGTTTTGAAGTTTCCATTTTTCTACATCTTTAAATTTACGTTTTCCAATAACCCAGCTGGGAGAATCAGTCGTACCGATGGGAAGACTCGATTTTCTCGGTTGAGCGCTTTTTGTACGTGACGTCGACTTGAGCGCAAGACTGTCTTACTGCACTCCCATCTAAAGTATTTTGCATTAATCCTCCAATGTTCTCGCACGAGTCTCTCAGAGAGCAGGTATCAATTTTTCTCTTTTTATTATATTTTTAATACCTGTCTACAAATTCTTTTAAATTCTTTTTTCTTTTGAACAATCATCATATGATCATTGAAGTTATTTGAGAGTAATTGTGATTGCAGTTCATCGCGAGCTCTACCATTACATTCTTTATACAGAATATTTAGGTGAAAAGAGAAAGGGAAGTTTAAAAAATAAATCAGATAACTAAACTCATTAAAGTGGTAAATTGTTTTGTATTTTTTTAAATATTGTCAAATTGGTTAATATTTTTATTCATTAAGAATTTGCTAAGGAAAGTGAAAAGTTTGAAACTCTTATCTAACATATTTTTTACAACATTGATCATCTATCTTCATTATTTTCTAATAAAATGTTTTTGAAACGCCAGTTGTTGCGACGCATTGAGAGTTCACAACTTGAGAAAAAAGTAGACAACTGGAAAGAAGAATCGGGAAATATAGCTAGGATTATAGTGTAGTGTATATTAGTGTAAAAGTGTGTGTAAAGGGTGAAGGTATGCTGAGGAAGAGGAAAGAAAGCGGTCATTGGTCTGTTTGTTAGACTACTGCTCCAACATTCGCTTGGTGTTGATCGGAGAAACCAAGGAAGACTACTAATCAGAGCAGTCGACCGCTTCCAGCGGTCGGCTGCTCTGATCAGCGACTGAATTTGATTGACAGCGACTAAATTTGACCCCGCTGAGAAGCCAGTGTCAAACATCCTTCCACCGTCGGGCCTCGTACCTAGGACTTCCCGGGCAGAGGCACTGCAGTAATATCAGTGGATGCACTGTGCCATCTCTCCAGGTCGGAGGCCCTCGAGAAAAAAATCATCTCGTGCAGGACCAGTTAGCGCAGAACTAGCTTGATCGCTCTTTGCAGCGACTCTGACCGGGAGGTGCTGGGGTCCCAATGATGGCGGATTTTCGCAACTAGCTAGATAGCTAAGTCACATGATTTTTCCTTCAACTTCCTATCCCCTTACACACACAAACACACACCACACACGCACTTAATTGCACTAGCCTACCTCTCTTTTGGGCATTTGTTAACTGAGGAGTTGTTCCGGCTGGAGCGGTGCTTCGCTCGAGACGATATCAAGAGAGGGACTTCTCCCGCAAGCCGACGAGAGGGTCGCGCCAAATCTCACCATTCGACGAGGGAGGAACACCACCATCTCCAGGCAAACTAGTCCTTAAACTAACGACCATAGCAATTGACGTGCTCGGAAACATCAATCAGGATTCTAGTGCGCATCATTGTGTGGAGAGATTATTCTTAGAAGGAACTGCTTTGAAAGCTTCTGATTGGCTACTACTGGCAGCAAAACTACACATTATGCCCATCCGCTCAATTTGTCACTTTGTTAGTAGTATTATTTGCAAATGAATACGACACAATCTTTATCAATACCATTGTCTGGCATGACTTTTATTTGTTTCACGAGTGGTGTAATTAGTCACTTCTTACATTATTTTCTCTATATCTTTCTCTGGGAAAAGTAGCTCAGGGCATCAACTAATGTCACTGCAGGTCTCTGACCGGTAGGTCTCAGGTTCGAGTCCCGCAGAATTTTCGACACTAGCTTGTAAGCGAGGGCGGGTTCAGTCGCTACTTGGAGGAAAATTCTAGCGATCGGCGGCTCTTATCGTGATTTCTCCAATCAGTACCAGGCGAATGCCTAAACAATACTCTAACAAATGATCCACGGACCTCGCGCGATATTTTCGTCCTCTTCCTTGTCCTATCCTCTCTCCTTACACACACTTCCACTCACGTGCATTATACTGTCACATCTGCCGAGAGACCGGTCGGGAGTTACAGCTTGTCCCGGCTGGGGCGGTGCCCCTCTAGTGGGAGATACCTAGTTGGGGAAAACCTCACTAGTCGACGGTAGGTCCCGAAGAAAAACATGCATTACACTCACGGGACTAATGGCCTTATCAGTTGAGGCGCCCGGAATCACTAACAATCAGTCAATCAATAAATATACACTGTATCTTGTGTGGCTTGTCCAGTCCACGGCATCAGCCCCGTGGTGGTCGCCGGACGTCCCTATGGTAGCGCGGCGCGACTCAGTGCGCGCTGTGCGACGCAACGCGACGGCGGGCGGGCGGCGATGGCGACGGCGACGCGGCGTGGGTGTGAAGCGGCTACTTAGCGGCTCAGGTCTACGCCCTCGCGGCCGCCCTCCCCTCCCCTCCCCTCCTCTTCCCTCCCACTCCTCCCCGCCTCCTCGAAAGATCACTCCCCGACTCTCCCCCGCTTCCCTTTGCGTGATTCACCCATCCTCAGTCCACGCCTGTGCCCGCGCTCGAGTCGCTGATGTCTTCGCACAGTGGTGGAGCAGGTGCTACGGAACAGAGAAGGAAAAGTTACCCTCCCGTGGGGGACTTTCAAAAATGGAAAAGGTTAATTTAAAATTAGATAAGATTTTGTGACTTGTTTATTCTGATAAATATGTTTATTCATTATCAGTATATTCGTTTTTTAAACAACACACTTTTATACCATCTTATTACTGTATTTAGTAACACTTTAAATGTTTAAAATATCGTCAAATGTCCATTCGCCATGATTTGCTTCTTCTTTGTTCTTTTGTCTACTTTGTCGGGATTCACGATAAACAAAACGTCCTACACAAAGCTATCTAAATTTTGAAAGCCATGCTCGTTTGCGTGGTTTTAACTGTGCCACGTTAACTGACTAAATGCCCTTTTAACTGACACAGACATTACAAGTGTTTCAAAATTACCTCCATGTTTACATTTCCTGATTTTGTTCGATGTCAAGTTTAATGTCAAATTCTTTTAGAACAACTTGGCGCATTGGCGCTTGGAAATTCGGCGAATGCCGAATGAATTGTAATCTAATAGGTGGAGGGGTTAGAACTGACTCTGTTAATTGGTTGAAAGGTTCAAAAAATGGTTGTTCATGAATGTTTACTTTTGATTTTTGACTGTGCGTGCGTGTATGGAGAACTTCGTGTTGCGCATGCTCCATTACCAAGTAGCCCGCAGGTGTATGACAATCGTATGATCTAAAGGCGGCTAGGCGCATTCGACATTCGACGAGTATCGAGCTACTGCTCGCCCAATCCTGAGCAGCAGATGTGCTTGGGGAATGTTCTCTTCCTTTGATGTGCCCAAAAGACCGACACGCGGTGGGTGGAGCGAGCACGGAATGCTCGTCGCTCGACAAATAGCAAGCAATCCATCCACACTACTCGGGATTCGACGAGCAGTCACTCGCTACTAGCCGAATACCGAATGTGTGGAGCCGCCATAAGGAAGATTCAAAAGTGTTCTGTATCTGGCGTCGGTCCTTAAATCCCTGAGAAAAATATATCTAATGAATGAAAATAAAAATAATGAATATAAATGAACGTGTATTGCCCAAACTTACAGTTCACGGGGGAGTCTTTTTTCCAAAGAAGTTTTTGAATTATTGAATATTGCGAGCAATAAGTAAAAATTCCGACACAACAACCAGTTGGTATTGAAGTGCCGTGACAAGAGTATCTTTCTCCACCACTAGCTTTTATATTTCAGCTTTGTTAGAAAATTTACAATCTCTTGGAGAACCTTCAGCAAAATTATTTTTAATGATAACATTCCAATTTAGAATTAACGGAATAGTTACATATAAAGTTTAATTAGTTATTAGAATAGCGGTTTTCAGTCACAAGATACGTTCAGATTTTGTCTAAATATACATGTTCACTCTTGTGAATTAGGTTGATAGGTAAATGGTTTTGAGGTTCGCTGAATGTCTTCAGGTATTCTTGCCTCCTTTTCTCAACCACGACCACAATCATCGAGATCTTTGGGCCCTAAAATGTGTTCTATTAGTAACAAATTTTGAGCCTTAAAATGTGTTCTGTTATTTACAAACTTCGGGTCTTAAAATGTGTTCTGGTAGTAACAAACTTTGGGCCTTAAAATGTGTTCTATTAGAAACAGTACTCCGTCCTTATCTTTGTTTTTCCTTTTTTTCTTTTTTTCTCTTTTGTTAACTTCTACTATCTCTCTATTAAAGTCCCTTCTCTGCCCTAATTGCTTCCATCCCTGATTTTGTTGACTTCGCTTTGGCGTCCTCCCACTGCGCGTCACCCGCTGCGCCGCGCCACGCCCCGCGCGCGATCGCCATTAGCCCGCGTGGCCACCGCCCTCCGCAGCGCCAGCGCCGTCTATTAATAATGAATGAAATCACAGCCGCGGAGGCCACGCGCCGGGTGATGGAGACGGGAGGATTGGGCGGTGGAGGCGGCGGCGGAGGCAGGCGGGGAAAGGTCCACAACAGACGTTACTAGGGCTTTCGCGCAATGAAATCGAGTTGTGATATGCTGAGCAATTATTATAGCTTATCTCCTTGCTACGGACTTACGTAGTCAGGAGAACGTATTGTAATACTGCAGCAGAAATCAGTGATTTCTGGGCAGATAAGTCCGTAGGTATTATGAGGCTCTGATATGGAAAACATGGATGAATTGTGTTCTTTTGTGCAAGATATTAAGTATATTCATTTATTCCTATATGTATTGTAATTACTTCCTTTTTACACTTGGGCAGCCACAATTCACGTTTCATGTATTCTTGATCCCGAAAATTGACAATAAAACGTTTGCCTGTCCGTCCGTCCGTCCGTCCGTCCGTCCGTCCGTCCGTCCGTCCGTCCGTCCGTCCGTCCGTTCGTCCGTCCGTCCGTCCGTCCGTCCGTTCGTCCGTCGGTCCGTCCGTCTGTCTGCCTGTGGACAACACTAGCGCCTAAGCCGTTCAGACTGTTTTATCCAAAACTGATATTCCCAGATCTGGACGAACTCCTGGCTCTGTGATTTTGAAGCGTATATTTTGATTTTAGAGGTATTTTACATGATACATTTCATTTTTCCTCAAATTTCCTCAAAAATAGCTCCAAATTTTTTGATAAAATTTTAATAGCACAAAGTATGCTTGGGAAATGGCATACGTCTCATTTTGTTGAAATCTCTGAGTTTTCGAAATTTGCAAAAGTTCCCAATTTTTAAAAAAATTACTTTATAGCTTAAAGATGGAGATGAGTGGTTTTTTATTGGGGATTTTCTCCATCCCGCATTGTCTGAAGTAAGTTTTTCGTTCCCGCGATTGCACGAAGTTGTTTACTTCAAAATAATCTATTCATTAAAAAGATGTTTAAAACCTTGAAGGCCACATACATAGAAACACTGGTAGAAAATCAAATTTAATGATGTTTTATTTGCATTCCGAGTAAACAATAGTCTATTATACTTAAAACGATGTAACAACCCTGATTTTCAGCGTCGCCGATGGAGGCGTGGTTGCGGAGACTGGGGAACGGGAGCGGGGGTTGGTGCAAGACGGTGGGGGGAGAGATGGTAGTCTATAAGTATCAATAGGGCCGATGTCATTTATCAAGCTCACCGAACCGTCAACAGCCTCCAAATCATCACCCCTAAATGTGGGCCCCCAGTGTGCATTTGCAGGCTCGAGCAATAACAGCAACCATGGACCTCACAGCATCGTCGAATTCATCACATGACAGTGATACGTCAGGTGTATTCTTGATCCCCCCAAACAATAGTATCTGATCCATAGCGAGATCGAAACCTGCGTCTCCCGTGCCACGTTCATAGGCGTCGCCGGCAACGTCTCCGAAGGCGGCGGCGGTTGCGGGCTGGCGGCGGGGGCGGGGGCGGGGGCGGCGCAGGACGCTCTCAATGGGCCTTTGTGGCCACGCGCTCGCGCGCCGCGCACGCGCGCACGCGGACACGCGGCGGCGGCGGCGGTGGCGGCGGCGGTGGCGGCGGTGGCGGCGCGTGCGGTGCGGTGCGGTGCGGTGCGGCCGGCGCACCTGCGCCCACAATGGGTGACTCACGGAGCCCCGGCCGGCGCGGCGGCCGCCCGGGTGCACGCCCCCGTCACACGCAGGTGCGTCCGTCCCATCGGCATCCCTCGGGACCCTCTTCCCTCAGTGACTTTTCGCTTTAGCAGATCTGTGAGTGAGTGAGATTGATTCCAGGCGCCTCAACTACGAGGAGGGGCTTGTTGTATCCCAGGAGATGGCAGTGTTCTTGTTCGACAGAAACGTGAGATAGAGCACCGCTGTTTATGACGGCTTGTGGGTATTCCCTCTTCTTTCATCTGTCTCGTAGAGGATAACCGTCTTGGCTGGGACAAGCTCTAGCACCTGGCTGGTTACTGAGGAATCGCAATAGTGCTAGTGCTTGTAAGAGGATGGGGAGAGGAAGGGATGAAGATGAGGAAGGAACGTTTGCGTGGGATCCGTGGATTGTTTGTTAGGGTTAGGGTATTGCTCTAGCTTTACCCTGATATTGACCGGACAGGAATGGAACAGAATCGACCAGAGCAGCCGGTGGCTAGATGTCTCCTCCTGACTCTAATTGAATTCGTTCCAGCTAAGTACTAGCTAGAGTCGGAAACCCACCACAATCATAAATGGAACTCTACAGCCCACCGGTCAACAATGCTTTAGAAGCAATCATACTGCCGCTGAGGTATCACTGCCGGTGACACTCTGTGGAAGACCTTCTCGGAAGATTATTCAGTTGCGCACGTTAACGGCGCCAACGCATGCGAATGTCTCACCAATATAAGGGTTCGTCACTTCTGCACCTCTCGAGGAAAACTGACAGAAAATGGCTTAGTTTTATTTTTAATGCAGGCACATAAAGATACATATACGAAATGAAGACATGCATTTAATCGACACAATAAATAGAAAATAATTATGCAAACACGAAAGAAACAAATGTCTTATTAGAACCTGCAAAACAACCCAACAAGGCGAAGAATATAGATGTAGCGATGAGCGGTACAGAATGCTTTGCAAGGAACAATTGAAAATTGAAATATCAAGTGAAGTCAGAAGGGATAACAAGCTCTGAAATGCAGACATTACGAAACCTTGTTGATATTTAGAAGCAAAGACATGTCGCTTCACACTCTCTGTGCTAACTCTCGACGGAAAATCATTCGATGGCTTCGGTGGTCGGCATTGCAGGCACCGCCAATGCAATGAAGAATCCCTTCATCAGCGCTCAGGAGAGTCCTTTAAGTAAAAGTACTCATATATATCCAGGTTCGTAGTGTCTGCACCTAAATTCAACGGAAAAACATTAGGTCGTATGGTAGCTCGTCTCCAACTCACGCTGGCGACCCATCGATTGAAACCTGACACCCCCAGATTCACTTAAGAGAATGATAGTAGGAAATATTTTGATTGTTCTAATTCAAAGAATTTTCAAATCTTCTCGGAATATCTTAATGAAAATTCTTTGAGGCGGTTCAATGAATAGGGTTCCTATCACCATAACCCTTCAGACAGAAATGTTGGAAAACTGTCTTTCGATGTATTGATCATGTTAATCTTATGAACGCACGTGCATCCTTCTTTAAAACTGAATTCAAAATACCTAATATTCAGTACTGGTATTATTCTTTTGAAAGTGAGCAAAAAAATGAGTCATTGCTGGCTTAGCAGTGAATTATAAGTGAATTTTAACCGAACGTTCAACGATTATTTTCAGGTTTGATTTATTTGGGGAACTTTAGAATCATCAAACTTGTATCTTTATGAGCGATACTTATATCTGTCCTCCTTTTCACCATCCATCTTTTCGTTATTACTCCGCGACTAGTTTATTAGATTCAGATGACTGATATTTCACAAAAGCCTGAAATCACGAGGCTTAATAAATTTCTGCCAGGGTGTTGGTCCCCCCGCCCTTTGTCGTTCTGTGTACACTATGTAACGCTGTACGTTGTACCCACAACGATTACACCTTCACGCTTCCCGCGCAGTGACCCTGACTCTTACACGCCTCCCTCCTCCCCCACCTCTTTCCCTCTCCACCGCAACGCCCTCGTCTTTTTCAACGCATTACAGCATCTCTCGGCGCAGTCCCGCCTCTCTTAATGTCGTAACCATATCAGCGGCCGGTTCCGCCGGCGCGTCTCTCATCTTTTCGTGTTCTTCCGTTGTGTCATTTCCCCCATGGCGTTAACTCTTTCACTACTTCCTCCGCACCTGGCACCACGACGGCCACCTCCGGGACATTAACGCTTGCCGAATCGCCCTCACATGCGAGGAGTGCCCAATTAAGGATTCTAAAGCGGTGGATGGTGTATTTGAGTGAGGAAGTGAAATGTACAGTACAGTTACTACATGCACGTTTAGATGCTGCATATCCGTCAAGGGATGGTAAAAATACATTTTATTATGCGTGTTTCTCAAATACATAGATAATTTATTTTTCATTAGATGTGCGCTACTAATGTCAATATCGTTACTTGAATGTGTAGTGTGAATTGTAAAATATTGAAATCAATGGTATAGTAACCATTCTTACAATAATTATAAATGTTTACTACCAACCGTTTAAGTTACATCTTCATGTCATAGTAACATCCACATGTCCTAACTTTTTAGTTTTACTTCCTAAACTCTTTCTGTTTTTCTTTTTCTATTTTCATTTCTTAATCTACGATAGTATTTTTCATTCAACTTTCGTAAGGGAAGAACACACGCACATTGACAGCTTTTCACACGCCTACACAATTTGCTCCTCAACCGTTCTTCAAACATATATTATTTTTACACTGCCATTAAACTACATGTCATGAAACATTTAAGGCGAAATAAATATATTTTCACTGAAAAAGTTAATTGGTTTAGGAATTGTAAATGTAGATTATTTATGTAAATGAACATGGAGAGTCCTGTACGCAAATTGATAATGATAGAAGAGAAAGAGAGAGTATTAGAGAGATAGAAAGATTTTGAGAAAAAGAAGGAAAGAAGGGAGAGAAAACAAAGGAGATGGACTGAGAGTCGAGAGTAAGGAGATGGAGGGAGCAAGAGGGAGTTAGAGGAAGGTGGGAGAGAGGAAGGAATTTGAAGGGAGGAGATGGGAATAAGGGAGGGAAGGAGATGCCTGCGGAAAAAGGATGGATTGAAAGAGATAAGAGATGTGTGAATAAGACGGAGGGAGGGCGGGAACAACGGGAACAGGTAAGGTGGACAGTCAGCAAACCACAGAGTGGGATGCGAAGGATATGAGGAGAAAGGGTATAAGGATAAAGAGAGAGAGAGCAAGAGGGGAAATGAGGCAGGAGGAGGATGAAGGAGTTAGAATTAATACAGGGAGAGTTCGAAATTGGAAAGGAAAGAGAAGAGGTAAAGAGATAACACATTAGTCGAATACATGTGTCGAGTTGCCAATTACATATTAGTATGTATGGAGCGATGTGCTCAAAGCAAAACTGACATTTTCATCAGTTATTGTCCTATACATATGACTCTCCCATATTTCGTTAGTTATTTTCCCACATCCAAAATTCCAAGATCGTAACTGTGAGCAGATACTTGTAACGCGCTCGAGAGGCGCGACTTCTTCAGTTCGTCGGCTGGAGCTGCTCTGCTAACCGTTGAGAAGCGCGTCGTTGAGGGGAGCGGAAGTGGCGTCGGCAGGGCGGGGCGGGGCGGCGTCCTCCACGCACGGGCCGCGCATCGAATCCAGGTGTGACCTCACCTCCGCCGCCGGCCACGCCCCTGTGCGGGCGGCGCGCGCGCGGGCGGCGGCAGCGGCAGTTCACACGGAGGCGATAGAGGTGGCGTCTTCCCGCTGGAAGATTCTCCACCTCTCTCGTAGAATAACTAGCTTTTACGTACGAGTGAAATATATGCGAAAACTCAAGGAGGACAGATTATCGAATTTAAATCAATCAACGAACGCGGGAATTGAAACAGGTAAGAAGTTAAAATATAACAAATGAATTAAAGGGTCTTAATTTTTCGGATTGACAGGGTAGTGAAAATTGTTGGCAAATCTGGAAGTAATGTCTATTACCTCATATTCAATAACCATAAAATGTAAATCTCATTTAGAAATCATGAATATCGAAGAAGTCGCAAGAAGGAAGTATTCACTCCGAAAGCAGATGAACTTTCCCCTTGCAACTGGAATCTTCACGATGAAGGTAGAAATATCGAATTAAATATGTCTAGTATTAGGTTGGTTTTCATTCGGAAACCTCAGCGTAAGAGAGGAAATTACTCAGTTTGAACATGAGCGTAAGTAGAGCGTAACTAACGATCAGTGTATTGTTAAAAAAATACGGAATTCTTACGTTCTCATGGAAAGCATTACGAAATGAGCGGGAGAGAAAATATACTTCATTCAGATGCATCGTCGTTTACCCATTAAAGCCCACCTACGTTTCTCTTCAAAATGCGTAACATACCGATGGTATTAGAAACCATAAGGAGCGACGATCTTGGAACTTGCAATTTTAAGAATAAAGTAAAGAAGTTGAATAGAATATATATCTTAGGATACGGATGGATACTGTGTATCTAGATAATTCAACAGAAAAAGAGGAAATACTAGATTGAAACATGGGTTTCTTCCTAACATACATCTTATCGTTTAACAATGCAACAATCATCTGTATCATATTGTATGAGAAACATTACAAGACGTGTAAGTGGGAAGTTAGACTTTATTCAGATTCACGTTCGTCGACTAACCACGCATTGATGTCTCCCGACGTCACGCCCGGTTACCGGTTAATAACAGTCCTAAGGCATCAATGGGAGCACATTGGGAGTGGCAACCAGATCAGCAGCAGCAGCAGGGCTTTCTCTCTCCGCTGCCCACGACCACCCTGCTCGACCCGGTGCGGCGGGTGGAGGCGGGCGTGCTCTTCTTCGGCGGAGGTCGCGGTCATCAGACAATGGGCGGCACGACGCAAAGCGGCGTGGGTGGGGACAGACAGACGCTCGACCGCCCTCACAAGTAACTCGGGAGCGCTCTGTCTACTGTGTGAGGGGTCTCTCCGCGGGTCAGTCGGCGTGGAAAGTGCGGCACCGCCCTGTCACCACCGCCTCCGCCGTCACCCCCGCCACCGCCACCGCCGCCGCCGCCCCCGAAGCCACCGAAGCCGCCGCCGCCGCTCCACCCACGCTCTCCAGCAACCTCCGCTCTCCGCTGCTCGGTCGAGCGCGAGACGAGACCCGCGTCCCAGATGACGGGTTGTGAAATAAGGCCCCCAATTTGGCGTAAAATAGGAAATAACGTAGTTGAAACTAATGTGAATATAATGCTGCGGTGGTACGGCACCTGCAAATCGTTTATGCGCGCGAGGACGAGTTTTGTGGAAAGTTTTCCACCACAGAGAGCGACGGACGGAGGCCACGGACAGGACAAAAAGCGGCTCGTAATGGTGCAAACGTGAAGAGTGACATACGTCTAGCTTGCGACACGAGAGTTCGCAAGGGTTGGGACCAAGCGCGCTTGTCCCAACACTATTTGCGTCCCTCTGTGCTTGTTGCAAAAGAAGGAACTCCACCTGTTTGGGGAAACTTCCTACTGCCATCAACGAAAATAACTGTTTACTAAATCTCATATGTGTTGCCCAACTTCTTTCCTTGTTATCTTACTTGTTAAGGTATTTTCTCTGCACCAACAAATTTTCATTGAAGATACACATTTATTTCTTCTTTATGAAATATGTTTATGCACGAAAACATGTGTGGTAATGTATACATTTTCGCGCACTCTGTGAAATAAAACAATTTAGGAATAGGTAGAAGATGATTATGGTGATAAAACTCTATAAAAATTTGGATTCGAAATTAAATGCTTTCAAATTTTAACATTGTTTAAAAGATCTGTCAAGAATGATAAAATACCTATGCAAGTACCAATTATTCTCTTTATGTATACGTTTTTAGAAAAGACAAGAAGCAATGCTTAATTTACTGAAAGATAATATTTTCTTCGTCTAACGTTTCCTATCGTATTTAATATATCTCGTTGTACGGAAATTTTCAAAGTCAGTCTTATTTTGAAAGTACTTTCATTGTTCTACTTTATCATCGTAAGTTAATATTTGAAGCATCATTTCCACTGTCCCCCTTCACGGACACCCCTCCATGGTGGCCAGGTGCCATCACGACGGGGCTGAAAGTTTGAAAGCGTGAAATCAAAACTCCTCAGAACATGCCGCGCTTTTTAGTTCTCGGGCAGGATGAAAGATGAGGGCAATTAATGCTACAAGGCTCTTGCTGGGACTCTCCCATTCACTAGCACCGGCACCGCCACCATGGTCACCTCCACTTCTGCCGTGTGGCATCACCACTCCAATGACAACTATCTTCGACACCAACATTGCAACACTATTACCACCATCCCCATCAACACCATCGCTTTCATCAACCCTCCAACTACTACCACATCTATCTCCTCTGTCACCTGACAAGGTCGAATTCAGCCTGCTGTGATCGGTAGTTTTTGGAACGAGAATTGTAGAGGCCAGCTACCTTGATCGGTAGTTTTCCGTGGTCGCTCCAATCAACGCCAGGCGAATACCGGAGCATCATCACCACTTCTCGGACACTCCTCCATGGTCCTCGCGCGTGTCACCTAGCAAACAGGTGACGGACAGCGCGCGATCTTTCCTTCCTCTTCCTTGTCCTACTTTCACCCCTTACACACACATACACACTCACTTGCACTACACTGTCCTACATGTCGGGAGACCCGTCGAGAGCTTAGAACTTGGGTCTTCCCATCTCAGGCGGTGACCAAATAATGGGAGGTACATTGTTGGGAAAATCTTGGTAAACAGGCATATAGGTCGGCACCTGATCTCATCATCGAGCTGAGAAGGACACCGCCACCTTCCATGTTAAAAATACACTACACTTACGGGGCTAATGTCCATAGCAATTGACGCTCCTGGAATAATAATGTGTTGCCACAGTTACGATCACCATCACACTGAACACATCCACCCCCACTTTCACAGTCTTCTCTCATTCTCTCTCTCGCTCTGACTCCCTCTTTCCGAACGTCCTCCCACTCACATCTTTGTGGGCTACCATTGTTTCCCGGAAACCTCTCAGAACTTCTCCACCTCCTTTCTTTCTTTGTGACGTGTACGCGGTTATTACTCTGCAGTTCCTTCAATGCGCTCGTAAACGCGTTCTGTATATGGAGCGCGTCTTAGGCGACTCCGCAAGGGAAGGTGTCCTCTCGACGAGTCGAGAACTTACAGAAAAATGACTAACCGCGCCTCGAGAAAATTATAGGCGTGCCGTATTTTTGTCCTACCCGTTTTTGGGGCGCCCATTCAGTAGGATTACTTCAGCTCTGGAAGAACAAACGAGGGCGACTGCATTTGGGTGGCTCCGAATTCAGCCCATTTGTCATCTTGACCCCAGCCTTTCTTACTGCGTCTGCTTTTATTATTATCTCTTCTTCTTCTTCTTTGCGGTGTATCAATTTAATATGAATACGCAGCATTACAAGCCACGTTCCTCTCGCAGCGGGAGTAGTGCTAATCCCTCGTAAGAAAGATGGCTTCAATACACATAAAATTACAACAAAATATTTACTCTCGTAGTTTTTTAACTCTAACAATAACGTGACGCTACAAAAAAATGACAACTCGGTCTCAAAACTTTACATCTTGTTACGTAACTGTTGTGTTCGAAGTAAAATTCCTACAGTAGCGTTCATGGACTGTATAAGGGTTTGCTTTTTTGCCATTAAATTTATGAAGTATGCTGTCTACTTTCAAAGTTCAAGTATAGACTTAGTTTTCTTTGGAAATTTGAATCTTGGATGTTCATATTAGGGATGAATACGTTATATAATTAAAAAAAGAAGTATGTACATTCAATGAGAAGGTCTTCGAACATTGATATTGACAGGACCGCTCTTTTGAAGTTTTTGAAACACTTGAATTATTGTCTAGGATTAATATTGAAAAATATTGAACTGTAATTCACAACTTCGAAATGGCGATGACACAAATTCAAAAATATTGTTTTTACTCATTTTCTGTGGGAACGAAAGCCTTTGAATTCCTAATTGTATATAATGAATAAGACATAAATAACTATAAGTCAACAAATAAAAATTATTTTAAAATCATCATAAATGAAATATGTTTTAAGAGAACACATCAAATCATAGTTCTGAAGTTTTTTTTGAAGTTCGGATAATATATCTATAGTTTTATATTTTGACATACGACTATATTGACCGCTGTAGAAAAATTCCTCCTTGCTGTAGAACAATTTCGGTTGCACCAGTGGAGGAAAGAGATTGTTTGCGTAGAATTAATAGATATCTACAAATGTGCATTCTATTTTTAATAAATAAAATAACGTCTATATCTCGTGTTTCTTCTTAGCTCCCACTACTGTCTTTGTTGTATAACCATAAAATATAATTTTTACACTACTAATACTTTTGGTCATAACGGCGTGCAAGAGAAATTTTGGAAAAGATTTTTACCTGGATCTCAGTCCTTTTGAATGAACTCCCTTGAAAAGCAGTTATTACGTTTTCATTATGGAAATTGTGCTGTTCTTGTTTGTGTTCCCATTGCACGTTCTGGTTCGCGTCGCTCATCGCCCGGCTTACTCTGCACGACCAGTCGCCGTGAGAAACAACGACAACACATCATGGGGACGCTGAGTGATTGCGTTGGCAGTGCTCGCGGTACTTTTCCAAGCAAGCCGGAATCACAGAATACAACTCGGCATCTATTAACGACGATTTCGATCGTATCTACCATCATCATGCCACGAACGCTTCTGTGAGACTCATGGACGGATTGAAAATATCGGCTACGTCATTTTCCTTCGTGACAGTATGTAATTGTACAGATGAAGGCTCCGGTTCGGTGGTCCTTGTCTTTGCCAGCTTTTTTTCTTCTGCCTCTCATCCCATCATCTCAGACATTCCAATAGCCACAGGTTAAAAAAGCTTGCAAATGTAGTATGTGCTAATGATTATACTGTAAATGTGTTTCAAACTAAACAGCTGTGTGAGGCCGGTATTTAATTAGATTTTTATAATCTCTTTCGGTGTTAATGTGGTACTTAGGAGAGGAACATTTTTACTGCGTAATATCATCATAAAATATTACGTGGATATGGCTTGATGCGTTGACACAAAAAAATGATGAGGGAAGTATATTAGTAAAAGGTTCATTCGAATACACATTTAACCTTACGACTCCACTGAAATAGCGCGTAGTCTTTTTATTCAGTAAAGACAATTGCTCGTTTGAAATGCCGGTATGAAGTGTCTATTCTGCATTTTTATTATAAATATTCTCACGATTATGTTATTGATACTATTTTGCAACAAAAATAGAAATTATTGACGATTCTTATATTAAGAAAGTAGACAATAACATGCCTAGTCTTGTCTAGGCTAGTCTTTGTAAAGAATTACAGCTATAAACAGAAACTTTCGGCCTAAGCAGTGGTATAATTTAGGAGAAAACAATAATATATCGCAGAGTAAAAGGGTATTTATTTTATAAACTTGTTACTGTAATGTGAATTTTATTGTGTACAAATCAAAACAAGTATACTTTATTCAAATAAAGAATTTATACAAAAGACGTGATTCAAAAAAGTTTGTTTCACAATTAGACCTACGTAGACCTACGTAGATAAGTCAATGTGAGGTTTCACTATTAATAAGTAATCAAATGGCACATCATGTAATAAATATATTAGTACAATAAGTGTTTACCAGTTACGCAGAAACGTATAATATAGAATAAATATACATGAGATATAGTTTGTAAAATAAACAATAAAAGTACATACTGTTGTAATTACATACAAAATATAAAATATAATGGCTACTACGTGAAAAAAATATACGAGAAAGTAATACACGTGTTTCGCATGTCCAATAGTAAAATAAAATAAAATAAATTTTCTTTCTACCATGTACCATTTTATATAAATTATCAATATTTTTATTTTTGCCTTTTTATTTATGAATGGTAATGAAGGATTATAAAGTGTCATAACATAAGGTGTTATTACACTTTCCCCTCTTTAAAAGGTACCTACGTGAAAAAAAATGAAATATCGATTGTTTAATGAGTTTTTATTAATTAGGAGTTAGTTTGCAATCTCTCAATTTGTAGTAATTCAACTCAGGTCATTTTATACGCTAGCAATTTTGAATTTTAAAACTCCTTTCATTATGTACAATTTAAGTAATCTCATTAGGATCTGAATATGATGCCTGGTGAGTGATTTATCTGGAAAGAAGGATGATCACTCATTCACCGAAAGAATTTCGTTTTATTAGCGAAAGCGGATCCATTAAATGTTGGATGAAATACTGAACCTTTGAGGGGCGTGACCTTCCCCTTACTTTCAGCCTGGAACAGCGTTAAGTACCGCACTGCCCGGTAATATATCCTCACGTACATCCATCGCGCCTGCTATGATAACCGCAGGAGGTTAACTTTGTAGCAATTTGTTCATCCACGCGCACACGGAGCTTGCATTCCATAAATCACCCGGCGCACCCCGGTCACCTTGGCCGCCGGGCTCGCACAATGGAGTGCACCCACTGTTGTTTGTCGCCGCGGCACTGCGCGGCGCCTCCGTCGTTGTGCGGTCGCCCTGCCTGCAACCACTTTGTCATCCGCTTTATTCACGTAAGTCGCGATAGTCAGGTGATGGTCGCTTTCGCCACTGTCACGACCGTCGACGTCGCTTTTGGCTTTGAGACGTGCAAAATGACGCAATCACCTCTCATAATGTTTAATAAATCTAGCATGGAATTAAAACCATTTAAAGTACGAGAAACAGCGGAAATAACCATGTTCAACCTGTAATCTTTATCACCGATGGTAGAAAATGTAATGTGTGAAACTGGATATAAAGAGTACATGAGTATGAAGTTTACAATACTTGCTCGTTCCACACTCATTTTAAAATACACTTCATAGTGGTTTACTTGTAGTCAGACCCAACTTTACATCTTCATTTTAGTTTACTTCATTTAATTTTCAACAAAGTCTTACATACTTTACTTCACAAGCTAGTTTTTATATTCCTATTCTGTATTATTAGATGACTGCAGCTCATTCCATAACGAAGCAGCTTCCTTTTAGTACACGTGTTGGTCAATTACAGTGAAGTTTATCAAGCATTTAGAGGTATAAATAATGCATTCTATTGAGACGCCGCGCTGGCAGGTGAGGGTAAACCGCATCGTCAGAACAAAATGTTAAAATGTTGAACGAGACTGAATCAAACATGAAATTAAGACCGCCAAAAGTACAAGAAACCGCAAAATGATCGCTATGTTCAGTTTGTTTTAGTTAACAGCAGATATAGAAAATATACCGGGTGAAACTGAATGTAAAGAATACGTTCATATAAAGTTCACGAGACTCGTTCGTTTCTCACTCGTGTAGTAACATACTTCACTCTGGTGTTCTTATTGTAGTGCCCATCATTACATCAACGTTTTTAAGTTTTTAAAATCTTAAATGTAAATATTGTAAATTTGATAACTTTGACGAAAACATTGCGACTAATTGCTAATTTGAAAACTTTTCAGCAAACGATTATTTTTGCGATGACTGAATATTATTATTATTATTATTATTATTATTATTATTATTATAAATTTGGTTTTGTAAATTGCATTAATATCGATAGCCCCACATTCTTCTAATTCATTGCGGGTAGCAAAGGTATTGGACATAGCTCTCACTTTCATTTGAAAGTCCACTCACCATTTAGTTATTTTGATGAATCTATCGAAAACATTTATTTTCATTTTACGTCATCATCCTCGTATTTTAATAACAAAACGATAGAGTTAGTATGGACAAACTGGTCCAAGTATTAAAGTTTAGAGCACATGCTGCCTCGATTCACGCTGTTCTTTAACTCTCTAATTCTCACGTGAGAAGTTATGACTGGAAACAGCTTCCTTCATAGAGCACATAGAAAAGACTAGAGTTAGGCTGTTGCATGGAGAGTGCATCCCTCTTGACCTAGAAACATTTAATTCGTGTGATGCAACTTATTGTTTCAGCACACGCGCTCGATATCTCAGATGGCCAAGTTGATCTTCCATTCTTAGAGCGTCATAACAATTTGTGAAAACACCGCTGTTCTCAGAACCTTTCTATTATTGTTCTCCAATGTCACAGCTTTCAGTTTGTGCGAATAGACTTTATGCTGTCGTCACGAGAATAATCTCAATCAAACCGTGTTCATTGCAGGCCAAAGCGTGTAATACAGCTGATCAACTTTTTAATGTACATCGTGTTCTAATTATTAATAAACATTGCAGTTCAATAAAGTTGTACATTTTCAATGTTAGTAAATGTGTTGAATGAGTGTTTGATCTTGAAACAACCACTAATCAGCTTTTGAAGAATGATATGCTAAAATTCAATTGTCATGTCTAAGAAATCACTTCGTGTGCTCGAATAACGTTTACTAGCGCTTGTGCCGCATGGTTAACATTTATTAAATGTATTTTTATTAATTAATTACACAGTAAATATCTTACTTATGACAGAGAAAAACATTTAAATAAACTCTTATGATTATTTTAAAAAAGTTTTGTGCAATTTGTTTCCCGCCAAAAAATATCGTTTCAAAAAAATGCTTCAGAACTGCTTCCTGGCGCACAATCTCTTCCCTTTCCCTCATTACTCTTCCTCTCCTTTTCCCCTTCTCTTTGCTTCTCTATTTTCCTCTCCTTTCTTTCTTCGCATCTAATTATACCAATTATATTATTTTGTTTATTCGTCACATTTCAGCTGTCCCATCTATTCACTTTCAACCCAACAATCATCAATCTACACTCTTCTTTGTATTTTGGGCGATCCGAGTGGCGCAGTGGATTGGAGAATTTGCACCCAAAAACGTGTTAGGTTCGGGCAGTGGGATCGAATCTCGCGTAAGGCATCGTGTTATATGTTGTGTCATTGTGCGCATTCAAGGTAAACCTTCAAACCTAAAGTTCTATCCTTAAATCTTCACCTTTCCCCGATAGGTTGTGGACTCGGCGATAAGACTAAGTGGGAGAATTAAGGGTTTCAAGACTATCTAGAAGGTTTAGCCAGGTCCCTGTTTCTAAAGTTGGCCTACGTGCGAAAAGGTCAGGAACTATGCTTCCTTAACTTTATGTTCAATGATATATATGGCGCCGCAAAGATGTATGGCCGATGTATGGCGCCGCATTCCGCGGTCAGTTTCTCTGACATCCGCATCCCAGTTAATCCCCTTTCACTTCTGGATACCTAAGAAGGCATATCCCAGTTACAACCTGACCGATATTTTGGGAGGGATAAGTAAACGATGGTGTTCTTTCCATTCATGAGTAACCCAAATTGATGTTCTCGCATCATTGAGAGATAACCTCGAACACAGATGAATATGATAGGATCATTGGAATTATGTATGTTATTTAACTTTACACAACTAAAATAATTAAAACTAGCGTACCCGTGCGAGAACTCCGGCATATGAAACCCTACTCTCTTTCCTATTCTTCCAATTCCATGTTAAGAGAGAAAGTTATAAACGAAACTTGTTTATTGCTTTAAAAAATGCATAAGGATAACTTCCAATGTACTTACAGAATAACAAATAAAAATAAAAACAATTCAATTCATGTTTGAAACAAATTTTCAACAAAGGTTTATTTAGTATTTTAGACAGATGCTCTTGGATTCTGCACTTATTTGAGCTGGTGGTGTAATATCGAGAAGTGCCGAACCGGCAAAAATGTAATAGAATGCTCAAGAAGATTTAATCATTTGTCTTAGTGTAATGCCGTTGACCTCAGTATTTCAGGTTTTCAACCCTAGAACGTTTATTTTAGGAATTAATTAACAAAAAAAATTTAATAATGCTGCCCGAATGTTGCGGATTGCATTTGACATAAATATTTAAATACCTAGAAAATCTAGGGTTTATTCCATTACGTGCCTTCACCAATTGAGAAATCGAGAAAGAAAAGAAAGAAAGAAACGGAAAGAAATAAAGAAATGAAAATATAGAAAAAAAAACGGTGCCTGAAAGTTGAAGACAAGATTTGATCCTAACTTCTCGGCTGTCCGGGTATCTCGGAGATACTGTCCGGGTCCGAGATACCCGGACAGCCGAGAAGTTATAAACTCGAGCCGCGGAAGCTTACGTGTACATAAGATTTGATCCTCTTGGGGGGCGACAAGAATTCCGGAGCGCTCCACAGCGGTCGAGGTGCGTCAGCGTGGGCGCGGGCGAGGGCGAGGCCCAAGGCGGGGCCCAGGGCGGGGGCGGCGCGTGCGAGCGCGGGGGCGGTCGGCGTGCGGCGGAAGCGCGGGCCGTGCCGAGGCGCACGTCTTCGCCACCGCCGCCAAAAGCGTCCACTCGCCCGCCCGCGTCCGTCCGCTCATTCGTCCGCCCCCCGGCGCACGCGTGCTATGGCGAACGCGCGGCCGGTCGCTTCCGCTTGACGCACGCGCTTTGGGTGGCGCAGCGCAGGTGCGCACGCCAATACCCAACGCGATGCTCGTGATGACAGTGGGCATGCAGGGAGGCGAGACGTCAAAAAGAGACGATTTGTTGAGCAGAAAGATAAGAAATTGGAAAAAAAGTTCTGAAAAAATATTTGGAGCAATATCACCTGTATTGTGAAGTGCGTATACTTTATGGTCATGCTTGGAAATCCATGTTTGCAAGCACAACAGTCCCTTGCGGGCCAAGGTCTACCAGCGTCGTCCGTCCTTGCGGCCGCGGGTTAAGGGATACGTGTGGATAGCACGTAGACATCCCTACGCTGTATTCTGGACTTACCAACATGAGAAGTGTGCACACAGCAACAGATACTGGGACCTTGCAAGAAAAGCACACACTGTAACCCGAGAGGCACATGCTTGGAAATAAGTGAGTAATTTTGAGGAGTAGGAGATTATAAAGATTTTTAGAAAAGTAGATTTTTCTTCAACACTTAAAAATATCCGGCGAGTTTATCTTACTGTATGTGCAACCCTCAGAGCCGTGTACTGAAAGAGAAATCTTCAAGAAACTGAATGAAAGAAAAATGTCATTAGACACTTTTGTTCATTTAATTGAGAGGAATACTGTGATGATGACACATCCGAAATTACTCATCCTTTTTAAATATATTAATATGAAATAAATTTTAAAGTGTTAGATTATTACATGTGGGGTTGACGCTTTGTTTTATTCACTTTGAAAGTCACTCATTTCCAATTCGATAGGGGGTCATCATCATCATTAATAATAATAATAAGAAGAAGATTAAGAAGAACATATGAAAATAGAAAAGAAATAGAAGAAGAGTTGTTAAAAAGTTAAAAGTAGAGCAGTAATAGAAAGAGTAATAGAAGAATTTGAAGTTGAAATTATAAATTCCTTCATTAGTATTACAGCCAATGAAGGAAGTCGTCAACGCCAGTTACATTGCCACATACATGACACGCAATTAATTAGCATTGCAGTCCTCCCACGCACATCGTCGCAATTTCAACGCACTCATCCGTATGCGCCAGGGGAGGCGTGGCTATGTCGCTTAAGGTGGGGCAGACTAAACAGTGAAACACTCGGGCGAGGCGGCGGAAACAGCAATTGAGTTAATGTTGGCAGGCGCAGGTTCAGTTGCGTCAAAAGTGTTGATGGATTGGCAGTTGGATGATATTACCAATTGGCTCCGCGAGGATTGGCATTGGTGAATGAAATGATACGGTTGTCCATCTACTTTCTGGAGTTAGTGATTCCCTGTTCGGGTTGAGCTCTATTGCCTGCTTGCATAGTGATATTATCTCAATAGAAAAATAAAAAATACCTTTACCCATCCTTTCAAAATAATCAGACCCTGATCTGATGATTTACTAACGGTTTTTGTTGGAAGGGTTTAACTGGTTACATGATCTGAGATTGTGGCGAAAATTAAAAAGGAATCGTGAAATGTTAATGTGAGTGGGGTGATCAGAATGGTATTGAATACCCAGAATGCAATTGAATTTTCCGAATGGAGTTGAATTGCCAGAAAAAAGTTAAATTGCCAGAAAAGAGTGGAATTGTCAGAATAGAGTTGAATTGCCAGAATAGTGTTGAATTGCCAGAATAATGTTGAATTGCTAGAATAGTTTTGAATTGGCAGAAAAATGTTGAATTGCGGGAATGGAGTTGAATTGGCAGAATGGAGCTGAATTGCGGGAATGGAGTTGAATTGGCAGAATGGAGTTGAATTGGCAGAATGGAGTTGAATTGGCAGAATGGAGTTGAATTGGCAGAATGGAGTTGAATTGGCAGAATGGAGTTGAATTGGCAGAATGGAGTTGAATTGGCAGAATGGAGTTGAATTGGCAGAATGGAGTTGAATTGCCAGAATGGAGTTGAATTGCCAGAATGGAGTTAGCACTGAAGATGTAATTCGGCGTGCGTTACTACGCTAGATAGCTCTCCTTGGCGACATGGTGGGCCAATGCCCCGGGTAATCCACAACGTGAGCGACAGGGATTGCGTTGCTAATGAGTGGCTGGTGCAGGTGCACGACTACGATGAAACTGGTGGTGGTCGGCGATGCGTTGAGAATAAACTTGGAACTGGGGGGCGGTCGTGCGTTCTTTGGATGACCAAAGGGATGTCGCGAGTTGGCGTAAGGTCAGCCCGGCATTTACTAATTCCTTTACATGTATTACCAGGTGTTTAGCTCATTGCAGCTGACTCTGCAGCACCTCTAACCGGGAGGTCCTATTATTCGAGTTTCAACGTTGGCGGAATTTTGACACTAGCTAGGTAGCTGGGTCTAATTCAGCCACGTTTGGAGAATTCTAGCGACCGGATGTTCTGACACCGACCAGTTTTCTGCGATTTCTCCTATCTATACCAGGCGAATGCTGGAGCAGTACCCTAACAAATAGGCTACGGGCCACGCGTGATATTTTGTTTCTCTTCTATGTTCTGTACCACTTAAACTTTCACATAGATGCATTATAAAAATACTCAAACCGAGAGATCAGTTGGAAGCTTGGGGCGTATCCCGGCTTGAGCGGTGCCTCGCTGGGAAAGATATTTGGAGGGAGAAATCCCCTGGAGGCTGACCTGTAGGCGAACTCTAGATCTCACCATTCAGCGGGGGCAGAAACACCACCCTCTCCTGGAATAAAAAAATACTTAACTGACAGAACGGATGACCATTGCAGTTGACGTCAATCACTCAATCAATCGTGACGTGAATTGGAGGGAGGAAAGGGGTAAATGATACTCGGGGGATAACTAAGAATCGTTGTGTAAACTGTGGTTGTTTTGTTGGTTACAGAGAATTAGCAAAATATCTGGCGTTGTCCGGGCTTTCTTCATATTCAATCCTTGTGAAGGAGGAAAAAGATAAATTTTATATAAATTCGGTGTTTAGGATTATTTTTAATGTAACTGGTTCAAATTTTATTAAGTTATTATATTTTCTTTCATTCTATTTTAATAACATTGATATTAGATAAAACATTATTGATCTTACGCACTGCTTGTGGTCTCTAGCAAACCTATTAGGTACCAGTTCTGCTGTACCGCTACTGGGCTCTGGAGGAATATATTAAAAACCAATCTGGTCTTAGCGACAGGCGAAAAGTAATAATCGTGGTGCATCTACTAACATATTTAAATTATTTATTTTTCGCATTTTTGTTGTATTAATCTTACCAAACTTTGCAAGGACACTGCGACAATTCTGAATAAGAGCCTGTAAAAGTGTCGTAGCTATTCATATACTACTTTTTGTGGTATCGATATCAGTTATATGTCGTTGAATTCTTTTCTGTTAGTATAGATGCATCTTCGTATGTGTATGGTGCTTGTTCCTGGTACCATTGTCGGGAAAGGCGAGTGGGCGGAAGGAAGGGTTTCGAATGCACGGACAGATGTGCTGAAATGAGAAGAGATCATGAGCGGGAGAGGAGCAGAACGAGTAGATGGCAATGAACACGGAAATACAATTGACCGAGATGGTATGTGTTGCAAATTGGGGTGTGCAGATGAGCGACCACAGTTGGCAGAGCGGAGGAAATATTCGGACCATGTCATGTCGGATAAGTTAGTGTTATAGATACATGTATGTGAAGTTCGGTCAGAACCGAACTCTTCTTATTAGCTCTTTTGACGTCCCACATTGATGATCTTATGTAAATATTAACTCGAGTTTTAATTTGAACCTATTTTAAACATGATGTTACACTGTCATATATCCCGATTTTCAGAAGATCCATAATTCACATGTTATTAGAAGTCGAATCCAATAATTGTCTCTTATCGTTCGCAATGGCCCAATGAGCACATTAGTTGCTGCGGTGTCGCTGGTCTAGAGGTCCTAGTATTTGAGATCCGATTAATAGCTAAATGGAAGTCAAACGCGGTCTAAAAGAGAATTCTAGCGACTGAATGCTCTGATAGAGTTTTCCGATGTTTCTGTTATTAATGCTAGGCGAGTGCCGTAGCTTGCCGTGTTTGTGCTTGCCCATATCCTGACGGTCTGTGCGCGTAACCTTAATACGTGAACTGTCATCTACAGCACATATCGCGATGTCCTGGCAAAGTGCTCGCTACCAGAACAAAGAAGAGCAACGAATGGACCAGAGAGTATGGGAGGTAGGCGAGTGCCGGTGAACTGAATATACGAGATGCGACATAATTGACGGGTAAAACTGGGCGTCACTGAACTGCAACATTGTTATCTGTTCCCTGCCTAGCAACTTTGCGCATTCGAGAAAGCCCATAAAAAAACAGAGATTTTGGGAGTTCGTGTAGAATGGATCCAAAAGTTTCTCAGATCCTTAAACAATGGATTGGCTATTGTATGTTAAAATTTTCATAAGCAGTGGAATATCTCAGTAAATTTGAGCCAATGTACGATTTATAGGACGGGGAATTTGTGACAATAAACAAGCAATTTGTTGAGAAAAAGTTATTTCTCAAAAGTGGTTGGAGCAGTTGGTAGGTAGTCGCTGATCACATAATGGGTAACTTTTAGAAGATTGAATTGGCTCGTTCTGGATATGGTTAAGTACGATTCGCGTAAAATATTGTTACAAAAATTACTGCTACCTATCCCCACCGAGTGTGGGTCCCTTGAGTTTGGCAGCCTGAGTGCATCGGTCCCGGATAGACCTCCTTCCTTGAAAGGGTTTTGCAAGCGGGACGGCAAGCCGGGAAAAGACAGGCGAATGGCTGTCAGGCGGGCAGCGGTCGTACTAGGAGACAATCGGGACTCTCGCCCTGACAGCCGGAGCCGCGGACGACACAAGACTTCCTGGCTAGCGAAGAGCCGCTGGAGGTAGACGACCAGTATGGGATTGCGGTAGTCGGTTATGGAGTCGGCGGTGGCGAGAATGGAATGGAGTTGGAGCCGGGTTCTGGCGGGCGTCCCGGGCGGGATGGCCCTGCCCGGGGAGGGCGCGGGCGCGGGGGCGGGGGCGGGGGGCGATCGAGGGCGCGGGCGGCGGTGGCCTGACATCACCGCCGAGGGCGCCGGGCGGCGTACCGATGAGCGCGCGGAGATCCGCCTGCGCTCGCTGGCACCTGGCCCGTCGCCCGCCGCCCGCGCCGCCACCACCGGCAGCACTCACCAACTGATCCACCAAATTAGAGAGTGTTTGCGCAGCGTGAAGCACTGTATCGTATACGATACGAATCCACTTTTCAGCCGCTATGCACGCGTGAACTAACGTAATGCACGCGTGTTTCATATACTTAATGATAGGGTTATATCAGAAAACGGTACTCCACCAGAATTGTCGCTATTAATAATCAGGTGACTTGTATCTTATAGGATCAAATTATGTGATCACTCGTAAATGGAATTTGTTTCTAACTGCAGTGGCGGTGGACTGTTAACATTATTCCCAGGATGCAAAAAAATGTCGCCTCTGGTCGAAACAAATGCGAATGAACAGAATGTATCAGAGTAGAAATTTAGTGTTTACAACACACTTTGTATGTTACAGCTCGGAAGTACTTTAAGACTACTTGCAAGTGTCACAGAACGTCTACTTTCGTAGTGGTTGAATGAGGTAGGGAAGCAAAACGCTTTTAACATTGCAAATGATGCAAGTAAAGTGCTTGCCTCTATCGTACCTGTCGTGTCATGATTATAGAAATTCTTGGTTTGAATATATTTTAGCTTCAATTTGTTTCGGTTTAGTAGTTTTAAACACCATTATTCATCTTCAAATCGAATTACTCTAGTACAGAGACGATGCCTACCTGATCTCAGAATAAACAGTTCTTTTTATTGTGATACACTACACATTGTGAATTTGAAAATACTATTTATATTAACTTACTTTACTCAGTGACACGAAAAGCGTCAGTAATAAACTCCAGAGGTATTTTCCGAGAACGAATCCATAGAAGATTTAGGAAATAAGAGAAAACCTATTCAGGAGGTTAAATTATTTATTTCCGATACCATCAATATCATAAAATATCTATTATAAGCAAACATTTCCCGAAATATTAAAGCTTTACACATGCCATTGTTGCTGTCGCCGGATTCTGCAAACGATGAGGGGTTGTTTCCAATCTAGTAAGCAAAAATCTTTCATTGTCAGAGCAAGCTCATAATTCATTGTAAAGAGAAGTGTTTCATAAACATTTTTGTCGGTGGCATGAAACAATTCGGTACCGGACGCCGAAAAATGTCAATGAGTCCATGTGACTGATTCAAATAAAAAAATGAAAACAAGGCAAAATCAACAGGTCGATGGAAATGTATGGTCATCTGTAATACGTTCTGAGAACGATCTAACGAGACATCTTCAAGATATTTCATCCTTGGACGTGAAATGAATTAGGACACCTTGACGGCCGTCAACGACGTTTTCGGAGAAGGACCCGATAAAAGATACGAAGGTGTGAGTCGAAATATCGAACATGAGAAGATAATATTGTTCATTGTGAATCATCGGACTTAACCAGTCATAAGTTCAGAAGAGAAAATGTTTTTCAAATTGTTCTCATTAACGTGTCAAATCGAAGTCAGGGAAAAGCTAATGGAATCATTAACTTATCGGAAGAATGGTGTGCAAATGTGAGACAATGTACTTGTACCTAGAACCGTTTGTGTTCATCTGATAACATCAGATATTATAGTTTTCTAATAAGCTCTAATGTTTAATTAAATTCATAAAATACTTTAATTTTCTATATTAAGTATTTTTTCCATTTATTGAGAAAATAAGAATTAATTTAATATTTTCAGAGGTTCTTGTGCATATAGGGAATAAGATAATCACGTATCTAATACATTGAAGTTCATGATATCATTGGAAGTACAAGAATATTACTGTGAAAGAATTCAATCATTTGTATTTTCTTCATAAACATCGAAAATGAGTGCCTTTAGTTACAACACTTTTGCAATTTCAGGTTTCAGTTCATTTTCGAAAACAGCGAGACAAACCGGGATGTTATAATCCGATAAAAATATATCCCCTTCAAATTTCCAAGACTATTCCAAAATATTTCATTGGGCGGCACAAAAAGAATCCTTTAGGCGACGAGTGATGTCTTCGAAGAAGGACTTTGCTGCAACTGTGGCCAGAGCGCGGCTGGCGAGGAGCGTGCAGCTCATCTATCTCTCATTATTGTGTGGCTCTCACAAAACTCACGGGGTAAACCAAAAATTATTAAAAAAGCGTTATTTCCATTTTGCGAGAATCTATACTCTGCATGTGCCTCTTTTAGAATTATTGTGGCGGCTCTCACAAAATTATGAGACTAAACTGAAAAAAAAACTATAATTTCTTGCATTTTATATTAAATTACTTCCGTGGTTCACGAACATTATAAAATAATACTTAAAAATTACAAACACTTCCCGCAAGAAGTGGCTAGCCCACCATATCTGCTATACACACGTGTTTCTGTATGTTTATAATGCAGGGCGGCTTAGAAATATTTTTATTCCCGCGAATATGAAATTTGATCATGTCAGTAATATTCGGAGGATATAGATTTTCCGGACATTTAACTAGAATTACTTTCGCAATGTTTACCCAAATTATAGATCATTATATACTCTCATAAAATATCATAAAATTATATAGCAATGTTTACTCAAGTTCGACATGCCAATATGGAGTTTTACCTGTGTGAAAATGCAGGCTCCCCTTGTGAGATTGCACCCGTGCTCTGAGGGTTGAGAGGTCAGGAAACTAACCACTCATCCGCCGGGCGAGGGAGTGGCTGAGTGAATTACTATTATTTAGGGATCGCCAACTACGAATGTGCGTAAGTATAGGGCAGTGTTGTCAAGATCGATGCCATGAGCGGGAGTCCGTGGCACGAGTCCAACGATGAAAGCGCCCCTCCACGCTGTTCAGTGCCCCGCTACCAGAGACAACGACATCCCTATTGTAAAACGGCGGGGTTACTAATAGTTTCCTTTCCCGATGCTAGTTACGGAAGGTCTTCTACTGATGGCTGTGGCACGCTTCGTGGCACCGTAGCATGCCATGAGCGTCTGTGCGCAACTGGCGTTGGAAAAAGGAAACTATTACGTGTAGTAGTAACCCCGCCGTTTTACAATAGGGATGGCGTTGTGTCTGGTGGCGAGGTGACGAACTGCATGGAGAGTGCTATTTCGTCGTGGCACTCGTGCCACGGAACTCCCGCTCGTGGCATCGACCTTGACAACACTGATGTAGCTGATGTGGAAAATACACCACCGTCTCTACTCGGACCTTGTCAGCACCTCACGGTCAACGCTGTTAGAGAAGCCATGATTTAATTTTTTTTTAATTTCACATTTATTTATCTAGATGGAATACATCGTTCAGTGTAATCAATTTACAGATGACTTGTTTTGACTTGCTAGTTAAAATATCTAAACTAACTTATCCTAAACATTGAAGAGGACACTCCAGGGGAGACCTCGACGTTAAGTGTCATGGTTGGCTAAGATTTTGAGAAAGGCATGCAAATGGGTATCTATTTTTTATTCGGATGTGGGTGGGGTTTTTTACTAATTTGAAGTGGGATGCTGCTGGTATGTCTGCTAGGTTTTGGTAGAAATTGTGCGATATATGGGCTATTTGGTTTATTATTGTATTCATGTTTAATTCGGAATGAAGTTGTTTGTTGCTTATGAACCAGGGGGCATTTGTGATTAATCTGATAAATTTTTTTCGAATAGAGAAGCTACGACGTCGCCGCTCACTCCGCCGAGGTGCGCGCGATACGGAAATGCGGCGGGCGCCGCGCCGCGCGGGCCGGGAAGCGGCGCGGCGGAGGCGCACGGGCGTGCCTTCCTCTTTGAAATGCCCCGAGCGCGTCGCGCCGCGTGTCGGCACGGCCCAAGGCGGCGACGGGACGGCGCGGCGAGCACTCGCGCCCAGGGCCACTGGCCCTGCAGGAAGCGCGGACGCACGCACGCACGCACGCATGCGTCAGAGCAGCGTGGGCGGCGCGGCAAGAGGCCTGGGACAGTAGATCCACATAAGGTAACAAAAGTAACCTTCATTGTAGGCTATATGTATTTGAATATTGAAAAGTATATCCTTTAAATTTAATTATTCTTCAGCTAAGTAAAAATTTTATTTATTATTAGCCCATTTAATCCCAAAGGGGACAAGGGCCTCTTGCGCAGGACAAGGAGACTTATATTATAAATTGTTCCTTGAGTCGCCACCTCGGGGATCTTACATGGATTTACACCCATTTTTTTACGGTCTTTTGCAACTCTTGACCATTGATTACCAAGAAGTTCCCGGAAGTCATCGGTCCACCTACAATGTTGTCTAGCCACGTTCCTCTTCCCGATTCGTGGGTCTGAGGAAGTTATTCTGAATGTCCGTCTGTCATCTTGGAGTCTTGATATGTGGCGTCCCCCCTTCCATTTTAGTTTATGAGCAGTCAGTATTATTAAGTATTATTTTTATTCAAACAGATTTTATTGAAGAAATAAAATCTTATATAATTTTTATAACTTTATTTTACACAGTTGACTTACATTTTACTATAAAGTTCCAGTTTCTGTTCTTTGGCTCGACAGCCCGCTACGTGCCTTGGCCAACCAACGGTGACTGAGCCTCTCGGCCACGGGATAAAGGGTTCGTGTGATTAGCACGTAGACATCACCATATATACTGGTCTTCATAACCTTAGAGTGGGCTTTCTCATCGTCACACAGCAACAGATACTGGAACATTGTAAGAAAAGCACACAGCTGTAATTTACTCAGCCGGGAACTGCGCCGTGGAATGCGAGCACGCTAACCAATGAGCCGCCGAGGGAGGCACTATAAAGTTCGGCCTACTAAAATACCGTCACCGTCGGGTCTCGAACCCTAGGACCGTCCGTCACGGTCACTGCAATGACAACAGTTGTTGCCCTGAGCCAGTGTTGTCAAGGTCGATGCCATGAGCGGGAGTCCGTGGCAGCGAGTGCCATGACGAAATCGCCCCTCCATGTAGTTCATCACCCCACCACCAAAGACAACTCCATCCCTATTGTAAAACGGCGGGGATACTACTGTTTCCTTTCCCGACGCTAGTGGCGCAGAGAAGCTCGTGGCATGCTACGGTGCCACGATGCGTGCCTCAGCCTCCAGTAGAAGACCTTGACACCACTGCCCTGAGCCACCTCAGCCTGTTCTATTCCAGGACACCAACGACCGCTCTAGTTGAAGCGCCTTAAACCCACAGCCAACCAATCAACACGCGCGCGGTGCCTCCGTTCAATAGTCCTCGTCGTCGCCTTCGCCGCGCGCTCTGATGTGGCAAGCGCGCGCGCACGCGGGGGCGGGTGAGAGGGGTGTACCGTGCGTCCATCACGCGTGCGCAAGCGCGTGCGCGGCGCGGCGGCGTGCCCGAGCGCGCGGGGTGTCCGCGGCGCGGGCGTTGCGTTCGCCGCTGTCACGCCCGCGGCCTCGCCCGCCGCCAGGGCAACCACCCCGTGGCGCAACGCGACGCGTTACCTCCGCGCGCCGCCGCCGCCGCCGCCGCCGCCGCCGTTGGCACCTCCCGCGCCGCACGCGCCGCGCGCGCCCGGTGGCGACACTCGTGGGTAATAGGGTCGCGATGAATTTGGCGGACGACGTGCGCTGCACTGATTGATGGAGGTTGGAATGTCGCAAGGAGGGATGGCAACTATCGAAAGGTTTGTTTGATTTTTTAATTTTTTTAAGACTTGAGTTAGGTGACCCGTGGCTAATGGTCAGACCACTCTTCTCCCTCCGCTGGGACCGGTCGGTTGATGTGGAATTTGTGATGGGTGAAACGAGATCTTAGCAGATTTTTTCGGGGTTCTCCCGTATTCTCTGCTTCTTATCCATTAATTATCTATATTCGTAATCACTTACCCAGCAAAATGATTAACCAAATTGTGCCAAAAGGGGAACAACTAGAATTGTAATAAAGAATAATTGTGCGTGGACAAATGAGTGTAGCGGGAAAAACTAACACTTGAGCGCGAGTGTGTGTTCAAATCCCGGTTTATTCATGTGTGCAAATTCTAGAAGATCCATGTTGGCATCGCCCGTGCCGCACGCCTCAGGTGGCGACACTCGCGGGTAATAGGGTCGCGATGAATTTGGCGGACAACGTGCGCTGCACTGACTGATGGAGGTGGGAATGTCGCAAGGACGGATGGCAAACATATATAAGTTTGGTCGTTGTTTGTTGTTTTTGCCCTGTCTTTTTGCCCTTGAATCACACGTGCATGGATCCTATATTTACCGGGGCTAAGTAACAATATTTCGGTGGCGAGTGCATGTAATTGTCAAAGGATCAGCATTTAGCTGGACCCGACCTTTGTCCCCTTGGGATGTTAGCCCTGGGGGTATGGAAGATAAAATGATGATGATAATGAGGAGTGGAAGGACGACACACACATGCAAACATACACAAACACACTTATGCCCGAGGTAGGACTCGAACCCGCGATCCTTCCATCCGAGATCGCCACGGCACTACTGCCTAAGGGATCTCGGTTATCCGGACCGGCAGTTTATTATTTTGTACTGTTTTTTAAGACTTGGGGGACGTGACTCGTAGGTAGATCTCAGACCACTCTCGTACGTCCACTGGGACCGGTACGGAAATATTGTCCGAGCGACGTGTATTTTGTGGTGGATGAAAAGAGTACTTGGCATATTTTCCTAATGACCGACCCAACAAAATTGTTCGCTAATTTTCAAGTAGTGCCATAAACCATAAGAACTGATTTGTAATAAAAAATAATTGTGCTTTGGCAAAGTAGCATAGCGGGGAAAACTAACACTTGAGTGTGTACATGTGTTCAAATCCCAGTTTATTCATGTGTGCAAATTCCGGAAAATCCATGTTGGCACCGCATAGGCCGCGCACGGCCGATGGCGACACTCGCGGGTAATAGGGTTCGCGATGAATTTGGCGGACGACGTGCGCTGCGCTGATTGATGACGATTGGAAAGTATAAAGGAGGGATGGCAAACATACAGTATGTAAGTATGTGGTATTCAAAGTTTGGTTTCCCTTTTTTATTATTTTAGTACTTCGAATAGGCGACCCGTGAAGTAATGGTCAGACAACTCCTCTCGTATCACAGATCGGACCGAAGCACAAATTACGGTCGGTCTGTGTGGAATTTTTGGCGGATAAACCGAGTACTTCGCAGATTTTCTCGGGGTTCTCCCGTTTTTCTTCCTCTCATTCTACGATTGCTTGTTCATTGATGTATCTTCCTAATCATGTATACATCACAATCATTCACTCATTTCCAGATCAGGCATAGGCACTGGTATCATAATAAATAATACTTGCGCTATGCAACTCGTAATGGAGTTGGCACACCGCCAAATATCACCTGTGATTGTGTAAGTATGGGATATTAAAATGCGGGATTGTTAATGTGTCGAAACGCAGGGAGATCTGTGTGAAATGTCTGATAAAGAAGGTTGTATACTTTTTCTTGGGGTTCTCCCGTTTTCTCTGCTTCTCATGCCACCATTGCTCTACCGTCAATCAAATCAGGCTTTCATTATCCATCCATACATTTATCGAAAACATTCATCCCGAGCTCATCACTACTCGAAAAGTCTTGGGACAGAAAATTATAATTATGATAATACTTCGGTGAAAGATAGATCAATCTGAGCTTGTGAGCCACGCTAGCGCCATTTGCAAGTCTGCTGTCGCATTGCTCCCCAAATGGATGGGTTGCTAGAGACGGATTTACTGCTGGTACAAGAAAAAATTCGCGAGCGACAATGGACGATGTATAGGATGGTGCATAAACCAAACGCAAATAATATTAATAATCGGAAGGGTTCTGAAGAAAGAGGTTTCGTAATACAATAGATTATTTCGCACGCAGTCAATCTTACAAAATTTCAAAACCGGTGCGTGAACCGTGAAACCGTATACTACAATGAATTAAGTGGATGGGCGAGGGGCCCGTCTCCAGCGGTGGACGTATTGTGTAACGCCGGGAGAGCAATCCGGGGTAGTGCTGGATCGGGGCCATGAACCAGCTAAGAAACCGAAAGTCACGCAGGACCGGTACCAAGAATCGACTTAGTCAACCTGACGAAATTCGAAGGTGTTCTTCAGATTGGCGTAGCAGGGGTCGTTATACGATTGGTCCAACATTAACGTATCTTCATAATCACATATCCATCATAATCACTCATTTCTAAATATAAGCCAGATATAGAACACTCAAAAAGGTTAACTAACAACTGCATCTGCTAAATGGCGCTGGCGTACGACTGGAGAAAGGCGACTGGGAATCATCTCTAACTGTGAGCGGCTGGTCAATTGTAGTCCATCTGTCATTCCCGGTGAGAATCACCCAACTGCATCACTTTTTATTTACACTCTCATTCCTGTTAATTACTTTTCAGTTTCGTCCTTCTCAGGTATGAGAAGGCGAAACCCGATTGCATCCCTGCCGATATTTCGGGAAGGGTAAGAAGAAACATTGTAGTTAAGTTTTCATACATGAGTAACACAAAAACACAAATAGGTATTCTCGCAGTGGTGAGAATGCGTAGAACAATGGTGAACATTCGCAGTATCCTCGACACTGTGTATGTTGCCCAGCTTATAATTATTTCAACTGTAAGGTCATCTTTTTCGAGTAACCTACGGTTGCTGGATTGTCGATTCAAGGACGCATCAACTCCTAGTGGTCATTAGTCCAGTAAGTGTAGTGCATGGTTTGTCGCAGAAGGTGAGGTGATCTTCCTTCTCTGGACGGCGAGATCTGGAGCCGACCTACGACAGGATTTTTCCAGACAAGGTATCTCCCACCAGCGGAGCACCGCACAAGCCGGGACAAATTTTAAACTCCCAATGAGTCTCCCGACATGTGTGGTAGTGTAGTGCATGTGGGTGTAAATGTGAGTAAATAAGGATGATGAAAGGAGAAGGAAGAGGAAGGAAAGACCGCGCGCGGTCCGAGACCCGTGTGTTAGGGTACTGCTCCGGCATTCGCCGAGTGTTGATTATAGAAACCAATGAAAACTACCGATCAAAGCAGTAAAGATTTCTCCTCCAGACAGCAGTTGAATTCAACCCTAGCTAACTATATAGACTCGAAAATCCTGCCACCATCGGGACTTGTACCCTAGGACCTTCCGGTCAGAGGCACTGCAGTGACATTAATTGATGCTCAGAGCTACCTAAGGCTGTGTTTGATCTACGGATGGCTTCTTTGAAAATCGGTGTACTACATCTGCATCGGTAACTGCACAGATTCATTTCCGGGAAGGGAAGCTGATGGGAAGATCGCGGAATTAATCTTCTTAAGTGGGTGCCGGAAATTTACTTGAGTATTCTGATTGACTACTGGATCAGATTCTTCATAGTCTCCCCAACAACTTTCAAGGAAATACCAATGCAGTACACTACGCTCTGAGCACCATCGGTTCTTTCCAGTTTGTTTCCATTCCCATCCAACTCCTCCAATAGTAAAGGGAATGCCATAGAGGACTTTTTCCCTTATCTTAGTCTTCGTAAATGGCGTACGTCAACGGGAATGATGCCAACATTGGAAGTGGATTGAATATTGGTGATAAAATCGTTTTTATGCCGAAATTTGTTTCGGTACGTAATTACTAATTCAGTGCCTTTCGCTATATTTGAAAGATTTATTGCAATACTCACTATGTCACATACAAGTCACGGTGCTGCACTGGAAAAGAAGAAAATATGTGACTTGCGGGTTTCTAATTAGTAAAACCAAGACGAAACAGTTTACCGTTTTTTAAAAATAAATAAGTGTTCAATAATGTCTATTAAAACTTCAAAACACTAATGTAGTTAATATAGTGTACTAATTAGTTTAGTAACAAGGTGAATCTTTCCATTACATACGAGTATAACAAATTTTAACAAGAAGGCGTAGGCTTATGCCTTATTATATTATGAGTTTTACAGTATGAAAACATAATACGTATTGCTCAATTAATATTTTTCATAATTGTTAATGGTATCCCCTAGTAAAATGCGTATTCATCTAGAAAAGACGCTATGCATATTACATTAATGACGTGTGTAATAAAATAACTGAAAAAACGGAAGACACAAGGAAATAGAAGAATGAGAAAATGCTTCTAAAAAGAAAAAAATGTATTTTTGATATTGCAATAATGAAGTAATAATAGTAATAAAATTCTGAAATAATAATAGTAATAATAATAATAATAATAATAATAAATAACACCATTTACGTGATAATTCTGTCTTAAATATTCTATGTTTCAATCAGATAGTTAAAAAATTAATAAACAACCTAGATTTTTTTATTTGCACTGCCTTTATTTAAAAAAATGAGTGTGAATTTAACTTTCATTTACAAAGATTTATAAAAATATCTGGAATTTTGTCACACTGCGTTTACAGTGTTTACAGTTTGTTTACAAATAAACTTCCAATTTTGTAATGTTTTTCAGTATTACAACCAAACTACAAAAAGTCGGAAACTAAGCCTTTATAGCATGTTAGTCACTAGAAGTAGAAAATTCACTACACCGTACGACTGCTCGTCTATTGCTCTATGCTACTGTATATACATTCTCGTTTGTTTGCAATACTCAACCATTTTATTGCATGCAATTCTCTCTAACGATTCCTGTAAATGGTCCCTTAATTGTCATTGCTAACAAGTTCACTCAACCAGACTTCTCCATCAGCTCGCGATTCTCGGTTCTGGTCGTTTCTGCTAATCGAGCCTGGAGTGCAGAAACGAAACAGCAGAACGTGCAAGAGCAATTTTGGAGTATACATGTATACATCGCAGCTTTTATTGAATCTCTATACAAACGTGAAACATTGTTTGGCCAGCTCATTTAGGGGTACATATTTAGGATATAGATTATTTTACTCACAAGTCGTAAATCAGTTATGTCTAATGAAGAATATTGTTAATAAGTGAAAAAGTTCGACTTGTCTCGTTTGTTAGTTTTTAAACACCACTTAGTTTAATACAGAGTGTCTCATCATATTTATGAACCAAAGATTTTTAGAATTTATCAAACAATCGCAGACTTCCTTCTACTATAATTATTACTTAAAAGGCCTGAAATTAATCCGTATTTTTAACTTACGTCTCGTTACATGTAGCTACCACATTCATGCAACTAACAGACGGAAGAATAACAGTTGAGGTTCTAGACCTGTAATATATTGCCATTTAGCCAGATGTGAAAATGGAGAACACAACATGGAGATGTTATATTTTTTTCACCGAAACAATTACCCTTCCAATTCTTTGGAAGCAAACACTACACCTGGTCTGCTGAAGATAGTGAACCTAGAGCCACCCCCGCAGTGCAGCCGCGGGCTCATGATTTGCCACACGGGTCACATACAATACTTCAAACTCAGTTCTCTGAAGACTAGGTTTGTAGACATAGTTGCGGCACACTGCCCGCATAGCGGTAGAGGGGAGAGGGAAAGGAAAGGGGGAAGGAGAGAGGGATGAGAGGAGGAAGTGGCCCTGCTTGGGGTCACGATGCCCTGAATCCAGCTAGATGTGCAATAACACACTTCCAGCTATCTCGCATCTGGGCTGACCAGATCGCACACTACTCACACAACTCACGCACGTATATGTGCATGTGGTATTCAACCCCTCCCCCCGCCCCCAGGGAGTCGCGACGCGCAATGACCACTTCGATCAAGATTCTTTCACAACACACAACAGTCACACGCATGTGGACTTTCGAATTCTCAGGTCAGAAAGAGATTTCTGTTACAACTCGCCCATCCGGAGCCATGTGCAACCACTAAATCTCAGTCCTACTCCGCTACGCCCCGTGAAAAATGTACCGGCCGTCCTTCCAAGCGCGTAATTTCGGCGCCTTTGACGCCCCAGCGGTTCGGCGTCCTTTGAACTATCGAACTGGGCGACGGCAGCGGCGGTCGAGATGGATGCCATAATTGTTTCTGCGCGCGCGGCCGCTCTTATTTGCCTCCGCTACAGTTCCAGCGGCGCAGCGGGTGCTGTCATTAACTGCCTGGGGAACGCGCGGCGCGCAAAAACCTGCCTGCCCCGTTGTTTGTATTGAAGCGCTAATGAAAGCTGCGCGGGGCGGTAGCTTGCCGACGTCTGATGCGTAGCTGGAGGGGATAGTGGAAATGGACTGCGGAGATGGCTGGGTTGACGGCGGTTTTTACTACACGGTCTTTTCGCAGTAAAATTTAGTAGTTCCAGATGTAATTTTGTGGCATTCGTTTGTATTAAAAAGGAGAAGATATCAAACCGCAATCACAAAGTAGAGTATTATTTGTGTGATTTTATAATAAAATAAAATAACTTTTTTAATTTGTTGTTTGATTATATTTACATTCATTTTTAATATTCTTGTAGAACGTTGTTACGATACATGTGTACTTTGAATATGATGATAATCTACGTAATTCCCGATATTTCGGTTTGTTAAAAAATTATCTTTGTATCTCTAAAGCAAATACAATTGGAAAAATTACGTATTTGAAATGGAGGTGAAGATGTAGGTGAATGAATAAGCTGCAAAGTATCAAATAGAATAAAAGGTCGACTTAGAAGGAAACGGATACGGCATAAATAAACTAATATTTAAAAGGTTGTGGGTTTTCTGGAAGAGCAGATGTTAGAGATAAAAACAATTGGAATATTTAAACGATTAGAAAAAAGTATTTGTAATTTTTTTAATTATGCACGCAAAGTATATAAATTGGAAAAATATAATGAACGTGAGAAAAGGAAAACATATTTTATGAAAAGATTAATAATGAAAATTCCAAGGAGAAAAGGTAATATGAAAACAATTTGTTGATAAAAACTAATGAAATATATTAAATCATAATTCTACAGAATCTTTTAGTGATTTAGAATGTGTGATATTTAAAATAATTATGCAATGGGAGATATACCGAAACAATTCGAAGAAGATAATGAAATTGAATAATGAAAAAGAAGAAAAAGCCGATAATCAAACAGAAGAAAAGTGGGACACAACTGCAAAATTAAGAGCAGAAGCTGTAGAATTAAATATAGTGGCGTAGACAATAATATACAAGTATATTACTGATGTCTGGAAAAAAATCCTTTTGAAATGTTCGTAAGAATGTTTGACGAGAATATTGTGAAACAAGCAGATACGAAGACGACTGGATAGGTGTGAGGCCTCGGTTGACCTAGAAGAGATGTGAAAAGATGAAGGTTTTACAGTCACTGCAGATCAAAGCAGCATTTGAAATAGGAGTGGGGTTGCAGAACAACATGAGGCGTCAAATTACAAACAGTTGGCCACCGCAGGCAAAAGACGGGCAGAGAGATGAACCCGGCGATAACCGATCAGCAGATGAGCCACCCTGCGGCGCAGCAGCCAGGCGAGCGGCTACGCGGTGGGCGGGTGTGCGCCTCCGGCATCTGCCTCAGGGCCGGGCCCCCGCCGAGCGCTACTGTTCGTGCTCAGCTGATTGAGATGGAGCCATCAGCGGCCTCCGGGCATCCGCTCAGGCGCGCGCATTCAACCCCGCCCCCTTCCTCCCCCCGCCGCACACCTCGCACCGCCGCCTCCTGCCACCCCTCCGCCGCTTCCTACCACCCCCTCCGCCCCCCCTGCCACCATTCCGCCCCCGCCACCGTCCTAACGTCTCTCGCTTCCCGCCTACCGCCCCTGCCCTCCCGTCCTCCCTCCCTCACGCCATCCGCCATGACGCCTTCTGCCCCTCACCCTCCCAATCCCACCCTCCTGCCCTACCGCTCTCCCGCCTTCCCACCTCCCACCGTCCCTCTCACCTCCCGCGCCCCCCTCTGGCCTCCCGTCCCGCCCTCCGTCCTCCCGCCTCCACCCTCCCACCTCCTGCCCTTCCGCCACCCGCCACCCGCCGCCCGCCGCCCGCCGCCCGCCGCCCGCCGCCCGCCGCCCGCCGCCCGCCGCCCGCCGCCCGCCGCCCGCCGCCCGCCGCCCGCCGCCCGCCGCCCGCCGCCCGCCGCCCGCCGCCCGCCGCCCGCCGCCCGCCGCCCGCCGCCCGCCGCCCGCCGCCCGCCGCCCGCCGCCCGCCGCCCGCCGCCCGCCGCCCCGCCGCCCGCCGCCCGCCGCCCGCCGCCCGCCGCCCGCCGCCCACCGCCCCACCGCCCGCCGCCCGCCGCCCGCCGCCCGCCCACGCCGCTGACCCTCGCTTCTCCTCTCTCGACACCCACCTCACTCTGCCTCTCGTCACCTCTGCCGTCCCCGCTGTCCATCATCGCTCCCGGTTGCTCCCAGCCGACACCCACCACACCCAGCCACCCTTCACTCCGCTTTTCTCCCATCAACCAACAACTGACGTCTCTCCCGTTGCTTTCCGCACTTTCCATTTATTCCTGCATCCACCCTTTCCCTTTATTGGCGAGTTTAGTTTCCAGTGTTGTTGTCCACGTCTCAACATATGCCCTAGCTAGCTCACAGCCCAGCACACGTGTCCGCCCTAGGTAACCGTGCACACTCCCGCTTCCGTCCTTTGTCCACCATCCCGCTTACATCATACAATACCAACGTATTGTGCCCCTTATCATCCTTCGCCCTTCTCCGTCTTCACCTCATTCCCTGTCCACCGTAATCATCCTTGTCTTCCGTTCCCCTTTTATTCACTTACGATTCGCCTTACAAAAATCTACTTGGAAAATATAATTGATTTCGAAATGTTTCCTTAGTGAGAAGAAAAATTAAGTCAATTATTATTTGATTAAAACGCCATGGAACGTGAATAGCCAGGCTCTTGAAGCTCATCACTTAGGAATGTTACAAATTAATTACGAGCAATAGAAGAAAAGTAGGTTAGGTTTAACCGATGCTATTGAAATAATAGATCTAGTGCAGGAACTCCAGGGTGAATAGATAAATGAGTGAGTAGAGGAAGTAATTAAAATTGCATGAAAAATATAAGGAAGGTTATTAACAAATCATATTAATCAAATGAAATATCTCCTGCTTGTTCTTTAACAGGCTGTTTTTTAACACACTGAACAAAAGACGTTGCTCCACGTTCACGAGAATTTCCATCTAGACTAATTTCCCCACCTGGTATTTTTGCAGCATTTTTTAATTATTTTAAAAAATTGAAACACACCCGAGAATAATTATGTAATGGGGAAATAGTAAAATTATGAAAATTAGTATATTACTTTTTGTTGAGGCTGCATCCTCTCAAAAATTATTCTAAGTAAGAACCTAAAATAAAACATTCAGAAAACACAGATTATATTTCCATTTTCACATTAAACATTCATATTAAATACAAAATCGTATATTATAAGAAGATACTTAAACTCTTAAAAAACACTCTAACACCTGGTGCACGAGGTTAAGAGATAGGCAAGTCATCAGTGGTTGAATCTGAAACACCTTCACTGGGGAACAAACCATGAGGAAACGAATCACATCTTCGCTGTTCTTTTTCCTGTTCTCCCGTGAATTACAAGGTTGAGACGCAAACGATGTCGGTGGCTAAACACACTTCTCGAAAGTTAAGTTTTAGAAGAGAAAACTATTACTCAATTAGCTCAGTTGTCCTCTCGATTTTACTAGTATCAATAAAAACACAGGGAATGACGTAAAAAGTAATATTGATACATTGTGTAAGAATTATTTAGTTGCAGACACCTTATAATCAAGAATGAGAACTTTTACTTTTAAAAAATGATCTGAAAATAACTTTTATTATTATTATTATTATTATTCCATTACATCACGACTAAAGATCTAATGAGTCGGCTGAATATAAAATCTACTCCAGGTTGCAACCAGCTACCTAAGGAGCAGATTCGGTGACTATCAGTGCCTCTACAATACTTTACGCAAATGTGGGCTGTTCCAAATAAAGCAATTTCTTGCACTTCCCAGTCTTTTGAATTACCTGGGAGTTTAGACAAGTTCTTACTCAAATTTGCGGAACAAATCCCAGAGCTCCGATAACTATCGGGACGACCTGTGCTTTTACGCCCCACATTCGGCTGATCTCGATTTCCAAACTCTTGTATTTAAGACGTTTCTCTGCCTCCTTGGTAACGACGTTTTGATCGCAAGGTACAGCAACATCCACAAGTAAACACGATTTGTTCTCCAAATCCCGGATAACTATATCCGGTTTGTTTGCCGCTATCGTGCGATCAGTTTGAATTTGTTGGTCGTACAATATCGTACACAATCCAACAGACGTCACCGGTTTCGGTGAGTGTTCGTACCACTTGGGGCATGTGTTTGGAACTTCGAGGGCGGTACAGATCTGCCAGTGGAGGTAGCTACACACCCTGTCATGTCTTTTAAGGTATTCGGTCTTTGCTAGGATTGGACAAGCTGAGACAATATGATCAATGGTTTCTACTTGCTCCAGGCAAATGCGGCATTTATCATCTTGGGAAATTTTGAGAACCGCTTTATCATAATGTCGTGTTCTCAAGGCCTGATCTTGGGCAGCTATTACAAGTGCTTCCGATTCTGGCTTCATCCTTCCCCTTTTAAGCCACATAAATGATTGATCTTTATTGATCTGCACCTTGTCCATTCTTTTTAGGTATTGACCGTGGAGTGGTTTGTCTCTCCACGATTTCTTTAACATTTTTTGTGTCTCACACTTCATGTTTAGCAGCATCAGAAGTTCAGTGTCTGTGTTATTCGACGTGTCTTGCCTAGTTTTCTTCGCAATGTTTCTTGCTACACTAACAATGCCTCTGTTTTCCCATTCTTCGGTCAGATTTCATGACCTGCCTCATTAGTGGGTCGTCTTGATGGCTGACTACATACTTACCCAACCCGACTATTGCGTTGTGCCAGGAGGCCTCAATTTGTCTGAGGCCTCTTCCTCCTTCCTTACGTGCCACATAAAGTCTATGTATATCAGCTCGAGGGTGGGAAACATGATGCATTGTCAGCAGTTTTCTGGTTTTTCGATCCATGGTGCGAATTTCTTGCTCAGTCCAGTCCACTAGTCCAAAACTGTATTCGGCTACAGGTACCGCCAAACTACCTATTGCAGATATTTTATTCCTGGAATTCAGAGCGGACTGCAGGACCAGTCTCACTCTTCTATAATACTCCCTACGAATTCTCTCTTTCATTCTGTCATTCGAGATGGTTTCACATTCTTCAATGCCCAGATATTTGTAAGTTTTACCTGGCTCAAGATCTTGAATCACAGTGTGCGTATCAATTTCAATGTTCTCAGACGTTGTGAGTTTCCCTCTTTTTAAATTGATTTTGCACACTTGTCAAGACCAAACTTCATGCAGATGTCATTGCTAAAGTCATTCACGACAGACAGCATTTGGGAGAGAATCGCTTCATTCTTGGCAAACACTTTCAGATCATCCATGTAAAACAAATGTGATACTGGCCTTTCATCACCATGGAGCTTAAAACCAAAGTCAGCTTGCGACAACTGTCTCGATAGTGGGATCAAACTAATGCAAAACAGCAGAGGGGATAGTGAATCTCCTTGAAAAATACCCCTGTTAATCTGAATACTTCTGGTTTCTACTGCTTCTTTTCCGCTGTGGATTAGTAACCTGGTACTCCACGACTTCATACTAGCCTTGCAAAACTCAACAAGTCTAGGATGAAATCGATAGATCTCCAGGGTCTTCAAAATCCAATCGTGTGGTACACTGTCAAAGGCCTTTTGGTAGTCAATCCAAGCCATGCTCAAATTACGTTTGCGTTTCTTTACATCATTCAAGATGACTTTATTCAGTAGCAAGATTTCCTTACACCCATAAGAGCCTTTACGACATCCTTTTTGTTCAGCTGGCATTAGATGATTCTTATCCAGATGTCTATACATTTTGTCAGCTATAGCTGAAGTTATAACTTTGTACAGTACTGGCAGACAAGTAATTGGCCTGTAGTTCTTCGCCAAAGAGCTGTCTCCCGCTTTGGGTAGCAAATACGTGATGCCGCGTGTGAGCCATTCCGGGATTTCCTTTGGGTTTTCAAAAATTTTATTAACAGCCTTTGCTAGATGAGAATGTATTGCTGTTAATTTCTTAATCCAATAAATCTGGATCTTATCAATCCCGGGGGACTTCCAGTTTCCCATGTTCTTAATTGCTTGGAAGAGGTCCTCTTCCGAGAATTGGTGAACATCTTCCACTGTTTCTACAAGTTCAACGGCAGCATCAACTTCAGATTGAAGCCAAGATGCGTCTTTGTTGTAGGATCTGCTCTCTTCCCAGATTCCTGCCCAAAATGCTTCGACGTCATCTTTTGAAGGAGTAACAGCTTTGCCATTCGGTTTTTGAGTCAGATTGCGATAGAATCTCTTCGCGTCTGTTTCAAACAACCGGTTCTGTACACGGAAATCTATTCTACGTTTGTGCCTTCTTATTCGTTGAGCCCATGCTTGAATTTTCTCTTTTAGCTTCTCAACTACCATTAGCCTGCTGGTGTCATTTTCAATTTGGTATTTTTTGTTCAACATTGAATATTTTTCGTTGAACTTTAGAGGTGTGCGTTGATTTAGAAGATGCCTCAGCTAAGAATGATATTTCACGCCGGGTGTCGGCTATCCGTTTCATAATTCTGTTCATCCATGGGGGTACAGAGCTGTTTACTCTGTTTTGCTGTCGGCCGTCGGTGTTCTTGGCTGGCCCCAAAATTATCTGAGATACTAGATATCCAGTTGCATATATGATGTGATTGATTTCAGTAATATCTAGATCTCTGCCTGGGGTCTCCACCACCTCATTTAAGACAGAATTCACTGTTTCTATCACTCTTTTAGCTTTGGCATTTTCGTATATTCTCCTCAACGGTTCGCGAGATTCAAACGGAAGTTGACTAACTCTTTCTATCTCGCGCCGAAGGAGATTTCGCATCATGTCCTTATCGTGTAATTCATTGCCAGATGAGTTTTCACCACTGACGTGTGTTTCACTGGAAAGCGATGAACCTTCCACGGGATCATCATTTTCAAGTTCTACATGTTCGTCATGTGGATTGTTCGAGCGAAGTACATATTCCGCATTTCTCTCAATGTCAGCAAGTTGATCTGCTGTGAATTTTCCACTGCTGAGTATGTATCGTCGTTGACTGGCAAGCTTCTTTGAGTCTAGGGTAGGTCTCATATCTGGGTTCCGCTCTCTCCATACCTTGAAAACTTCTATTTCAGAGCCCCCATTTTTCGCTTTTGCGTAGTAAAAGCACCACATCACCTCCTTTAATTCATCCCGGGTCCATCTCTGACGATGGCTTCGAGCTACTGCCGGCTCTGGGTCCCTGGGACTAGCATCCGTGGGATGGCCAGACGTCGACAAGGTGACATTAGCTCGGTTTCTGAGCAGGTATGGGACATTGGTAGAACAAGGCACGTTAAGATTCATTACATTGCTTGTTCTATCCATTTTGCTCATTGGTTTGAATTGAAGATTCGCAGGACGCAAGTTCGAGTTCACAGATCACACTTAACCCTCGGGTTGTTTCCTGCCATCCGTTACTGCGACCCACAGTGGCCTCGGGGCATCCCCCCGCAGGGCCCAGCAAGGGGTCCCTCCGATCGCCAGTCGGCATTACTAAACCCTACGGGATTTTCACTGACTGCTGAAGGCAGCCTCCTTCGCTGGCTAATGCAAGGTTCGGGCCTCCACTCTAATCAGTGGCCTGGTGTGCCAAACCAGTTTCTCTCCTGTACCCTCTATGGGCCGACAACAGGAAGTCCAAAGGTTCATGACCCTTCCCTCTCTACTTACTTCCCACTCTCCTCAAAATGGAGTACTTCTTCGTCTGACCCCTCACCTTCAACCCATTCAGCAAGGGAGGCCCCACCGGTAGCTAGGCTACCACTGACATAGCTTTAAGGCTCATGGGGGTACTCAAGCTCCACCACCAACTGCAAGGTCGTGTACTCCCTAGGTGGAGGAGTTATTATTATTATTATTATTATTATTATTATTATTATTATTATTATAGAGATGTATTTCGCAAAATTTGTGTGATACCTCCAATCCCCTAGGTTGTTCAAAAGACTGAAAATTGTAAGACATCGTTATTGGGAACAGCCCTTATTTTAGGCAAAATATTTCACAGGAATCCAGTCTGTATACACTATTAGAAAACTGGTTGCAATTTGGAGTGGATTTTATATTTATCTGACAACTAATGGACACATTTTCGTAGAATAATGAGAAAGAAACTGTCTTTGTAGTCGATAAGACATATTTTATAACTGATGCTCTTCATACGTTAAAGAACCACGTAATCTATGAGTTTTCCGAAATGAAACTGGCTCTGTCCACCACAGGGTGGGTGCATGCTGGTGTACGCTCTCCCTGAGGCTAGTACCGCGCTCCTCCGACTGTGGCGCTGCGTCCGCGCCGCCGGAGGAAATGTTCAGCGAGGGCTAACGCGGCGTAACACGACGCTTTTTGCCGGCCGTAAACGTGTATTTACTCTAGGGATTGGCCTGTTTTACTTTGGCTGATCGCCGGCGCGGAGTGACCTGTAATCCGGACTTATTAGCGACGCGTTTCTTGTGCCCTGCGGCTGCCGACCGCGCCGCCCCGGCGGCCCACCCTTGGGGGCCTCCGCGTCCCTCCCCAGCACCCCCTTCCCACAGGAGATGCCACTGGTGGTTCATCTTCGCCACCCGCGTCTCTGCCGCTACGCCACGTGACGAGCTCTCCACAGGATGAATCAAAATTGCCTTCACATATTTAAGAGTCTGGAGCATCGCAATTTGATAAACCGGGAGAGGTGGATGAGAGCATGAACTGATATCACTGCAGAGCTTCTGACCGAGAGGTCCCAGGTTCGACTCCTGTCGGTGGCAGCATTTTCGACACCAAATACATATCTACGTGGAATCCAGAGGCACTTTGGAGGTGAATTGTAGCTGCCGGCTGGTCGATATTTTTCCGTGGTTTCTCCGATCAATGCCAGGCGAATGCATATACTACAGTTATGGAACTAATGATCGTAACAGTTGACGCGCCCAGAAGTATCAATCAAATAATTTGATAAGTCATAAGTTATATACCGATCTAGTGAAATTACCGCTAACGAAGACTTCTGAGTATTCCCGTCAGCGAATAATAATGAAGCGCGCCATGGCGAGAAAAATGTCGATATACCAGGGCAGAAACGTCAAAATGGTGCTATAAAAGGGAAGCTTCTTTCATACTAAAGCGCTGATTCTATGAATCAGATTAATGTAACACGTTAAAATGCTGTGACTGTCCAACGTTGATGGTTTCATAATTTCGTTCTCATTTTCGTGCGCGAGGCATTTTAAGTGTCACGCGTGTCTCAGCTTACAATAATGTGCGGCAATTAAGTTTCACATTTTTTCTGTTGCCAATACTTATTTTCTGTTTCATAGAGCCAGTATATTCTTACTTTGATAATTTCAAAACAACTGTGATTTCTAAATTTCTTTCTTTAGAAATGAAATAATGAAAATTGGAAAGTCTACATTGCGAATCTGGAAGCCAATTTGAACTTTTCTGTACACAGGAACTGCGTAGAAAACAACTTTGAGGACAAAACATTGATTTCGAGACGTGGTAGATGCTTCTCCTACCCCTCCCTCGGACGTGACTGCCTATACTAAGCAACGGTCGACTGATGTCACGCGATTGGCACATTGTGCGCCTAACGCAATCGTGATCGAATTTCATTAACTGCCAGCGATAATGAATGCATGATGACACAACGTTAAAAAAAGCGATAAACGGACGAAAGGTAAACTAACTCCCCACTGGCAAAGTTATGGCGAAACTATCCTTCATAATTTGGCGTATTCGCATTGAGAAAGTTCTTCCAAGTTCTATTCGACAGAGCTGCCGTACTAGATGTCCTATCAATCCATCACTCCAATTCTCTGAAGCGTATTCGCTCTATCGACTGCTGCGTGCTCTGTCCCTACAATCCGACTGTCTTTGCCGATCTAATCGCTCCTACCACGTTTGCTTTCCCATTACAATATTTATTACAACGATACTTCCCGCCCTTTATATCGCCATCGCTTCGAACCGCCCTTCTTCTCAACTCCTTCTACCTCCGTCGATTCTTAAGAGCCATCGAATGAACTCAAACCCAAACCTCTGAATCCTATCCACCCCTCCGCCACTTCAAGCATCCCTAACGTTCTTTCGCTAGCGACCCGTCAGTCCTCCTAACTCTGTTAGATCATGCCGGCTGATTTATCTCAGAGTCCGCATTACCACTTTCTTTGTGAAGACTTTGCCTGGAAGGTCCTAGAGTTTGAGTCCCGGCCTTGGAGTATTTTCAGCATTAGTTGTATAGATAGCGAATTAGTGAGATAGAGAATTAAAGTAGGCAACTTCTCTAATCAGTATTTTTCCATTATTTTTGTTATCAATTCCAGGCGAATGCCGGAAAAGTATCCTAACCAACGGTCCATCGAAGAGCCTTATTTCCTTTCTTGCTCTACCCTCACTCCTACGCATACATACACACACACACATTCACATACACGTACACTTACTTACATGCACTACTCTATTATACATGTCTAGAGACCAATAGGGAGCTTAGAGCTTGTTTCGAATGGTGTGGTACTCCGCTGAAGTTCCTGAAGAGGGAGATCCCTCTAAGCAAACTAGTTGGTTGGCACCAAATATCTCCATCCAGCGGAGAAAGTGCTGCATCTCCGCCCAGGATAAAACATTTACTTCACTAACGGGACTCATAGCCATAGAAGTTGACATGCCCGCACACATCAATCAACCTGAATCGTATCGACCCCACCAACACCCCAAGCCTCCATATCCTTCTTTCACTACCGACCCCACAAACCTCGTAACTCTATTAAATTCCATGTTCCCGCATAACATCACTTCTCCACTTCTCTCCTCACCATTTTCACTTCCGTGTTTCCCCCACTAGTTTCCTCCTTCTCTTCTTCAATTTTTTAACAGTTCTCGTTTTCTGTAATCACCATCGCTTGGGCTATGCTCTCTCATGCTCATCCGTTTTCTTCCCTTGCTTCTCACCTTCAATTTGACTCTTGTTTGTGCAATCGATCTTCTGAATCTTCAGCAACTGATTGTATTAAGACGATTGTCTCTTTCGTGATACACGTGTTTCACAATAAGTTTTAAAATTCAACGGAAAGTTCAGCAGGCTGAACACAATTAAAAATTATACAGTATTTATGGCCATATTCAAGGGGTGTCACTTCTAAGCTATTAACAAACAAAATTAAGTAATTACATACTAATTAGATAGAATATTGCACAACAGAAAACTATAGGGTGGAGTTCAGTTCAAATTTGAGTTTTAGTGATTGTTTGAAAATTTGGTTTAATTCTCTCTTTAACCTTTTAATAACAATGTTTCAGTATCCATGTTCATATTTGTTTTAATGTTTGCCGATATTTTTATTAATATATTATAAATAATTAATATTTTTCAATATTTTGTTTTTGAATTGGTCTGTAAATGTTGTCATACATGGTACGTTGAATATAAAAACCTTCATTGCTTTATTAAAATGGTAATTTATAAGTAATTTTTGCAATCCAATCATTAAGTCGAACATTTTTTTAAGTCATTGATCACTTTTTGTAGTTTTTGCCATCCCCCATGACTGCATCTTATCTCCTCACTACTGTAGTCAGGTTCATTTAGGTGCCCTTTCATTGCATTTCAGCCGTACTCTCCACTCTGCCCCCCTTCCAGAAGTTTATTCCTAATTCTCCGAAATTAGTTATTATTTGAAAGAATTGACAGTTTAAAGTAAAAATATAAGGTAAGTAAAAATAAAGTAAAGTAAAAATAAAAGGTAAATGAATATATGATGAGTCTTCCTTGCCCCAATCACATAATGAAATGTCCATGTTGTATGCGGGGTCCGAACTCATGCTTTCCTCCATATTGGTTATTTTTTCCGAACGCGTCAATTACTGTGATCATTAAACCGCAAGTCTAGTGCATGTTATATCCCGCGAGGTAGCACTGCCCTCCCTCTGGATCGTGAGATCCGGGGCCGACCTACATACCATCTTGCGAGATTTCCCCTTCAGGAATTTTCTGAGACGCGGGACATCGCCTCAGTGGGAACATTCTCTAAGCTTCACTGTGGTCTTCCTTCATGAGTGGCAGTGTAGTGCCCGTAAATGCAAGTGTGTGTGTATGAAAGGGGAGATGAAGGGACGTGGTTGGGGAAGGGAAGATGGTTCTCGGTACGTGGCCCTTTGGTTAAGGTACTGCTCCGATAATCCAATTAATAGAAGAACCACGGAAAACTACCAGTCAGCACCGCCGGCCGCTAGAGTTCTCTACACAGTGGTTGAACTCGACCATGCCCTCTACCTAGTGTTGAAATTCCACTCCCGTTGGAACTCGAACCTAACACCTTTAGGCCAGAAAAACTATAGTGCCAGGCGTGGATCCACGGGGAGGGAAATGAGGGAAATTTTCACCACCACCCCTTAATATTTTCAGTAACTATTAATTTTAACTTGTCAGGAAACTTTCAAGCAAAAATATTTTTGGATAATCATTAAAACGAATAAAATCGTATTGCAACATGTGCTGTGTGCAGCCTGCGACATTGTACAAAATCTGTAATATGACACATTCGACCAAAACATTTTGAATTTACCTTTCCAAAATTTGTCTTTGAATCCGTCCCTGGTCGTGCGCTAAGCCTTCTCAGCTGGTCTGGATACCGATCACTATCTTATAGAGCGGCGACTTCAACTTTATTCATTACAAAGAAAGATTTTAATTATTTTCCCTGTCAAGTAACGAACGGAAGATGGCTAAAATTGACTGTAAGTCAAGGACAGCAATCATTCTTCTCGGACTTAAAAAATTAAGACTATTTAGAAATTGAGGGAGAAAGCGATGGCTGTATTTGTTAACCTATTCGTAAGTATTGTATTGTTTCATAATCGAAGGAGCATCGCTTAAGGAGCATAAACTTTTGAAATGTGGCAGATATTATTTTAACGAATGCTTTTGAGTCGCTTTGTGTCTTTGAACATATGAATTATAATCACTACCGTTATTTTTCCACATTCAAACCGCAATATCTACTATTACGATGTTGTAAATGCACACCTGATGTTAGCCGTTGATTTATAGAGTAATGCAACCATTGTTACTAATACCTGGGTGTGCGTTGGTACATAAAAGTTCGAGGTTCGATAGCAGGAAAGGACGTTCCTTTTATAAGCTATAATTACAGCGTGTGGAGAGCAATGAAATAAAACACACGAGAAAATGAATCTGACAATTAAACTCCACTCACTTTTGCTCAGCATGGGAAACTGTGCATGGAAATCGTTATCCAGTACAGAAATAACAATTTCATGTATTATAATCGTAATAAAATTTATTATTGCTTGTAATAAAATGCAGATCTTGCAAAACATACTCAACTCGAGAAGCCGGCTGTATTGGAATTGGCATTATGAGATATTTTTACTTCACATTTTACATCGAAACGATTATGAGATTTGAAAATAAAGTTTTGGATATTATTATATTTAATATAATAATGTATTAGCTTTCCAAAATTCACAATTACATTTTTAAATTATATTTTACTTTATAATGGAAATGAAGTAAATTAATTGACTTGCAAGTGCCCAAGAATTGTTTAGAAGACTTAATAAACATTATAACAGAAACATAGGGAAAGAAGTAAATTTCTTTAAAACATTTATTTAAATAAAAAAATTGCATCTTCAGAAATATAGCAACATGATGGTATATTAAATATCATACTGATGAACTGTGTTATAGGATCTCTTTGACCATTCCATTATTTTATAGCATACATTTAACTCTCATGAATGTAATATTTATGTAACTCCTCAGTTTTATTTCCAGGGGTTGAAGTGTAAATTAAAACTATATTTTTCTGGCACAGTAAAATAGTATTGCGGCAAGTAAAACGCTCATTAGACTCTAATTTCAATTAAACAAGTTCAATGAATCAAATTCTACATTACTCAAGCACCACATCTTTGTACATATTCCAAAAGGATTAGTCTTAAAGTCTGGAAACTAAACTGGATCATAAAAATCTTAGTCTGTCTTAAAGATTAACTGCTTGAGGGCCGACAAGAAGTTTCGTTGATATTCCAACAGAAATACTTTATTCACGAGACCTCCATAATGAGATAGCTCTTCGGAGTTTAACACGTATCTTTAAGACGTGAATATCTTTGTGGAAAGCTGTGTTCTCTGACTACAGGTTTAAACAGAGCATTTGATGCCACTTCCGCACAGTGGCATGGGAAGAGAGATTACGGACAAAAATATAATTTGAATTTGATGAATAGTAATTTTAACAGGAATTTGTATTAAAAGGCAGAAATAAAATGTCATCAAATACCAATTCTCACATTACGTTTTTTCCGTGATCAACTAAAATTATTCGAATACAAGAAAATTTAGGAATCAATTTTAACATGAAATTGTATTAAAAGACAGAAATAAAATGTCATCAAATGCCAATTCTCACATTAGGTTTTTTCGTGAATAACTAAAAATATTCGAATGCAAGAAAAAATAGGAATGAGGTAGAAGGAATTGTTCTTATATAGTTTCTGCGAGATCATGTTTTTTTTAAAAAACATAGCACTATCAATTTTAGATTTGTTATTCTAATGCAGTGTATCTTTAGATCATTAAAATTGATTGTGATGAAACATGAACATAAGATATATGTAATCATTTGTAAACATTTGATAACTGGAGCATAATTTTAAGCAAGTAAGAGAGCTAATAATGATATTTTCAAAGTAATATTTTATACTAGACATTCTTTTTAAATATAAACATAGGCACGGATTCATTTGTTATTTTAACATGTCAGTACCCAGTTTAAAAAACGAACCTGCAATTTTTCTACTGTTTTGTTTCCTTGATTCATTATTTGAATGTTGTACTTGTGGTTAGGTCGCGTTACACATATAAATCAAATCTCAGTTACATATTGGTGACTGTTCTGTCTTTTAGAGAACCTTCACCTGAACTTTTCATTTACTGTCCACAAAGGGCAACATTTCATTTTACACTGTACACAATTACACGGTAACGTAGCTCGATGGCCTTTGGCTCAAGAGCTTTTTGTCATCAGAGATTAGAACCAGTTAACGCACGTTGTACATTTTTTTTATTTTTTAGACAATATCAATGACTCAAATCGACTTATTCACTAATTAAATGGTTGTTAACTTGACTAAAGTTTTTCTTTTAATATTCCCTCCCGTAATTCACTCACATAATTCCCTCCATAAGAGAACATGTAGCACCAAGAAGCTGTTTTCATATTCACCTCGTAACCACGATCCTGTCTATCCAGGAAATTACACAGTTTATATCGAAGTCCGTATCAAAGGCAATAAGCTAACATTAAGAAATTTGAGTTTGGCCGCGAGATGTCTGTTGTCACCCCAGTGCCCGAGTGGCGAGTGCTCGCGCGGGCCGAAAGATCCACTTATTTTTTCCGCCGCTGGATTCCCCCTGTCGGCCGCCGCGATCCAGTTAAGCGCGAGCACGAGGCAACGCTTCGGCCCGTCACGCAGGCGCTGGGCTTGAGACGGGCACATGCGCGAGCGGGCGGGCTGGCGGGCGGGTGGAGAGGCGGGCGGGCAAAAGAGCGAACGGGCGGGGATGTGGGCGAACGGGCCTGCGGGCGGACGAACAGACGGGCGAACGGGCGGGCGAACGGGCGGGCGAACGGTGGGAATGGGCGGTAAGGAGCGGGTGTATGAGCGGAAATGGTGAATGAGTGTGACCAGACTCTCAGAGAAGTGAGTGGAGGAATGGAAGAGTGTGGATCTTTTAGTCGGAAATGTGAATAGAGAAATGGAGTGTAGTCAGGCACTCAGAAAACTGGGTAGATAAATATGGAGCAGACATTCGGGAAAGTGGGTGGAGATGAACGAGTGTGGGCTAGACACGCGGAGAAAGAGTAGAGGAACGGAGGAGTGTGGATCAGACACTCGAGGAAGCGGTAGAGAAATAGAAGAATGTGGGTAAATACTCGTAGAATGGAATAGAGGATTGAAAATGTTTAGGTCAGACTCTCGAAGGAGGGAGTAGAAAAATGGAAGAGAGTTTATCTGCCATCATTCATTAATAGGGAAAGGATTTTTGTGGATATTATTTTATAGGATATTTAAAAAAAATCTTGAAATATGCTTTTAAAAATATGCATGTGTGACCTAAAAATTCTGAAATACGCACTTAAATATGCAATAAAAATTAATAATATTTCATTTCCTTTATAAACCTTTCTTCATAAAAGTCAGGAAAACCATACTTGGAATGGAAAGAAATATATTTCTTTCAAATAAAATAAATTTCGCTGGAGAATAATTGAAGTAAATATTTATCTTGGTGAAGAACATTGTATGTCTCGTTGCATTTCTTCTGCCTGGTTTAAAAATGTTATATCAAGAGATATCAAAAACTTTGCTCAAGTATTTGTAAAAAACGCGAAACTATGACAAGCTCTTTCTAATGAATGAGCTCTCACAATAGATTCTAGGAAAAAATGAAACGTTTCAAAGATAAATCTGTATCGTGACGAAATATACAAAATACGCGCCCTATAATTACACGAATATGCACCAACCGGGAAAATTGGCCAAATATGTCCATATATGCATTAACATATTAATTTACATAGCATCCAAGTCTAACCGAATGTCAAGAAATTTCACTTTTCTATGCCCTGATGCAATGGACTAAAATATGCGAAATCATAGAAATTCGCCCCTTATTCATTATCTAATAATTGTTCAGGAAAGTCAAGTGTCAGTTTGTGGTGCTTGATAGTCGATATCCCATTAGCGTTTGAGGAGTAGAAAAAAATGAACAGTGCAACAAAAGACACATAGGAACCAATATTCCATCATGGACATGGCGCCAGGGGGCCGGGGATAGGTGAAAGAAGGCGAAGAAAAGACACATACGAAGAACACTTATAACAAACAACAGCCGATAAAAGACGCTCGGAATTAACATTCCGTTAAGGATATGTCACCGGAAGCAGAAGGACACTGGAAACAAAACAAAACAAGGAACAATTACCATCAAATCTCCAAATCCATTGCGTCTGTAGAACTAGGCACCACAAATATCATAGGCGTGTTCAGCCTACAACAATCGAGGATGCAACTACACTTGTAGAACCCATCTGGTTCCCTTTGATGTTAACATTTTTTTTATTTACATATGACATATTTTATTAAGAAATAATAAAACTACTTTCTACAAGGAGAATGGAATTGTACACGTTAATGACACAATAAATTCAATTGATTTCTGTTGATCCATTAAAGGTTTTCAGATGGTTTAGAGAGCCGTTTTTTTTGCAATAGCCAACCAAAAAAAGAGGAAAACAAGAAATTTATCATATTATATGGCAATAAAATACTGTATTGCATAGAGCTTCCAGTCCTGTTGATAATTTTCAGACGGCCCACGGCCACCGTGGATCTCCTACGGCAAATACATTTACGCATTGGGAGCAGAACCCACCGCTTCTCTCTCACGCCGGCTGCCGATCAGAAGCGATCGCCTCCCCCACCCCAAGCGGCCCCATCCCCGAGGGCGCCACTTTTTGCAGGCGACCGACTTCGAATTTACATTTGAGATCGATCGCTTGACCCATTAGTCCGTGCGCTTCGAGTTAATTGAATGAGAGCGGCGGCGGAGGCGGCGGCGAGCAAATCTCTTCTCCCAGCCCCGCGGCCGCCACTCGGCGCTGTGCACGCAAGCGACCCGCCGCCCCCGCCGCACATTGTGACCGAAGGGGCAAAAACACGGCCCAAACCTCAAACAACTTCAGACATGTCCACAATATTGTCCACTTCATCAAAGACACTTGAGTTACATAATGAAAATCATAAAAAAGCAATGGAATACGATTTGGAAAGAGTGCAAATAAAGCAATATACATAAAATGATTAATGATTTCCATAAATTAAGAACCAACAAAAAGCTCAGCCGCAAAGATCAAGTGACACTCTCTCGAATCAGATCTGAACATACCAAGCTTACTCACTCACATATGTTAAATTTCACAGCTTCCCTTAACATGTGAATCATGCAACGAACAACTGTCAATTGTCCATATTCTTCAGACATGTACAAAATATACCAGTGAACGCCAATCAATCCTACAGACTGATAATCTTAAAAATATTTTGTACTCCACTGATTTTCAAGTAAAAATATTAACATTGCGTAAATTATTAAAAGTGTATGACGATTTATAAGTATGTCATTTGTAAATTACTGTTCCACTCTTGCTTACATTATATTTTCATTATGTTATCCAATCATGTATTAAATATAGTATAACATGTGTTTTTGCACTCGCTAATAACCTTGTCGTTGATGCGACTTTAAATAAAATAAATTTTGAAAAAAAACTTCAGATTCAATGTGGTTTTTAAGGCCGCCCGTCGGAAGTGTGAGGTCAGGGTACAGCTACAAGCGGAACTGTGTGATGCAGTGGTTTGGGACATTTCCACCTAAGTGTGTGCGACATCCAGGTTGTGTTTTCGAATTATGATAGGATATTTTGTGTTGTGGTATGGTGTGTATTCTTAACACGTTAAGCATTTCTCTCGAATCTTAAATGCCAATTCTCTCTCCGGTAAGTTGTATGAGCAGGGAATAAGTCAAAATGTGTGATGGAAGGTTTTGAGGTGCACAGCGTCTGATCCATCTAAGTGCAGTATGACTCCCTTTCCTTGACGCAACACCAACGAGTTAGAATATACTACATAATATGGCTACCCTATGGTTTCAACCCTCGCAGAACTAGTGATCGCCTTGCTTTTTCCAGTCAAATCATGAGAGGTGCGTGATGGAGGCATGTAGAATAGTTCTTTGTATCAGATCTTTCTATGTTATTCTCTTTACGTTTAACGGTACTTAAATTGTATTTAATTGTATTGAAATATGATTGTCTTTATTTACTTGTTATTGACAATTATTAATGACAACCGTCATGCAAGGAATATTGTTTATATTTGACGCCTTATTCGTGATCTGTTTCTTTGTTTATTACTGCAATAAGAATTTCAGGCATTGTACTAACTAAAATAACGTTTCAGTATCTTCCATTCTTATAATAATAACCGATGCAAGAAGCAAAGTGTTCTTTAAGTTTCTAAACTTAAAAATACTCTGATTCTTCAGAGAGCACTGCTTTGACTTGAAAACCATGGCTTCAATTTGTTGGAAAAATGGCGGCGCTTCAGCTTCTCTACGTCGTATTATTTTAACTTATTATGCAACACCAAAAGCAATAGGCTCAGGAACATCGTTTGTCCAAAAGTATTTATGTTGCCCGACATGGGCTCACAATCCACGTTGGCGAGATAGTGTGGGTCTCATTCATGGAGGAGAATATCTGTAAGCACTGAATATGTTTGTATATACGAAGTATGAAAAAATATGAATACCCATTTCACGCAAATAAAAAAAATGTCTTAAACATAACAAAGCTGGATTCTTACAAACGAAAAATGATGAGCACTAATCATTTTAGACTTTTACAGGTACAACCGGTACAACAAATGCTCCAAATGCTCACTATCGGCGTCGCTACTCTTCTGAATAATTGAACTACAGTTCAAACAACATTCGCAAAACTGTCCTCAGCGATTGCAGCAGAATCCGTTTCAATTTATTCCTAAATTTTCCTGCAGTGTAGGTGATGTTCCACGGTTTACATAATTCTTAAGACAACCCCATTAGTAGAAGTCCAACGGAGTTATACCAAAAGAACCTTAAGGAAACTCAATCAGACCTCTTCATTCTATCTAGTGCATGGAATAATGTCATTAAAGTACGCACGTACGTATCTGTGAGTTAAGACGTAATAATACAACATACTACAATGAGAATGGAATTGTAACATTAATGATACAATTAATTTACTTGATTTTATGTTGATTCATTAAAGGGCTTTCAGATGGTTTGGAGAGCCGTTTTTCGCAATTGTCAACTAAAAAAAGAGGAAAATAAGGAATTTATCATATTGATGGCAATAAAATACTCTATTGCATAGGCCTTCGAGTCCTGTTAATTTTCAGAGGGATCACGGCTTCCGTGTCATTGCCAAATGTTATTTCGTGAGGTTTCGCCCGCGGGTTCTTGATTTGGGCCCACCGTTCCCGCCGCCGCGCCGCAGTCCCACGGGTGCCGCTCTGCCCCTTTCGTGCCGCGTCGCATGTGGTCCATGACGCCGGGAGAAGAAGGGGGCTGCTGCCGCCGCCAGGTCTCCCACTTGGCGGAAAATGGTTATTCGTTTCCAGGAGGGAGAGGAAGCGGCCGTTGTAATGTGCTAATGCGGCCCGCGGGTGGAGTTTTCGCGTCGAACCGGCATCAGGCTGATATCAAGAAGTCGCTTCGGCCCCCTAGTGTGGCATCTGAACGCTTTAAGCAGTTTTAAACCAGCAGAGATGGCTCAGGGCATCGACTGATGTCACTGTACAGCCTCTGACCGGGAGATCCTAGGGTCCGAGTCCCGACGTTGGCAGGATTTTCCATACTGGCTGGAGAACTAGGTCGAATTCAGTCGCTGTCTGGAGGAGAATTCTAGCGGGCGGCTGTTCTGATCAGTAGTTTTCCGTGGTTTCTGCGATCAATAGCAGGCGAATACCAGAGCAGTACCTTAACAAACGGGCCACGGACAGTACCTTAACAGTGGCCCCAGTGCCACAAGCGTTCAATTGAGTGTTCCGAATCAGAGGCCAAACGCAAGGACCCCGGGTGTAGTGGTGCACTATCCGGGGGACTACCTCTAGGTGTGAAAATGGCTCAGAATTCGGACGAAGAAACCCTGGCCGAAGTAGCCAGGGCTATGACTCCAGTGAGCGCGAAGATATGTGGTGATCCTCCAGCTCCAAGTGCTCTGGGGCCGGGCAACGTTTCTGCCGAAAGGCAGAAGCGGCCGAGAGAGGACTCCCAGGATAAAGATGGGGACGAGATGAGCGACGGCATCTTTAGATGCGACGAGATGATCAGTATGCTCAATAAGAAAGGAGCAAAAATCAACGCCCAAGACAAGGACCTATTGCTTGGCACCTTAAGGCTATGCAAGGGTCTTCTGTTGAAGGCATTGAAACCTGGATATTCGATAGAAGAATTCGAAAATAGATTGGTTCAGACCGTAGAAAACAAACTGGTTCAGACCGTGAAAGAGGCAATTAAGCCCGTAACTGACCGCATAGAGACCATGGTTTTTACCAACAGGTCCTATGCGGCAGCGGCGTCTAGGCCCGCCAAGCCTAAGGCAGCCGTGGATTTTAAACCTCGGAAGGAGGAAAGAATACAAGAAAATGTGGTCTTAATAAAGGCCAAAAACAACAAGGAAATGACACACCAAGGAATGCTGGAAGAGATCAGCAGTAAAATAAAGGACAAGCGTGCGAGAATCAAGACGTCGCGCTTCAATGCGAAGAGCGGCGTCTTGATGATCGAAGCTGCCGACCAAAAGGCGGCACAAACAGTTAAAGAAAGCGTTGCCTCCTCCACCAAGGTGGAGGAGAAAATCAATAAGAAGTTCGCCCCGAAGATCATCGTCCATGGCATTCCCCGTGCCGCGGACGAGAAGGGTTTTCTGGGCGAACTCAAAAGGTACAACTTTGCTGGTACCGACCTTGAAAAGGAGGCAGAGGACATTAAGGTCCTTTTCAAAATGGGACGGGAGAATGATGCAAAGCCGGTGAGGAGCTGGGTGCTCAGGGTTACCCCTGGCATCTGGAAGTATTGTGACCAGACGCAGAGGCTGTACGCCGATATGACATCGTACCGGTGCTACACCTATGTTGCGGCTATGAGGTGCTTAAACTGCCTTCGTTTTGGGCACCGGAAGGCAGTGTGCAAAGAAAAGAGGGTCTGTGGCAACTGCGCAGAGGAGCACGAGGGCGCATGCCCACCACAAGCGGTGACAAAATGTGTGAATTGCGTAAGAAGCAAAAGGAAAGAAGTGGGGCATAAAGCATTCAGTGAGAAATGCCCGGAGCTGAAGTTGGCTACTGAGATCGAAATCTCCCGCACTGACTATGGATCTTAGATTCATACAAATCAATGCGGGAAGAGCGATAGCCGCAATGGCAAGTATCGAAAAGATCTGTGGCACACGTGATGCTCCGGACGTTCTCCTGATACAAGAACCATACACCATCCAAGGAAGGCTCGCAGGTCTGCACCGCTCGTTCCGGGTTGTGCAGGCAGGCGAAACAGGGAAAAGGAATAGAGCAGCCATTATAATAAACAACCCACATCTTCGAGTACATGAGCTAGCGCAACACACGTCACCGGACATGGTAGTTTGCGAATTATCAGGAGTTGGGCCGCAAACTGTCAGAGC
>JAHLJT010008756.1:67861880-67925171 GCA_031308135.1 Acheta domesticus
TGAAGTGTAAATTAAACTATATTTTTCTGGCACAGTAAAATAGTATTGCGGCAAGTAAAACGCTCATTAGACTCTAATTTCAATTAAACAAGTTCAATGAATCAAATTCTACATTACTCAAGCACCACATCTTTGTACATATTCCAAAAGGATTAGTCTTAAAGTCTGGAAACTAAACTGGATCATAAAAATCTTAGTCTGTCTTAAAGATTAACTGCTTGAGGGCCGACAAGAAGTTTCGTTGATATTCCAACAGAAATACTTATTCACGAGACCTCCATAATGAGATAGCTCTTCGGAGTTTAACACGTATCTTTAAGACGTGAATATCTTTGTGGAAAGCTGTGTTCTCTGACTACAGGTTAAACAGAGCATTTGATGCCACTTCCGCACAGTGGCAGGGAAGAGAGATTACGGACAAAAATATAATTTGAATTTGATGAATAGTAATTTTAACAGGATTTGTATTAAAAGGCAGAAATAAAATGTCATCAAATACCAATTCTCACATTACGTTTTTTCCGTGATCAACTAAAATTATTCGAATACAAGAAAAATTTAGGAATCAATTTTAACATGAAATTGTATTAAAAGACAGAAATAAAATGTCATCAAATGCCAATTCTCACATTAGGTTTTTTCGTGAATAACTAAAAATATTCGAATGCAAGAAAAAATAGGAATGAGGTAGAAGGAATTGTTCTTATATAGTTTCTGCGAGATCATGTTTTTTTTAAAAAACATAGCACTATCAATTTTAGATTTGTTATTCTAATGCAGTGTATCTTTAGATCATTAAAATTGATTGTGATGAAACATGAACATAAGATATATGTAATCATTTGTAAACATTTGATAACTGGAGCATAATTTTAAGCAAGTAAGAGAGCTAATAATGATATTTTCAAAGTAATATTTTATACTAGACATTCTTTTTAAATATAAACATAGGCACGGATTCATTTGTTATTTTAACATGTCAGTACCCAGTTTAAAAAACGAACCTGCAATTTTTCTACTGTTTTGTTTCCTTGATTCATTATTTGAATGTTGTACTTGTGGTTAGGTCGCGTTACACATATAATCAAATCTCAGTTACATATTGGTGACTGTTCTGTCTTTTAGAGAACCTTCACCTGAACTTTCATTTACTGTCCACAAAGGGCAACATTTCATTTTACACTGTACACAATTACACGGTAACGTAGCTCGATGGCCTTTGGCTCAAGAGCTTTTGTCATCAGAGATTAGAACCAGTTAACGCACGTTGTACATTTTTTTTATTTTTTAGACAATATCAATGACTCAAATCGACTTATTCACTAATTAAATGGTTGTTAACTTGACTAAAGTTTTCTTTTAATATTCCCTCCGTAATTCACTCACATAATTCCCTCCATAAGAGAACATGTAGCACCAAGAAGCTGTTTTCATATTCACCTCGTAACCACGATCCTGTCTATCCAGGAAATTACACAGTTTATATCGAAGTCCGTATCAAAGGCAATAAGCTAACATTAAGAAATTTGAGTTTGGCCGCGAGATGTCTGTTGTCACCCCAGTGCCCGAGTGGCGAGTGCTCGCGCGGGCCGAAAGATCCACTTATTTTTTCCGCCGCTGGATTCCCCCTGTCGGCCGCCGCGATCCAGTTAAGCGCGAGCACGAGGCAACGCTTCGGCCCGTCACGCAGGCGCTGGGCTTGAGACGGGCACATGCGCGAGCGGGCGGGCTGGCGGGCGGGTGGAGAGGCGGGCGGGCAAAAGAGCGAACGGGCGGGGAGTGGGCGAACGGGCCTGCGGGCGGACGAACAGACGGGCGAACGGGCGGGCGAACGGGCGGGCGAACGGTGGGAATGGGCGGTAAGGAGCGGGTGTATGAGCGGAAATGTGTGAATGAGTGTGACCAGACTCTCAGAGAAGTGAGTGGAGGAATGGAAGAGTGTGGATCTTTTAGTCGGAAATGTGAATAGAGAAATGGAGTGTAGTCAGGCACTCAGAAAACTGGGTAGATAAATATGGAGCAGACATTCGGGAAAGTGGGTGGAGGATGAACGAGTGTGGGCTAGACACGCGGAGAAAGAGTAGAGGAACGGAGGAGTGTGGATCAGACACTCGAGGAAGCGGTAGAGAAATAGAAGAATGTGGGTAACATACTCGTAGAATGGAATAGAGGATGAAAATGTTTAGGTCAGACTCTCGAAGGAGGGAGTAGAAAAATGGAAGAGAGTTTATCTGCCATCATTCATTAATAGGGAAAGGATTTTTGTGGATATTATTTTATAGGATATTTAAAAAAAATCTTGAAATATGCTTTAAAAATATGCATGTGTGACCTAAAAATTCTGAAATACGCACTTAATATAGCAATAAAAATTAATAATATTTCATTTCCTTTATAAACCTTTCTTCATAAAAGTCAGGAAAACCATACTTGGAATGGAAAGAAATATATTTCTTTCAAATAAAATAAATTTCGCTGGAGAAATAATTGAAGTAAATATTTATCTTGGTGAAGAACATTGTATGTCTCGTTGCATTTCTTCTGCCTGGTTTAAAAATGTTATATCAAGAGATATCAAAACTTTGCTCAAGTATTTTGTAAAAAACGCGAACTATGACAAGCTCTTTCTAATGAATGAGCTCTCACAAATAGATTCTAGGAAAAATGAAACGTTTCAAAGATAAATCTGTATCGTGACGAAATATACAAAATACGCGCCCTATAATTACACGAATATGCACCAACCGGGAAAAATTGGCCAAATATGTCCATATATGCATTAACATATTATTTACATAGCATCCAAGTCTAACCGAATGTCAAGAAATTTCACTTTCTATGCCCTGATGCAATGGACTAAAATATGCGAAATCATAGAAATTCGCCCCTTATTCATTATCTAATAATTGTTCAGGAAAGTCAAGTGTCAGTTTGTGGTGCTTGATAGTCGATATCCCATTAGCGTTTGAGGAGTAGAAAAAAATGAACAGTGCAACAAAAGACACATAGGAACCAATATTCCATCATGGACATGGCGCCAGGGGCCGGGGGATAGGTGAAAGAAGGCGAAGAAAAGACACATAGAAGAACACTTATAACAAACAACAGCCGATAAAAGACGCTCGGAATTAACATTCCGTTAAGGATATGTCACCGGAAGCAGAAGGACACTGGAAACAAAACAAAACAAGGAACAATTACCATCAAATCTCCAAATCCATTGCGCCTGTAGAACTAGGCACCACAAATATCATAGGCGTGTTCAGCCTACAACAATCGAGGATGCAACTACACTTGTAGAACCATCTGGTTCCCTTTGATGTTAACATTTTTTTTTATTTACATATGACATATTTTATTAAAAAATAATAAAACTACTTTCTACAAGGAGAATGGAATTGTACACGTTAATGACACAATAAATTCAATTGATTTTTCTGTGATCCATTAAAAGGTTTTCAGATGGTTTAGAGAGCCGTTTTTTTGCAATAGCCAACCAAAAAAAGAGGAAAACAAGGAAATTTATCATATATATGGCAATAAAATACTGTATTGCATAGAGCTTCCAGTCCTGTTGATAATTTTCAGACGGCCCACGGCCACCGTGGATCTCCTACGGCAAATACATTTACGCATTGGGAGCAGAACCCACCGCTTCTCTCTCACGCCGGCTGCCGATCAGAAGCGATCGCCTCCCCCACCCCAAGCGGCCCCATCCCCGAGGGCGCCACTTTTTGCAGCGACCGACTTCGAATTTACATTTGAGATCGATCGCTTGACCCATTAGTCCCGTGCGCTTCGAGTTAATTGAATGAGAGCGGCGGCGGAGGCGGCGGCGAGCAAATCTCTTCTCCCCGCCCCGCGGCCGCCACTCGGCGCTGTGCACGCAAGCGACCCGCCGCCCCCGCCGCACATTGTGACCGAAGGGGCAAAACACGGCCCAAACCTCAAACAACTTCAGACATGTCCACAATATTGTCCACTTCATCAAAGACACTTGGAGTTACATAATGAAAATCATAAAAAAGCAATGGAATACGATTTGGAAGAGTGCAAAATAAGCAATATACATAAAATGATTAATGATTTCCATAAATTAAGAACCAACAAAAAGCTCAGCCGCAAAGATCAAGTGACACTCTCTCGAATCAGATCTGAACATACCAAGCTTACTCACTCACATATGTTAAATTTCACAGCTCCCTTAACATGTGAATCATGCAACGAACAACTGTCAATTGTCCATATTCTTCAGACATGTACAAAATATACCAGTGAACGCCAATCAACCCTACAGACTGATAATCTTAAAAATATTTTGTACTCCACTGATTTTCAAGTAAAAATATTAACATTGCGTAATTATTAAAAGTGTATGACGATTTATAAGTATGTCATTTGTAAATTACTGTTCCACTCTTGCTTACATTATATTTTCATTATGTTATCCAATCATGTATTAAATATAGTATAACATGTATTTTTGCACTCGCTAATAACCTTGTCGTTGATGCGACTTTAAATAAAATAAATTAAAAAAAACAACTTCAGATTCAATGTGTTTTTAAGGCCGTCAGTCAGAAGTGTGAGGTCAGGGTAGGGCTACAAGCGGAACTGTGTGATTTCCACCTAAGTGTGTGCTACATCCAGGTTGTGTTTTCGAATTATGATAGGATACTTTGTGTTGTGGTATGGTGTGTATTCTTAACACGTTAAGCATTTCTCTCGAATCTTAAATGCCGATTCTTTCTCCGGTAAGTTGTATGAGCAGGGAATAAGTCAAAATGTGTGATGGAAGGTTTTGAGGTGCACAGCGTCTGATCCATCTAAGTGCAGTATGACTCCCTTTCCTTGACGCAACACCAACGAGTTAGAATATACTACATTAATATGGCTACCCTATGGTTTCAACCCTCGCAGAACTAGTGATCGCCTTGTTTTTTTCCAGTCAAATCATGAGAGGTGCGTGATGGAGGCATGTAGAATTGTTGTTTGTATCAGATCTTTCTATGTTATTCTCTTTCGTTTAACGGTACTTAAATTGTATTTAATTGTATTGAATATGATTGTCTTTATTTACTTGTTATTGACAATTATTAATGACAACCGTTCATGCAAGGAATATTGTTTATATTTGACGCCTTATTCGTGATCTGTTTCTTTGTTTTATTACTGCAATAAGAATTTCAGGCATTGTACTAACTAAAATAACGTTTCAGTATCTTCCATTCTTATAATAATAACCGATGCAAGAAGCAAAGTGTTCTTAAAGTTTCTAAACTTAAAAATACTCTGATTCTTCAGAGAGCACTGCTTTGACTTGAAAAACCATGGCTTCAATTTGTTGGAAAAATGGCGGCGCTTCAGCTTCTCTACGTCGTATTATTTTAACTTATTATGCAACACCAAAAGCAATAGGCTCAGTAACATCGTTGTCCAAAAGTATTTATGTTACCCGACATGGGCTCACAAGCCACGTTGGCGACATAGTGTGGGTCTCAGTCATGGAGGAGAATATCTGTAAGCACTGAATATGTATATACGAAGTATGAAAAAATATGAATACCTATTTCACGCAAATAAAAAAAATGTCTTAAACATAACAAAGCTGGATTCTTACAAACGAAAAATGATGAGCACTAATCATTTTAGACTTTTACAGGTACAACCGGTACAACAAATGCTCCAAATGCTCACTATCGGCGTCGCTACTCTTCTGAATAATTGAACTACAGTTCAAACAACATTCGCAAAACTGTCCTCAGCGATTGCAGCAGAATCCGTTTCAATTTATTCCTAAATTTTCCTGCAGTGTAGGTGATGTTCCACGGTTTACATAATTCTTAAGACTACCCCATTAGTAGAAGTCCAACGGAGTTATACCAAAAGAACCTTAAGGAAACTCAATCAGACCTCTTCATTCTATCTAGTGCATGGAATAATGTCATTAAAGTACGCACGTACGTATCTGTGAGTTAAGACGTAATAATACAACATACTACAATGAGAATGGAATTGTAACATTAATGATACAATTAATTTACTTGATTTTATGTTGATTCATTAAAGGGTTTTTCAGATGGTTTGGAGAGCCGTTTTTTCGCAATTGTCAACTAAAAAAAGAGGAAAATAAGGAATTTATCATATTTATGGCAATAAAATACTCTATTGCATAGGCCTTCGAGTCCTGTTAATTTTCAGAGGGATCACGGCTTCCGTGTCATTGCCAAATGTTATTTCGTGAGGTTTCGCCCGCGGGTTCTTGATTTGGGCCCACCGTGCCCGCCGCCGCGCCGCAGTCCCACGGGTGCCGCTCTGCCCCTTTCGTGCCGCGTCGCATGTGGTCCATGAAGCCGGGAGAAGAAGGGGGCTGCTGCCGCCGCCAGGTCTCCCACTTGGCGGAAAATGGTTATTCGTTTCCAGGAGGGAGAGGAAGCGGCCGTTGTAATGTGCTAATGCGGCCCGCGGGTGGAGTTTTCGCGTCGAACCGGCATCAGGCTGATATCAAGAAGTCGCTTCGGCCCCTAGTGTGGCATCTGAACTCTTTAAGCAGTTTTAAACTAGGAGAGATGGCTCAGGGCATCGACTGATGTCACTGTACAGCCTCTGACCGGGAGATCCTAGGGTCCGAGTCCCGACGTTGGCAGGATTTTCCATACTGGCTGGAGAACTAGGTCGAATTCAGTCGCTGTCTGGAGGAGAATTCTAGCGGGCGGCTGTTCTGATCAGTAGTTTTCCGTGGTTTCTGCGATCAATAGTAGGCGAATACCAGAGCAGTACCTTAACAAACGGGCCACGGACAGTACCTTAACAATCTTTCCTTCCTCTTCCTTGACCTATTCTCACCTCTTACTAACACATATTTACACTTCCATGCAATACACTACCACATACGCTGGGAGACCGGTCGGGAGCTTAGAGCTTGTCCCAGCTGGAGTGATGCCCCGCTGGTGGGAGGTACCTTGGGGGAAACCCTGCGAGTCGCCGGTAGCTCGGCGCCGGATCTCGCCATCGAGGAGGAAAGATCATTGTCATCTCTCTCGATGAAAAGAACATACTACACTTACGGGGCTAATGACCTTAGCAGTGGAAGAAGAAATCACTGATCAATGACTCAATTAAGTAGTTTTAAAAATAATTCCATGTTTATTGATTTCAGGCTTTTAAATTATATTAGGATACGAATAAAATGATCAGTTCCTCACCAGCAGATCGAGATGCGTCGATGACACAGCTTACCTCGAAGAACCGGAACTTAAAACCGTGAGTGACTGATGGTTGGTCGGGCGGATGGTCGGGCAGGTTTCCTGAATACTACTCATCAGGATTAATCCGAGACGAAGTCGTTTCACAGGATGGAATCACAGGATGGAAGACTGACTCTAGTCATTTACGATAGAAATTTGGTAAATATTAGCCGAAAACTTTCTTGGCTGATCAAGAAGCTTTGAAAAATATCGGTGAGCTACAAGAAAGATAGGAATGTCATATCTCCGTTCAATAAATGGCTAATGAAATTGCTACTGTTGGTTAAATAAGTGGCATTTTCAGGTCTCTTGTGTACTAAAAATAACTGTTCGGTTAAAAGAGCAGCAGGGATGTGATAGCAATTTACAGTAGAATTTTGAGAGATCTTAAATATTTGGACTCATTTACCGAGTGCTTTTGTGACAGATCAAGAAGCACGTTGAATTCGTAAATCGAGTTTTTGTTCATTGTTCTGTTGTTCATTTTTAGTTTATCGACCTCTTTCCATTCTTAAATCCAGCAATGTAACTATGTTCGTTGTGAAAGTCGTAACTGTTGTCCAATAATAGTTTAACTTTGTTTTCTTACATAATTGTAGATACGATTGTTCCTGTTTATATTATTTAGATAGACAAACTCTAGACAATATTGTCGGACACATATAACGGACTATATGAAGTCGAATTAAAGGCAAACTTCGGTTTATTGAATGAAAACACTATTGTATGAAAGGAATTACAATTTATTAATTTTTCTACTTAATGTATTTTAATCACAAAATAAAGTGATGTCATTGTATCAATATAAGAGATTGGGAAAGCAACTGTAACGTTACAATACTCGTATACTTGCGTAATTTGTATCATTTATCTTTCTACAACGCACATAGATCGTAATGACAATTTTGAAATGGGTCGAGGATATATTGTATTTACTGAACGTATCGGTCTAGTAAAGTGTCGGATAGGTGAAAATCTAGAAAAAATAAAAAAAAACACTTCCTTTGTTATCTTGATTATTATTGAGTTATTTTCTACTATTCTCATTTCTTGGGATTTTCTCATTCTACACTCGTATTTTACTCTCCTTGATAACTGAAAGTGAACTGATAACTGAAAGTTCAGACTTCCCATGGGTACCCTGAAGTTAGCAATTCAAAAAATCTCTGTGTTTGGCGAAATATATAATGCATTTCTCCTGTCAGTACATACCTTATAATAAATTTTCTGCTGCAGGTACAATTTGGCACTTCTACGCTGGCTTGGTTATTATAGTGAATTTTCAGACGTGAATTCCGTCGCATACTTAAAGATACGTTATATTATCCGATTATTCAATCTAAACTTTCGATTCGATCAAAACATTGTTTTATTATAAAAACTCCTCTAATGCGTGTAAATGAAATTCTTTGAAATATCAATTCATAAATTAAGTTCATATTTCTCTTATCATTCAGTATATCAATCAACTTTGCTTTAATGTAAATTTCATGAAAACTTCACTATCTCCACATCTCGAAAATGCCAGCTGTACCCACCTTTTGTCCCACATTCGATTTAAATGAACTGTTTAGTGTTTTGTATGTCGTACTGGGATGATGAATTGTATTGAATAATGAAACTGCATCACTTTTCAGCATACGATTAATCAAATGTCATTTTTTAAACCAAACGCTCATATTTCTTAAAAACTGTATTCTCTTCGACAATGAGTGAACTTCAAGAACAATAAAGCAGTAATACTCTGATTGTGCGAATGTGAACTGTTGTTTATATACCAGGATAACTTATTCATGACGCTACAAACTTGTAATTTGTGTCAATAAATCTTGAACCAGGGAACCTCCTTTTTTATCGGTTCCTAATATATTGTTGCGAAGGATAGTCTGTCCTTTCATATTATCTTTCCATGAAATATGTTATACTAAGTCGATCTGCATTGTTTCCTAGCTTACTCAAACTCTAAACATATTCAGCTTACTCAAACGCTAAAGATATAACGAAGAGAAATACGTGAGATTTTACAGATGATTTTTAATTGAGCATCTGGGTATGAGTGAATTAGGTGCATATACATTTCCGAAATGAAATTATCGGTATAAATTGATAAGGTATATTTATGATTAGTAAAAAATCATTTTATCAATTGTAATAGTTTTCTGGCCTTATTGAGACAGACACAAAAATATTTTTAAATAATTTGCATGTATTAAAAATATGTTATGTAAAAATATAAGTGTTTTAATGAGGTCAGAAAACTATTACAATTAAACAACTTAACAAGGGTTAATATTTCTTGGATATGTTTTTATTGAATATTCATTTTGTGGGAAAATTGCTGGTATTCTTCAACGTAAGTACTAAATTAATATTATTATTAGCCTTTACAATCCCATGTAGGGCTAAGGCCTCCTGATTTTTCAGGGAAGATTTGTGCTGTCAGCTACTTGTGGCCTGGTAACATAGCTAGTTAACTGTCTGGTTATACACTTGTGGTTATGTTCAACTTCATTAATTAACTGACTTAGTTCATTATTCTGACTACGTTTGTTATTGACCAATTTCATTTGTATAGTATTTCGACTGATTGTACATTGATATCTATAGTTATGCGTTTTCTTTGATATTCACACTTTTGTTCATCCTTTATTGTTATCACTGTTTTTGACACATTTTTTTCACCTGTTTGGTAATACACTTTTCACTTCGTTGTTATTCTTTGCCTATTTTTGCACTCGATATAAACACCTACAAATCCAAACCAAAGAAAAACATCGCTGACACATTTCAAAACATTCAAGAGAAAAACGATTCAAGTACTAAATAGTAACACATAATTGTGTCAACTGATTCTTTTAAACAGTACATGAATATTATACTGATTCTGTTTATTATGTGTTTGAAATAAGCTTTGTAAACTGTAAATGGCACTAGATGAGAGAGAAAATAATGTAAACAAGAAAAAGCTCACATTCTTTTCTCGACGTTTATAAAAAACTGACAGTTACTCCCCCATTACTAGACAATTACGTCATGTTTTATTGTCGATCAACGTTGCAGACAATTCGTTTTAATAAAATATTATAATGCTTCAGAGAAGATGGCACGAGTCGGTGTAGGTAAATGTCGTCCTAACTACAGCCACGGCCACAACACAAATCATTCGCGAGACTGATGAAATTGCTCTTTGTTTCAGGTGGGAAGGAAACCAGGCGAGTCTCCGCGTGGGAAGGCAGCAATTGAGTGGTGGGTGTCCCAATTTATTTTTATTGTGCTTTAGAAATCTTTTTTAAGACCTGAATTTACCCGTTTACTTCGGAATTATTGTTTCATCACTTTGCCACCTCCAAATCGTGGCTAGCAAATTGAAATCTTTCTTTCACAATGTCACGAAGTTTACTTCGTCTGCAAGCAATTAGGTCTTAGCTATGCTTCTTAGATCATTCAAAACTGCGAATGTGTCACATCGTACTGACAACAGTAATTTCCCAGTCACTACAGTAATTTCCCAAATTCAATAAATTAGTGAATTTTAGTTCAAATGAAATATAACGTATTTAAATAAATGTTAATTCATCTATCTCTGTGTTCAAAATAATTCGTCACCGGAAATTTTGAAATTTTACCTCAAGAAAAACATCTACTTCAATATTCCATTTACGTCATATATTAATAAAATACTAATAGAAAGGAAACTAATAGAAAGGTTTCAACACAGAAAATCAACCTAAACATAATTTAACACTATCTTCGTTATTTGAAAGAAACTTTAAACTTTAAAGGAACACTTGCGATTTCTTGTGTTAAGAATATAACGTGTGTCCCTGTGAATTGCTGTCGCCTTCAACAGAGAGATGTATCTCCAAGGCTTTTCTAGACGTTTGTGTCTCGTGTACATGCTGTTTGCTCCATAAAGTCATGTGGCTACTGTTTGCAACATGTTTGTATCCAAGCAGGAAACTAGTTTTCAAGGTTTCATTGCGTTACAAGTCGTTAAAAAGCTCTTTACTAGTTTACTCTTGAAAAAAACAGTTTAGAAGATTACAGGAAACAAATGTCTATAAATTTAAACATTTTGTAGGTTAATATTATGCACTCTATCCAAGCTATTTTAATGTTTTCATGTATGTAAATTTCTACAAGTATTATGCATATTCTGCTTTCTCTATCTTCTTAAAAAATATTACGCTACTACGTTATTTTATTGTTATGAAAATGTGAGTATAATTAATTCTTTTCATTGTAAACTATTTAAGGAGAAATATCTTCAGATTATTTTTATTACAATATGTTTTAATGCCATTCGTCGCAGGTTTGAAAATTATCTCTACAACTATTTCCACAGAACTCATTCTTGTCAGTATTTGTAATGTGTCCGCAGTAAACATCATATTTAATATTAGAATGATATTGAAAAATTAGAAAGATACCTAAATGTTCTCTTCAGATTCTAAAAATCACAACATTCAGCCAAAAACATTTGTCGTTCCTGCGTAAAAGTGATGCAACCATCTTGCGCAGGTAGTAAAACAATGCAGTCAAGCAAAAAAATTAAGCATTAAAATTCCCATAGGAAATTGATCACAAGAAACTAACAAAAACACACTTGACAGCAAACTTTTCTCTTTGCTTTGTGAAAAATACGAATAAAAATAGGAGACATTAAAAATGTAAAGGGTGTAGCATATTACATTTAGGGATGGATGTGTACTTAATAATATTGAGTGATTTTACGGGCATACTTCTTATTTCATTTTCATTTTTAATTTAAGCTTTAAAATTTAATATATATATATATATAAATAAATATTATTTAATAAATTAAGTAATGACAAGTAATTAAAGTTCTGCAATTTTTAAATATAGAACTGCGAAATGAGGATGATGATCTGATCCCCTACGTTGGTGACTAACAGTTGATTATCATGTGTACGTAAGTGGCTAATACAGATCGGTACGCAGCAATCGGGCGTACTAGAAAATCATAATTTCTAGATAAGTTAACTAATACCTTATACTACATAATACAGACTGAATCGTGTAGAATAAACTTCTTTGTCTTTGGCGGTTTTGCTTCTTTTGTCCTCTGACGGATTTTGAGAGGTGTCACTTTTCTTGTGTAACTGCTGTGTGTAGTGTTCCAAAGGCTAGCTCGCGGTGTAGTAGTCAGATCGTTAACCTTCCACCTGTGAGTCACTGCCTCCAAATCTCTGACAATGCCATGTAGGAAAATGTGTTTGGTAAAGCGGGTTCGTGGCAGGTTTGCTCGGGTTTTCCGGTTTCTCAATGATTTCACATCTGCTGCATCCTCACTCAAAGAAAATCATCATTGACACCCTAAGATCAAAGCCATTGATCTCAAATGGAACCAAAAAGGCTGGAGACTGTTTTTTTCTGATGATTCTAGTGCGTAAGCCTTTTGTCCAGAACCAACAGATGAATCATTTTGATAACTGCTTAAGTAGGTTTGATAATAATGATGAAGCAATGATGGTCTGAAAGGAACGGTAAAAGCAACTCTCACAAATTCCTCATCCATGGACCCCGGGTGTAGTAACGGGAGGGGGGGCGGCCCGCCCCGGATGACATTTTAGAAGTGACACCAATTAGAAAATTTTATAGTTGGAATTATATAATTTTAATGATTTATTTAAAAATTACATATTAATCTAGTAGTTATATATTTATATCATAAATACTAAAAAGGCAAAGAAATAATGTATACTAAAACTCCAAACTATAAGCTTATGAAAATTATAGATAAGTTTGCTGACCTTAAATCTCGAGAAGTGTTTTCATAAAAAATGCATTTGTCAAATACTTACACGTCCTTTTAGATAATTTATTTAAAAATTATTTTTCAATTATTCTGAATTTCATACAGTTTTTAAATACATTAATATAAATAAATGTCAAGCGCAACTATAATTGTATTTCTATTAAATAATGTGTAAACTATTGAGTAAAATTTTTTTATATTTAATTTATGGAGGGGATGATACCATTCGTTTTGATCTGGGTAATATCAACTGAAGCTTACCCACTAGATCGACCGGGGTTTGAAGCTTGGTCCCAGCGGTGGAAGGCGACCAGTCTCCCTCTATGACAGTGTTGTCAAGGTCGAAGCCACGAGCGGGAGTCCGTGGCATGAATGCCACGACGAAATCGCCTCACCATGCAGTTCATCCCCCCCGCCACCAGAGACAACGCCATCCCTATTGTAAAACGGTGGGGTTACTGCTACTCGTAATAGTTCCCTTTCCTACGATAGTTGCGCAGAGAAGCTCGTGGCATGCTACCGTGCCACGACGCGTGCCACAGCCACCAGTAGAAGACCATGACAGCACTGCTATACGACTACATTGCGAGCGCCCTAGGACTAAAGTTCCACGATAAAGAATACGCGCTTGATCTTCCTAACCGTCGCGCCGGAGAGGAAGCTCCGAGCAACCGAGGGCTCCACGCAATGAGGCCCACCGGTTCCCCAGGAGCACAAGGGGTTGCCTGCACCTTGTGTACACGCTGTTGGCTCCATAAAGCAATGTAGCGGAAGGCGCTACCGCACTACGCGCTGCGTGCGGCCGGCCGCGCCGCGCCGCACCGCGCCGCGCCGAGTAAACCGTAATTGGGAAACGTGTCCGAATCTCAGCCGGGTGTCCGTGTGTGTTATTCATTAGCCCGGTTCCCCGCGGTGTCGGCCCTTGGCGCCGCCGCCGCTCGCCACTTCTGCAGCTCGCCTAAGGTGCCGCTGCAACACTTTTACGACGAGCCCAGCCTCGCAGCTTCCGACGCACCCTCGCCGCTGCAACCGGCGGTCCACGCCGAGGACCCGCTTTTACTGCTGTATTTGAGTAGTGCTGTTATTGTGTTTTGACGGCGGATTTATTCTTTTTTAATTTTTTTTGGTACAGTGGATTAACCACTTTACAGAACAGTCTCAGAGAATTTCACATAGTACATATGCTATGTTCAAATTATTATAATAAGAAGGGTGCCCCCTCCGGATCCTCTTCAGCCATCTAGCAGTGTGGAATTGGATTCACTTTTTAGTTACTTGGAAGCCTTTTGTTATGTATGTATTAGAGTAGGAATGTAGAATTTATGGGATTGGTTTAAGGTGGGCGAAATTTGTCCTTAGTAAGTCTGGTGCGAATTCTTGTTTATAGAGGGTCGGAAGTTTTGCCTAGATGAAAAATGTTCTGGGCTGGTTTTGAGTAGAACCTAAATGAGGTTCTGGAAATATGTTGGGAGATTATTGGGAAATTGAGATCGTTATGAAGCTGGTTGTTTGAAACACGGAGCATTTACAGCCATTCTCAAGATTCTATTTTGGAAGGTTTGGAGGTGTTTAATGGAAGAGTAAGCAGAGCCTCCCCACACGAGGGAATTTATTCCTAAAATTGTAAACATGAAATCCTTCGGCAGGGGGGGGGCGGTCCAAGCCGAAGACTCACATTTACTGCTATAATTGAGTAGTGCGTTATTCATTTTTAACGGCCGATATCGTCAGATTTATTCTGAAAATTGAAAAAAATTAAATATTTGAAGGGTGCATTACATGCAACACCAGCTACAACAACGCCCATTATTCGTACGTGTTCATCGGCGGTCCAAGCGGGAGCCCTATTGCTGTATTCTTGTTTTTTGACCGCAGATGTCAAATTGGTTCCGAAAATTGTAAAGATGAAATGCTTGGAGAGTAACACAATACGTTATACCAGACACAGCATCCCCCGCTGTTCGCAAGTGTTCAGATCTCGATTTTGGTTGCCACGAGTCTCGTTATTTCACTGAGCCCTTAATAATTATGAAATCATAGGTGATGATGACCAAATGCTTTTTACTCGTTACGTCAGTCTTAATTTGTTTCATGAAAATAGTAGCTGAAGAAAATAATGGAATATCCGCGCGTTTTAAGAGTTAGTGAATGCCCATGTTCTTGAATAGTACAAATCAGTCGTACTTATAAGTTCATGATTTATTAAATAATAGTTATTTTATTATTACTATTATTAACATTTTTAGTCACTTCCTAAACAGATTTAATCATATATTTATTTCCATTTACAAATTGCACTTTAAAATTCATTTACTATAAAAATAATAACGCAAATTTCTTAAGAAAATATCAAGTATCAAATGTTACTTGATATTATTATTACTATTATTATCATTACTATTGTTATTAAATTGTGCTTTTGATGTACTTCGAATCACGTTTTTGTCGTCGACACCCATTCACTTCATAGACAACTACTGGCAAAATGCCTTCCATGAAACGTTGGATTTGGCAAAAGCATTTCTTTCCTTTGAACTGCTACAAAGGTTCTCAGGTAGTACCAATGAGTCATTCCTAGAGGGAGCAAAAACCAACCTCATTGTAGACCCTTCCAAAATTACTTTCATTACATTTTCGCCAGCGAAATACTTGGAAGGTGAACTAACTACTTCGGGAGGTCAACAGCTGTGAAATGCCTCAATTCATACTATCCTTTCACTCACCATCTCTTTGAACATGCCGTCCCAAATACCTTCCTTCTTATAGATGTTTTCTTAGAAAATTCATTTAGTGTAGTACTTCGGCACACTACAGAGTGAAAATAGGAAGTCTCGTTTGCATTAGTGACCTAAATATTTTTGTATTTCTTCTCGAACATTTCCTCAAACATAAATAATGAAGTAACTCATAAGTTTTGATTGAGAATGGGTACAAATTGCGAAACATTTTCTCCCGATTTTCCATCATTTCTTTAATATTCTATCGTCCTGCACATAGTTTCTTTCCTTGTTATCGCATATAGACTCCGAAACTCCTTATATAGCCTCCGAATTTAATGTATTATTTTCTCTACACAACTCATGAATATTTAAATAAACAATTAAAAGTATCTACGTATACCTGGCAGTGACCATAAAGGGACAGAGAAAACTAGGAGTTTTGATTAACTCTCTTCATTCTCCAATTAAATATTGTAGATTAAACAAAAGACATACTGAACGAAACATTTTTCTACGGAATTCATTATTCAGGTTTGGGCGTAGCCAGTTCATACAAAACCTGCATGAAACCGGTAAATCTTGAGACTTCTACGGGTTTTGTATTGCGTCTAGTCTTCGCCGACCGCTAGTCCGACCGGCTGACCGCCATTTGCCTTCGCCCGCGCGCTCGTCGAGCTCCATTTGCGCGCTCGTTACTTCCCGGGTCTCTGTTGGGCGGTGGTGTGGGCGGCGTGGGCGGCGGGCGGCGTCTAAAAGCGGGAGCCCCGCGCAAAGGGCGCATCGTGCGCTGATCGTGATCAGATAGCCATCGGATCGCACGCGGGGTCGGGGCCGCGAGTGCTGAGTGACAAGCTCACTTCTCTCCACCGCCGCCGCCGCCGCCGCCGCGCTGCGCCAGGCGAGCTCTTCCGCCCGGGCACGTTCTCGCCTCGCCTCGCCTCGCCTTGCCTCTCTCCGCCCGCGTCGCCGCTCCAGCCCCAGATTCCTCATCTTCCCCGTCTCCGGCCTCGTTCCCGGCTCGCCGCGGCCCCGCTCCACACCCGCTCCGGTCCCAGCTCCGCTCCATTCCGGCACGGCTTCCTCCAAATCCTCTCCGGCACGGCTTCGACTTCGCTCCTGCCCCTCTCCGAACGCACTCCGTCTCCACTTCGCTCCGGCTCCTCTCCGACTACGCTTCGTTCCTCTCCGGCTCCGCTCCGGCTCCGCTCCGGCTCCGCTCCGGCTCCCCTCCGGCTCCGCTCCGGCTCCGCTCGGGCTCGGCTCCGGCTCGGCTCCGGCTCGGCTCCGGCTCGGCTCCGGCTCGGCTCCGGGTCGGCTCCGGCGCGGCTCCGGCGCGGCTCCGGCGCGGCTCCGGCTCCGCTCCGGCTCCGCTCCGGCTCGGCTCCGGCTCGGCTCCGGCTCGGCTCCGGCTCGGCTCCGGCTCGGCTCCGGCGCGGCTCCGGCGCGGCTCCGGCGCGGCTCCGGCTCGGCTCCGGCTCGGCTCCGGCTCGGCTCCGGCTCGGCTGGGCTCCGCTCCGGCTCGGCTCCGGCTCGGCTGGGCTCCGCTCCGGCTGTGGTCCTTTCCGGCTCGGCTCCGCTCCGTCTCAGTTTGCTCCGGCCCCGCTCCGGTCCCGCTTCGACCCCGTTTCGGGTCCGCTCCAGACCCACTCCTTTCCCACTCGAGGCCCTCTCCGGACTCGTCCGATTCCTGCTCCGTCACATGAAGTATTTCTCGCTTGTTCACACTCCAATCCTCGCTCTAACTTTCGAATTCCCGCTCCAACCCCGCTGTAGCATCCTCTTCAGTTCCCTCTCTTCCTTCTGCTACCCTTGCTTCAACCATTGCTTTTAACCTTCGCACTAACCCTTACACCAACCATCGCTTCTATCCTCGCTCTATCCCTATCCCAGCCCCTGATCTAGCCACTGTTTTAGTCTCCTCTCGCCACTGCTCCAGTTTATTTTCATGCCTTCAGCCGTCCTCCCGCTCCACCTCTCCACTCGCGTGCCCTACTCCTGCTCCAGATCCACGGTTTATTCTTCGCTCCATTCCCGCTCCTGTTCCCATCCCAGCCCTTGCAGTTCAACTCTGCTCCGCCACATCTCTCACCCCCGCTGAGTTATTGCTCCGGCGACGCGTGCGCTCCAATTCTTGTGAAATTTTCCTTATGTTTTTCAACTACACTGACACTTCCACCCACATTCGCAATGATTAATCTACATTTCTTATTTCTATGGGAATAATACAACTTTACGCCGATTATCACATTCGTTTCATACCCTTGTGAGATCTGTTCCTTCTCATTTGAGGAATTTTTGAAATGTCTCGTCTCGTTCTTTTGCCAAACTTTCCTACTCCATAACCTCTTTTCTATTTATAATGTGTGTTCTTTAATGTCCTGTGTTGTTTCATTAATAGTACTTGCTCCGAGTCACTTGCTCCGAGATTTCGGCTTCTTTGATGCACTCAGCAGAGTTCATTTTAGTGATTGACACAAACTTTGCTCTTTCGGCGCAACTCACCTGTAACTCGGTGGCAGTGAATGGCACTTTCTATATCTTCTTCCATCACGAATTTTAGCTCTTTCTCAACGCTTCAGGGGTCATTGCTTCCAACGTCCAGTCACTTCTGGTAGCCCCTAGAGGTCCAGAATTATCTGCAATAAAGTAGTAGCTTCTGTGCATTTGGCCCGTTCGAGCGTAAAACAATAAATTGAAGTATTCATTTGTTTTCTGGGGAGTTTTACGGTGAACGAATGTTCATTGCTTGTGAACCACAGTGCCCTAATAGAAGCAAGAAGGAATACGAGAAAATTTATTACTGAACCCTCCAGAGGAACAAGTGGCAAAAAATCTGAGTAATGAACTTTCGTGCCATTGTGTGCTATATTTCTTTGATTTAAGTGTTTTGTTTCTTTTTAATGGTATAAATACATTCACAAATATCAAATAATTACTCAGTGAATTAATATTAGGAATTTTACTTAAATCACCGAATTTTTTTACAATTAGAATGAAAAATACATCCGCCTATTATGTCTACGGAGTTTATATTGGAATAAATTGTTTCCAATTAAAAAGAGAAATTGGTCTTCAGTTATCTGGAAACAATTTATTTCAATACAAATCACATTAGTTACTTTTACTCTTAATTGAAATGAAGTCACTCGTTTTACTTTCAAAGAGAGAATTCCTTCGTAATAGAAATGAAAGTGAATTCATAATTTGTCAATGACGCATAATGCAACGCAACCCAACGCAAAAATTAAACACGATATACAAAGCTATTTTGCTTTTCAATCTCTTTTCGTGCTTTTATTGATATAATGAACAAAAAATTGCATTAGACATATACTAAGTTGGGCTCAAACGTGGAATTACTACGAACAATAGATTATAAAACACTTTTTGTGTTAGATTTCATTACAGATTAATATTTCCGCTATTTTATGGCAATTGATCTTCTCCCTAAACGTTATATACAGTTTTACTATTTTTTGACTGAATAAATCAAATCAAATTTTCGTCTATTTTGATTTGGGCGTTAAAGTTTTACTTGATATCTCCGAAACATTTATTACAGTACTGAACTACGTCGTAGAAAGATATTGGTGAAATATCCACAGCTCATGGGGTAACCTTATGATTGACAACTGAGTCCCTGCCATAACCATTGACTGCCGTCGGACAGCCAGCCTTAAGGTCCCCCTCCGACATTCACGCATTCGGAATTAGTGACAGTTGACTTACGTCGAGCGACGCAAAATCGATTAAAATCGCTCTGGCGAGGAAATCTCAACTTTCTCTACTCTCCGGGTCATGTATTTAAGCGCCCATATCTCAGCGCTCCTACAGCCAGAAGAGAAAATGTTTTTTTTTAAGCAACCCGGGAGGAGCTCTTGCAGCTCTTCCCTTGAACTGCCATCTAGTGAAGCCCCATTCAACTACATCGTCATATAACAGGGCACTTGTCTTCACTCATATGTGAGTCATGACACACCTCAGCAAGGGCCGCTCAGAGACTGGCGCAAGATGTCATCGGCTACCGTTGACTGACGGAAGCTCGGGTAAAGAGACAAACCAGACCTCTCCCTCTCTCCCTCTCTCCCCCTGTCTCTCCCTCTCTCTCTCACTCCATCTGCCTCTCACCCTCTCTCCCTCTCCTCTTCTCTCTCCCTCTCCCCCTCGCTCTTTCTCTCCCTCTCATTCTCTCTCCCTCTCCCTCTCTCTTTCTCTCTCCCTCTCTCTTTCTCTCTCCCTCTCTCTTTCTCTCTCCCTCTCTCTTAATCCATTTTTGTGAGTCATAGTTAACGACAAATTAACGGACGGGAAAACGTTTGACTGCCAGTCCGTTTCTGTCTGTCCAACTGACTGGAACGCTAGAGCCTAAATCGTTGGGAAGATTTTCTTCAAAATGTTGATTTCCGATCGATTTTGCCGATTTCGAAGCCATACAAATTTGAAACGATGAACTTTGATTTTTAACTGTATTCCAAAAAGTCCACATTTTTTAAAAGTTCTTCAAAAAGACTCCAATTTTTTCAATTAAACTTTGTCCTTGGATATCTTAAAAAATTGCACGTATATCATTTTCGTTAAAATTTTTGAATTATTCAAAATTGCAAAAGTTCAAAAATTTATCGGCGTCTTTACTAAAATTACTAAAATGACAAAATTCAAAGTAAAAAATGTTCTTCTGAATGAAATTTGTCTTTCAAAAATGGAGTAAATGAGGTCACATACTAGTTTTCAAAAATAACTATCACCAAACTTTTTGTGAAATGTAGGCAATTTTTAAACAATTATTTTCTTCAAATCTGTTCCAGTTTTCTCTTTACTTTTTCTCGAATAGAGAAAAGTAGGAGTATAACGATAGTGCTTGTTCCAGTTCAGTAACTCTCTCTTTATTTTCTAAAAGTGACAGAAAATAACATTGTAAAAATAATACATTGATGGTAGAGATTTTTTGCTTTTAATTAGTAAAATGTTCTTAAAAATTTAGAATTTAAATAAGGTCATGTAATTTCTTTTCAAAAACGAGTAGTTTTTACGTACTTTTGCTTGAAGTACAGATAATTTAAAAAAAATATTTGGTCTAAAACGGCTCCATTTTTTCTTTTAATTAACTCTGAAATATAGCAAGATATGCTTATAATAACTTCACAGTGTCCCCTTTAGTTTGTATTTTCAAAATTGCAAACAATTAACATTTCAAATCTTTTCAGAGACTGTTCAGGAGCTTGGTATGAGAGTTTGTCCCCGCTGAGGAGTCCTACTGAGAGATTAATCCTAGGTGTCGAAAAACCGATAGCTGACATGTAGATTGGTCACATCCCGGAATATAACATGCACTTCACTCACGGCACAAATGACTTAGACTGTTGAATCGGCCAGAATGAATACGTACTCTAACTTGATTTCTTTCTTCCTCTTAAGAGACGCACACGAGACGCCCCTGATAAATATGATGGAAGTGTCGGCGGCAAGGGGTGGGCCGGCGCTAGGTAGGGCAGCGCCTGGCATCACGTACCACGGGGGGAAGCGCCGATCTGATAGCGACGCCTTCCCGGTACGCCCCACCGCCGCGCCGCTCGCCGCGCACTCTATATGAATTTCTGAGAAACCCGCCCAACGCGCTGTCGCGTCGTGGCTCTGCGGTAGGCTGATGCGGGATGGGTGGGGCTTATCGATCTTTTATCGGTGTCTTCTTTGGTACTAACAGTTATTTTATGGCTAAGATTTTATGGTTGTTCTTCCGATGGAAGTGATTGAGTGCATATTCATTGTGGTGACATGTTTCTGAGTTGCGCATACATCAACTTCCAGTCTTTTTAAAGATTTCCAGAAATTGTGTTTATTTTAGTATTTTTAGTCGATAAAATCTACCATTGCATTGAATTTTTTAAACATATTGCTTGAATTTACTACCACAATGAGCTCACACGAGTTTAAGGTGTTTTCTAGGTGATTTCAAAAGCGTTTTAAACCAAGTTTATTCAAATTAACATAATAAAAATCTGCATGGTGCATGATAAATTTTTATTTAAACTTTGGCATTGTCTGAAGACTGTGTGATATCAACTTGAGAATCTTCTGGAGGCGAACAAAGGTATTTTAACAAGCGTTGCGGAATGTGAGACTTTTTTATTTAGCGTTACAGGTATTTTATTAGGATTTATTTGCTAATAATTTAGTTCGTAAATATCTGTTAGTATATATTTCGACTACTTTTCGAATATTTAAAAGAACTATCAAAATTTATTACTTTTTCAAATAACACCAGATAATCAACATCACACAACAATTTCTTTCGTGCCATTATACAAATCTGTGTCGACCATTAGAAGTAAATGGAAGGCCATAAAAGCTCCCGTTTTGGAGATGACTTTGACGACTTCTTTAGTTGTTTGCGTGTCTTTTCCCCATTTGTAGCCGTATCATTATTTCCTCTTCTGGTTCCTGTGTCCTAGTAATTAGAAAACGTATTTCCAGCTGTATTGTAGTGTTTTCTCTCATCTTCTCCGTACTTCATTTTAGGGCATCACGTTAATTGCACTGAAACTTACTTCAATAATATATGTCTTATTTTTTTTTACATTTTTTACTATATATGTTTATCTTTTTCTACATACTAAAATCGGAATTTTTGTCTGCATCTGGAGTGCGAGAGATAATTTTTGACGGTAATTATCGTGTATTTCATCATTTTGAAAATGTATCGTATTAGCTCATATCTCTTGAAAAGAAATTAAATAAATATAAAAATACGATATTTCTAGATACACCAGTAATTCTGAACGCGTCACTCTATGTACATTGTGTTCTAATTTTGTGTGTAGTAATTATTTGTATACTTTCAGTCTTGTATAATTATTATAATAAATAATACAGTTAATTTTGACTAATAAATACTAATTATATGGCTACGTTTTGTAAATGCCCCTGGCTATATTATTACTTAAAACTAATTGAGTGAGATAATATTGATAGCATACATTGCAATAACTGTAGTTCTTAAATGTACACGTTTTATTGTACATAATTCAAAGATTTTTCAAATAAATTACATGCAGATCATATTTATTTCATATTTATAACAAATTTATTTATAACTGTACAGAAAAAACTAAATGCGCAAATTCCCATACTATACTTGAGAAATATTTTTATAATTAATTTATTCAAAATTATTTTTGTCGTTATTACAGTAGAAGAATTAATATTTAAAGATATACATAGAAGAACGATTACTAAAATTACTTTATAGCATTATAAATATATATCATATATTTTTGTTTATGTGAAAGAAAGGTATTGACCGTATGCTTTGCCTATGACCCACCCTTTGGGTCTGCTCACCACTCTCCATGGTGGAAAGAGATAGGTGGGCTCCTCCGGTGCACCTATTTTTACCCGTTCTGCATAGCACCAGTTCGCGTCACGAACCACGTGACCAACACACGGGCACTTCGTTTGAAAACCCAGACCAGACGTTGACTGCCATGTTGCATGGAGAGCGAGAATAAGTTGAGAATCATTTTGAAAGTAGCATAAGTGACCACTTTCGTCGGTGACCAACCCTAAATAGCACGATAAAGGGTTAATTGAAACAAAAGATGCAATATTTAAAAAGTGCTTCATATATATGTTTCAAACTTTTAACATGATAATTTTGGTCATTTAAAATTTCCGCGAACATTTGACGCAAACTGGTGCCTGAAACTCATTGATTGAATTCGGATACGATGTGCAAGAACCCACCCGTCTCCTTTCACCATACCGCTCTCGACGGACCCTTTAACCTCAATCGTCTCCCCCACCCAGATGATACCGCGATTTGTCTCTACCGCCCTCCCCCCTCCTTGCCCTTCAGCTGGTCATCCTTGCCTGGCCGGGGCCACCCACGCCGCCACCGTTTCTGCCGCCGAGACCCAATTTTAGAGGCATCATCATCATCCCTGAGGAGGAGAAGATGACGGAGGATATCGACGGGGCAGGGCGGCGGCCGGGCGGGGACAAGGTACGGCGGCGGAGGCGGGTCTCCAGGAGACCGGAAACCGCAGAGAAATAAACAACGGCGCTCGGAAACAAAGGAATTCGCCCACGTTCGCCCCGTTTCCTGTCTGTCGGCCGGGCGGCGCAGGACAGCGCGCTGCGCATTGGCGGCAGCACGACGAAATAGAGGAGAGAGAAAGAGAAAGAAGAAGAGGTAAGGAGACTGGAAAAAAGGAGAGGCGAAATGAGAGAAAGAAGAGGAAAGTAGACCGGAAAAGGAAGAGGGGAAAATGCTAGGGAGAAAGGTAAGAAGGGAAAAGGAGAGGGAGGCATGTGATGGATTTGAAAGAAGAGAAGACGCAATGCCGCGAAGAAAAATTGAGAAAAGATGGCAGATATTTGAAAAATGACAAAAAGTGGAGTGGAAGTTGAAAAGGAGAAGAAAGGTAGAAAAGAGATTGGGAAAGTGGAAAGATGTGGTGGAAAAGAGATGTGTGAAAAGGTTGAAACAAAGCATGGGAGGTAGATTTTGGGAGAAACCAAGAGTGAGTGAAAGAATTTGAATTGACTCAAGTAAGAGATGGGGAAAGAAAGGCACGGGTGGGGAAAGATTGGAAGAGATCATGAGAGAGATCAAAAGCGGAGAGAAAGAAAGAGAGGGAGTGAGAGAGAAAGAAAGGGGGAGAATGTGATGAGAGAAGAAGAAAGCACAAGAATATAATTTTTGAAGATGTCTTACAAAGAAATCTGAAAGATTTGGAACGTGGAAATGATGAAGATAGTTCTGTTCAGCTCTGTTCAGTGCGATCTTTCTAGAGATAATATTGATATTCCCCGATATCAACTTCGCACTTGTCTTTTAAAGTGTTAAATAATGGTTTTTGGAGGCTAATTGAGTAATTTTGGTCTGAATATGTGAATGGTACTATATGAATGCATTTCAATATTTTTCTTTTTTCTTTGGTCGAGAATTGAATTTGAAAACCATTACCATTATACATTAAAATAGTCATTAAATTGCATACTACATTCTCTTCATCTGCACTACATTTCCACACATCGGCTTGTAATCTCGATATCAAAGGGTCAGACTATATTTGTCAATGTTGTGTATTCGTATGTCAAAGACTGGAATCTTATTGTTATTTACTAAGTTAATGTTCTTCACATTCTTAAAGAAAAAGGTGTGAATTCAAATACCGATGTATTTTATTCAATATTAATTGAATTGAATTGATGCCTTTTTTTCGGGAGGAGATTCCGGCCATGAGGCCTGCTTTTTCGTCTGACCACGCAAATTTAACATATACTTCCAAAGTATTTTATTAAATAATTCAATACTAGAATATTTTTATTAAATGCCGTTCTTATAAAGTTTTGAAATGAACAAGAAACTGGGAATAATATTAGTCATTACAGTTTTTTCGAAGGTTTAGTCTTAATCTTCCTAATAAACTTGTATCCAGCTAATTACTTATTGATTGTGTATCGTGGCTGATACATCCTTTGCAACAAGGCTCAGGGAGTTGGTGAGAAGTAAGAGATCGAGCTGGTGGTAGGTGACATTGCTTCTGCCGATTGTGACTATATAAGGGACAGAAGGTGTGACAATAGAATGATAATCGCTGGCGATAAAAATTATGATTGAAGTGCCAAACACGCAATGCATTGACCTCCAAATTGACAATGCAGAGAAGAAACTGTATAGGATGGGCCGCTTGAGGCGACGACAGAGATAAAAACTTTGATTAATGAAGAGACGACTGTGACGATGCGACGTGACGGAGGATTTAGATGCAGTTGCTAGTCACTGAATGAACTATTGAGGAAGAGATAGAAGCAGCATAATTCATAAATAGTCGTGCAAAGAGTAACACCTCGGGTTCTCCTGACAAGATAGGATATAGTAAACTGAGATTGACATCCTGGCGGAGGAAGTACCCAGGCGATGCCTGCAATACGATATTATCAATATAAATAATACAATATTATTTATTGTATAGATATTAATACTAATGCTAATACTAATACTAATAACGTACTCGACGTACGTAACTACCAACCCACCGAATAAATTTGAATACGAAAGCTTACACCATTTTTAAAGATGAAATACGGTCTTTGCAAAGTTCTATTTCCGTAAAGTCCTTTCCGTAAGAAATAATAAACAAAATGATATACTAAGGTGAAAAAATAACACTAAATTATAGAAAAACATACGGAGGTTGACATTTTAATAACGCTGATTTTCAGAGATTTTATTCTACCAACTCGACAGGTTTTGACCACTGGAACTATGAGTCGAAAGCCAGAAATTATCTCCGAAACTACGTCTACATCTAGCGGTTCCATAAATCTGATGCGCCATTGGGAAAGTATCAAACGTGTAAATACGTGGTTGGAGTCTTGTCATTCCACATTCATTGGATCTCAGAGATTGGTTAATTGATTTTTTCGTGTTTCCGAGATCAACTGTAGGAGTGAGTTATTCATGTAAGAAATGGCTGGAGTGAGTTATTCCTGTTATGAAAACGGAGGGGGTGTGGAGATGATAGTATACATTTTTATCACAGAATGTGACGGTGATCTTCCTCCGCTGGAAGGTGAGTTCTGGCGACGTCTAATTGACGTCGAATTGACGAGGTTTTCTTTATCTAGGTATCTCTCCTCAGCGGGGCACCGTTCCACCCGGGACAAGCTGTAAGCTTCCGTCTGGCCCGCCGACATGTTTGGTAGTAAATTGCATGTAAGGGTAAGGTGTCTTAAGTAAGGGATGAGATTAGGATAAGGTAGAGGAAGGAAAAATTTCGCGCGATCTGTGGCCCGTTCGTTGGGATACTGCTTCGCATTCTCCTCGTATAGATCGCCATGGAAAACTACTGATCCTAGCTGCTGGCCTCTAGAATTCACCTCCAGATAACGATTGAATTCTACCTAGTTATACGGCTATGTCGAAAATCCTGCCACCGACGTGGCTTGAACTCTAAAACCTCCCGGACTGCAGTCGATGCGCTGGGTAAATTCAGACGATGCCTAAGTTGTTCTCGTGATTATACGGTCGCTTAGTTGCAGTATTTGGCTGTCGTACTCTAGGTGAGCTGATTAATTGGACGGTGGGTTTGTTATAAGAATTGTCTTACTTTAACAAAGCAAATATTAAAAATGTCTCCAATTGTGGCGACACTTTTGAGGCACAATAACCTGGACAGATTCCGAAGAGAAATGTGAGCATCCAATATCAAAAGGTGAACATCCAGCAAATCGTTAAAATTTCTCCAATTGTGTGGACACTTTTGAGGCACAATATTGGACAGTTTCCGAAGAGAAAAATTGCGAGAGTTGAATTATTGCGATCTTTGAAAGATTACGATCCATGAACTATTGCAAGAAGGTGTGGAGACACTTACTTTAACATTGCAAACCTTTAAACAAATTTTCTCCGACTATATGGACACTACTGAGGCACAATATTTCGGACAGTTTTGGCAAAAAAAAGGCGATCGTCAGTGATGTGTTGCGAGGGGGTGTAGAGATGATAGCATTGCAAACGCTGGACACGGTTGTTGCAGAAAAGGAGCGGGGCCGCGCCCAGAGCGGGCAATTGCCTTGCGGACTACGTCGAGATTCGGTGGCCCCGCGCCCGGCGCCCGCGCGGCTCCTTGTACACCAATCACAAAGGCGCGTGGTCGGAATCAGATAATAAAATCAAGTTTGGGCATATAGAAAGTTCCTTGGGGGGATGGACGGAAGCAGGTATTGTTAGCCAGACGATCGGGTAGTCTGGGCGGTCATACGACTCGCCGGGAGATAGAGTTGACGATGGAACGTTGCAGGGATGGCATTGCTGTCAGAGAATTTAGAGGATTCTGGGGTGTGTTGTATTTTTTATAGGATAAACGTTCGATCTTTCCGTCAGATAAAACTCGTTCTTTAATGTCGAAAGGAGGGCAAATTTTCAAAGTGTCGTATCTTTATTTTCTTTTGTTTCTTCATTTTACATTTTGATATATTCTTAAGATTGTTTTCCTTCATGCTTTGGAACTGTTGTGTTTCTTTTGTGCTAAACAGTATCTGAAAACCGTTGAATTCTTTTTTGAAGCGTAAGGCTGAATTATTTATTAATTTTTTATTTTCCGTGCCGAAAAAATATTTTTCTTGAGGATTTGTTACTTACACACGTCGCTTACTAGTATCAACACTCATCAGACAGAATTGCTTTAGACAATTTCCGAACAGACAAAACTGGCAATGATATCGTAGAGACGATGGCGTCGCAAGTGGTTGATTGAGCATGGTGTAATTTCCTTACGAAGGATAGTGGAAGGATGTTGAAGATCCCGGGTGACGAGGCAAACCAATATATCTTTCTCACTCATCTCAACGCAATTCAACTCACAAAATCTAATTTGTGGAATGTTTCATTTGAAGTAGCTTATACAATTGACATCTATCTTCCTCAATATATAAGAATGAGCCACCAGTGTTCAAGTAACGATGGCTTAGTGCACAAACATTGTATGTTCGCCCTTGGTTGTTTTTGAGTGTATATTTGTATGGGAGCCCTCCCGCTCAGATCTATCTAGAGTATAAGGATTTACGTCCGTAAAACAGGAATCTTTTTTTTTTTTCTAAAATGTCACTCCAGTCCCTCTGACCGGGAGGTCCTAGGGTCGGGTCCCGACGGCGGCAGGATTTTCGACAGTAGCTTGTCAGCTAGGTCGAATTCAATCGCTATCTGGAGGAGAATTCTAGCGGCCGGCTGCTCTGATCGGTAGTTTTCCGTGGTTTCTCCGATCAACACCAGGCGAATGCTGGAGCAGTACCCTAACAAACGGGCCACGGACCGCGCGCGATCTTCGTCTTCCTTGTCCTATCCTCTCCTCTTACACACACACTTACACTAACATGCACTACACTTCCACATATGCCGGGAGACCGGTCGGGAGCTTACAACCTGTCCCGATTGGGGCGGTGCCCCGCTGGTGGGAGATACCTGATTGAGGGGAAATGCCGCTAGTCGACGGCAGGCCGACGCCAGATCTCGCCATCCAGCGGGGAAAAGATTTTCCCCACCTCCCGAGAAAAAACACTCACTGCACTTACGGGACTAATGACCAAAATAGTTGACGCGCCCGGAAACATCAATCAATTTTCCTATAAAACAAACGTGTTGCTCCCTAAATAACTGTACCTTCACAATCTTTCAAGTTTGTTTTCCTGAAAACCTGGAATTCTGAATACAATGTATGAGCAGTAAGCCATCAATAATAAACCTAAATAACCCACTTTTCTTCAGTCGTGTCCTTACACTCTTCTGGCGCGATTGCTTTAGACGGTTTCCGAACAGAGCGAACGTTCGCAATGACATCGCGTGGAGGGGCGGGGAGGGCGGCGGGGCAGGCGGTGTGTGCGTCGCTGGAGCCGGGGGCGGCGGCGGCGGCGGCGACAGCGTCCGGGCGCGCGCCCATCGCGGGCAATTGTCTTGCGGACTCCGTCGGGATTCGGCGGCCCCGCGCCCGGCGCGCCGCTCGGGGTACTAATGCGGCTCCTTCCGGGCCAGCAGCCCGCGCTTTATGCCCTTATTGTCCCGCGGACAATGGCGGCGGCGGCGGCGGCCGTCGCAGCACCCGGCCGCCCGCCCGCCCGCCCTCCCGCCCCCGCCGCGGCGGGCGGGCGTGCGTCGCAAGCCAACGCGCCTCGCGGGCGGGCGGGCGGGCGGACGGGCGACGTGGACGGCGGGACGAGGGACGAGGGACGAGGGCGGGGATGTCGCGGGCGGCGTGCCGGCGGCGGCGATGCGGAGGCTCCTCCCGGCGACGACTTCATCTGCCTTTGTTCTGCGTCGCCCCCGCCGCGCCCCGCTCGCCCGCTGGCCTGCCCGCGCGAGCGCGCGCGCGCCCGCCGCGCCGCCGGCAGGTGGCCCGGCCCGGCGCCGGGGGTGATGCAGGCGTTGGAGAAAGGCGCAGGCGGTGTGGGTAGGGATGTTTAGGTATTAGAGAATTTGTTTGCAAAACTGGGAATTCGAAGTTTTGAAAACGGGGAGATGGCTCAGGGCATCCATTGATTTCACTGCAGTGCCTCTGACGAGAGGTCCTAGGTTTGAGACGTCGCAGGATTTTCGACACTGTATAGATATCTGGATCGAGTTCCGTCGCTGTCTGGAGGAAAATTTTAGCGGCCGGCTTTTTTGATTGTTAGTTTTCCGTTTTCTCTCATCAACAAGAGGCGAAAGCCGGAGCAATACCATCACAAACGGACCACTCACCGTGGACGATCTTTCCTTCCCAACGCTTGTCCTGTCCTACCCCTTTCTTATACACACTTACTTTACTCTTACATTCAATACACTACCACACATACTGGGAGACCGGTCTTAGCTTAGAACTTGTCCGGGTTGAGGCCGTGCGCTGCTGCTGGGAGATACCTGGTTGGGGAAACCCCGTTAGCCAACGGTTGGTCGGCGCCGGATCTCACCATCGAGCAGGGAAGAAATCTGCCATCTCACGAGCAAAATCATGCATTACACTTACCGGGAAAATTACCATAGCAGTTGAGACGCACGTTATCACTAATAAATCTATCAATCAATCAAAGTTTTGAAAATGATGGCTTCAGAATGACGATCTGCAGCATCATCGTTCGGCAGGTCATCAGTTTGAGTCGCGGTGGTGGTGCGTTTTCCACACAAGCTGGATAGCCCAGTCAAATTTAACCACTGCCTGAAAGGAGAATTCTAAAATCCGTGGCTTCTGCCATTGATATCAGTCCCAAGGCCGGAGCAGTATCCTAAGATATGAGCCATAGACCGTAAGTGATCTTTCCTTTCTCGTCTTTGTTTTTTCCTCTCCTATTACTCACACACTTACTATTAACAGTTACACTTACCACGCTACTACACATATCGGTAGCTTAGTTCTTGCTCCGGCTGAGGGGGATACCTGGTGGAGGAAACTTCTCAAGCCGACGTTTTATGTCGGTGCCGCATTCTTATGAGGAGGAACACCGTCATCTCCGGGGATGTGACCTGCACTACACGTACGGGATATTTTCTTATTAGTTGATGATTCCAAAACCAATAAACAGTCATTCACTTCTGAAATCGTTAGAATCATATATATATAAATATATATATATATATGATATATATATATATATGATATATATATATATGATATATATATATCATATATATCATATATATATCATATATATAAAACTGAGCATTTATGGTTAAAACATTGCGTTCTACTCTTTCACTTTCTTGGAGGAACTAAAAACATTGCTATCAACGTTATTGAGAAGTGCACGTGCTGGCGGGATATATATATATATATATATATATATATATATATATATATATATATATATTGAAATATACCTTTATCATCGTCTCATCAAGAGTGTGGTTGTAATTATGGCCTGTTCCAAATTTATATTAAGATTTGGGCGCCAGAAACAGGTTACATTAATTACTACCAAAGTTTTCCCATCTAATTTAAACAAAATTGTATAAACATCCAGCTAGCTTGGGTCGATGGGTCCGGATACAAATACTCGCTATCGCCTCGATAGCCGATTACCTGATCTGCCAACTATACAGTATGGCGTGGAATCTGAAATGTAATAATTATATGCTTCCAACTAATTAAAGATTATGATTGACAAATGAAAACTCCTTTCATTTCCAAAGAACAAAATTCAATAATTTATTTAACGTTAAGTTTTAACAATTAATTTTATGGTCATGACCTTTTAAATACGTTATCTCTTTTGTACTGCAGTATTTCTTTACCGTTTTGCTTGCCGACGCTCCGTAGTCGCTTCTCACTTGACCGTTGTTGGTTCCAAGTTTTGCTTCTTTCTTCCGGTCTTGCGCTGCTGCTGACACGTCCAGTCCACACTGCATAAACTATTTGTCGGTTCTTATCCGATGCTCCCGGTTCCTAATCTTTCCCACTGGTTATGTAAAACATTAAAGTTCAACTGCAATATCCGAAAAACTGTGCAAGTCCTCCGCGAATTCACTTCTGGCAAATAATTCTCAGAGTCCATTAAAAAACTATTACTTTTCTCACAAAAATATACAAGTCCCACTTTCCTAATATAATGTCCGCAAACAATCTTTACATCACGTCATCTACTATCAAAATCCGCGATCTTCACTCCACGACACCCAGAATCAGAATGTTCTGTTCAATGTGGTCTTTAACCCTTTATGGTTCGGTAAGCGTCCCTCATTCTATTTTTTCAAAACACAACGGCAAAATTAGACTGTCTAATCTTCACTAGCCAACCCGGGCGTCTCTTACGAACCAAGTAGCCACGACCCCGTCATTCATTCGTTTTTGAACCAACCACATCTTATCTTCTTTAGCTATCTAGCCAGCGTCCTGACATCTTCAAGGCCTGCGTACAGTTTGTTGACCTTGCCAACCTCTGCGCTGTCGTTGCTAAGGCCGTATACCGCCATATTGCATACCCATTTATCCACCCCATGTACAACTAATATTATTAAATAAAATTTGTAATATTCTGGTATATCACAATATATATAAACGCGTGATCTCAGTATGACAAGGTTAAATCTGACATTTCTTGGTAAAAATTATGTTTTGACATGTTCCAAATTTTGTATTGTCACACCTGCAACGTATTTTAACTGTTTTCAATCTCAATCCTAGAAAATCTTATCTGAACAAAACAACATAGGTTTTTTCGTACTCTAATTGGACATCATCAAACTTTGAAAATGCTCTCCGGTAACATTTGCGTAAATTGGGATCAAGCTTTGTCATTCTGAGTTTGCTAAATCTGCTGTATCTAAACTTTGCCGCCAACAGGAGACGATGTATCCTCAGAAAAATAAGACCCGCCTATCCTAAGAAAGAGAACATTCTTAAAACTGGGAACAAATTAGAAATGAAAACTAGAGACAACTTAGAAATGTTTTTATTAAAAATCTCTTTATCTTCTGATTTTATATTTGGATTACATTATCATTTGCTTTCATAAGGATTACATGGTAGAACATAACTCAATCTTATTCGTCATAGAGTCACGTAGTGTAGTACATGTTTTTATCTCTAAAGAAAAGCTCCTGTGTGGACTTAAAACGAAACCTCCAATTTTACCTTCAAAACACAAATAATGTTTACATTAGTTCTGCAACGTATAACGCAATTTTTTCCACATGTATAGTAATAAGTTCATTTTTTACGATCGGGGTAGACTCAACGTACATAATCCTCCCAATCTTAAGTAGGCATTTTATTTCAGTTTATTACCAATGTCTTCGAATTAACGACAGTTAAAATTAACCATACCGCTAGTGCTGTGCAGTAATGCTACTACACTCATTGCTATCAACATTGCATTTTTCCTTCTTTCCATGATACGTGTACGTTGGTGTCGAATCAGTTAGAGGTGGTTGCAGCAAAAACGACGTAAATTGTAAGCCCTAAACATCTGTCGTAAATAAGAAGCCCACAAGTGTCGGGGCCTGTCAATCGAAATCCCGTTATTGCCAGCGTCTGCTCAGTAGGAACTGTAAACGATTGTTTTGCATAAACTGTCCATTGTGCTTAATTCGATACGGTATTTAATGTCTGTATTAACAGTTATGTCAGACACGTTGGAAAGTAGGAAATCAAAGTTGGAATATGTGTTCCGGCGTAAGTTGATAGGCAATCTATTATAGAAATGAAAGTTCTGGACGAGAGAAGGAAATAATGACCATACGCATCTTACATCAGAACCTCAGTGATGGAAATGGGGTGTGTCTTATAACAGGAATGAAACGAATGTCTACTGGGTAAGAGGCATGGTTTCCGCGTCAACGCCTTAACTTTCAGAAAATATGGAGGATATCAACAGTTTTTAGTGTAAATTGTCAAACGTAAAATATTTTTTTAAATTATAGTATCCCTTGATAGTATCAAATGTTTTAAAAACAGATAATGATAGGCTTTTTGTTAAGCGTCCTATTACTTTCTAATTAAAATCATTTATTTAAAAAATGAAATATTTTTATAATTTATATTTGTTTTCCAAACACATGTAGTATTTAACTATCGAAAATTTGCATTGTCTAATCATTATTTTTGAATCTCCGTATGTTGATAGCAAATATTCCTACTTACTCGCTAGTATAGTATGCCTTCAAATGGAAAAGACATTTGGTGGTTTGGCGGTGTAGGTGAAATGAAAATAAAGGTATACACTTGAAAATAAATAATTTTGTGAGGCTATTCTGAATTTCCAAATGGTACAAAATGTTCTTTGAAATATTAATTTCATTTGCACTTACCCAGAATTTTAGAAGATCTGATTCAGTTCATATTAAAATACTTAAATATATAATTTGGAATTTTATGAACGAGAGGTAATAATTTCATAGATGTTGTAGTTATAAAAATGTGCGCACTCGGAAAAATGTTATCGCTGCTCTCAACTGCCTTCGTGAGATTTCCAATACCACAAAACGAATTTGAGTAGAAACTACAAAGACTTGCCAAAAAAACTTTTTTGGCAACCAAAATGTTCACGACCGTGGGAGATGTAAACAGCAAAGTATATTGACTTTGCATTAAAGCTCAATATATCAAACGTTAGTCACGATCCCCAAAATGTGTAGGAAATGCATAATGAGATTTTGTTTCCTCTGCAAGTGCATTCTGATCGAAGTATTTAAAATAATTCTAATCGTCAAACGCCGCTTGCAGGCGCAGCTGACAACGAATCGTGTTTAGTGCATCCGAAACGATGCTTCGCAATCGGCTTGTTTATTACGCAGTCATGCACATTGACGTGAATGTCCGTTTTCTCGGAGTTTGTCGTTACTTGGTTGTTGGCCCCGTGGAAAGAAAAACTTAGTAGACAGCAGTGATCTTTGGACAGATAGGTACGTTGGTGCATACATGGGAGATGGTGCGAAGAGTGTGAATCGCTATTAGTTTTAAAATCATACGATATATGGATATTATTCACACACTCGATGCGGATCTAATGTGAAGAGTGATAACGAGGAATTTTATGTCGTTAAAACGTGTATTGTATGGTTGTTATTAGGACAGGAAACCTGTGAAAAATAATTATTCTGTGTTGGTCGAACAGTGGATTTACCAAAATCTCACCTCATCATGAATATGAGCGAAATATAATTGCGAGTAGATAAGTGGCGTTTAATGGAAGTAGGATTTTAGTAAAAACCAGAAATTCCACGAAACTCTGCCATTATTTCCTTTCACGTAGCAGAAATTCATATATGAGTTCATAATAAACGTTATCGTTAAAGATATAAACTTACTGGACACAATGTCATGTATTTAGCATTTTTCAAAGATTATATTGATGCGAATACGACTACAAGAGAAATTACTATATGAGTGTTTGCTTTTATTAATTTCACTTTAAAATGTACAAATAACCGTAGAGATACGAGTATTTAGAATATTCAAATGGTCCTTCTTTTGGGTCAGCCAAGTTGAATAATCACCAGAAAGTAGTATTGTTAAGATTATTAATTGAAAACCAATAGAAAGAATTTTCATTGCCTACGATGTTGCTTGTTTTCATGTTCTCAACTTTCGATCCTACTAACAATTTAAGGATAAGAAGTTTTCCTCAAGTACCTAATATTATTTGTTCATGTTATTTTCACCTCATTTTCTTCGTATGATTTAATTTTTGACTGTAATATTTAATGTTATGTTTGAATTGAAGCTAATTATACTTTAGAATAAAATTACTGTAATTTTTACTGTCATGTTATGCACGTTTTGAGATATTTGTATTTTCTATCAAAAGTAGTGTATTTTCTTACATTGTCGTCGCGGTAGGCACTGCTCGCTGTGTACAGTCAGCCAACCGCAACCCAGTATGTCTTCCTTTCACTGCACACTCCCATCTCCCGACCACATGTATGCCTCTTGACAAGGCCCGTTTGTCTTGCGTTGCTCAATGCTCTCATCTCATTTTACGTCTCGTTCCCTTGACACAGTGCTCACGTTTTCTGTGTCATTGTTTCTGTGTAGGCACAAGCTTCACCTCAAACAAGAAATGTTTGCATAATAGACATCGCGACATCGATCTGCACCTACGGTCCGTGCTCAGTCATATTCTGGCTATGAGCCTGCTGCCCTTTCTGCATCTATTTTTTGATGTTGACGTATTTCATGTCAGAGCCACTCTTATATTCAATCCATCCATGAGTTGCGTATGACATTTCAAGCGTACAACATTCTAATCCTTTGATTTCTTTATCCAACTTAGAATTCCTTTTCACTTCAGTAACAAAGTTTCGTTGTCTACATTTTTCCAATTTCTGTCTACATTTTTCCACAATAATATTTCGTGATGCCCGATATCATTATTTGAAGTATAGAAAATAGAATTTGCAAATAGGGCAAGGAACGTATATTTTGCGACCCCAAAATGACTAAGTCATATCTGACTTAGAGGAAATTTTACAGGTGAGCACATTGAAAGTTCGGAAGTGTCTAATATCGATGTGAAAGTTCTATGCCATTCTGATCATAGGATTTCTAAAGGTCTGGTTTGAAAATTGTTTTGATTACATTGTAAATATGATCGTAGAGAATTTAAACTTGACAAAACATCGTTTTCACCAAGAATGTCAGATGGTACCTTGTAATTCTGAGACCGCAATTTTGATATCTTTAACTTAATAATAATAAAGATGTATAGTTTCCTGAGCAAGATAATATTTCCTTTAAAACCTGAACAATAGAAAAATAATAGCAAAAAGCTCCCATAGAGTTTCAATTAGAATAATTCACCTGAAAATAAATTTTAAAAAATGATTGAATATCTTCATCACATCAAATAACAACATTCACGCAAATAATAAGTATTATTGAATATGTTCAAAACGATTCTGCATTCTAATATTTCTGAATAAATCTGAATTATTTATCGTACTTCTTAATAGTTCAGATTTGAAGGTACAATTACAGCGGAGGTAAATACATTTTAGAGTAATGAAGGGAACTTGTCTTCTCCTTAAAGAGGCAGAGTTAATAGACATGCACATTGCGCATTTTTCATCTTAACATCACATCAAAACCTGCACCCACAATGTCGATTTAGTAATCTGCACAATGCAAAGACTTCAGTTCAAATAATTCATACACACAGACTTTTTTGTAAGTAAAAATAACTACACTGAAATTGTACGCTTTGTGTATACCCTTTCTAAGGATCTCTTTCCACAAATAGACACTTTCAAAGAGCCAAATATGTCTAATTGAATTTACCAACCAATTTAGAAATAAATAGAAAGATAGGATGATGAAAATCGACAACACACATTAATTGAACTAAACAAACTTGAATTGAACTAAACAAAACTAAAAAGAGGAGGCATATTTTTTACCACTTTCCTTATACTTTTCTGAAAATTCTAATCACTTAATTCACAGTTGTTTTTCTCATAGACTGTCACACAACATTACACTTCCCGTCTTCTTTGCAACTGCCGTTCACGAAGAGACATCTCAGACACTATGTCATCACTCGGCATTACCCAACACCACCCACCATCACTCAATGAGCTGTCTCTGCCCATCACTACACGTCACTCCCGTACCCTCTATCCCAGAAACTACCCATAAACACCCGTCACTACCTATCACTACTCATCATTACCTGTCACAACCAGTCCCCATCCGGTCGTCACCACCCGTCACAACTCGTCACCGCCGACCACCACCCGTCACTGCACGTCATTGCTCCTCACTGATCGTCATTGCCCGTCCCCGGCAGCCTCAGACACCAACTTCACGTACCTGTTATACACACTACTGCCTTCAACCGACCAATACCACTTCCACCCTGATGAACTTATCATCCCAGTAAAGATAAATGCTATAGATAGAGCGAGAGTCAGAGGCGTACCAGAAGCGGCCAGGGTGAAGGGAATGATGAAGGCGACGGGAGAGGCAGTCGCAGTAGGGACCAGGGTGAGTGTAACTGTAGGGTCAGCGTAGCCGAGAACGCGGCGTCGAAGGCTTACTCCACTCTTTATTCTTTACGCTATTCTTTACTCTATGTCGAAGGCCTCGATCGAAGCGGGGATTGACAGAGATGAGGATGGCGGGGCAGGCAGAGACGGCCAAGTAAGAGCGGTGGCGGGGCGGGGGTGGAGAGAGCGGCGGCGTCGGCAGCCATGGGTCCCTGCCCTTGCCGCGCTCGCGACATGGCGCTTATAGTAATTGCCTATTGTCCTTGAATTACGGACGAAGCGAGGGCATCCGTCACTCGGCCGGGTGCCCTGTGAATAGATATCCATCCGTCTTAGTATGCGGCGCGCCCGCGCGGGCCACGTGTCGCCATGCCAAATAAGACGTAGTCCCGACAGGAAACGGGGGGAGCGCCGCCGATACATTCTCTGCTTTGCTGGAAAGATGCACCGACGCCTCTGCCTGGGGTGGAGGGGCAGGTGGGGGAAGATGTCGTTGGAAGATGTCGTTGGAAGGATGTCGAATGCGGTGGCGTCGTGTGTGGTGATCGGCATCGCGGTTGACTCTGATTCTTTTGGTGATGGTGGTGACGCAGTATCGATACCAGGAGAGGTGGCTCACGGTATCAACTGATGCCACTGCTGTGCCTCTGACCGGGAGGTTCTAGATTCGAGTTCCCCACGGTGGTAGTATTTTCAACAATAGCTAGAGAGCTACGTCGAATTCCGTGGTTTCTCCCTACGCGAATACCGGAGCAGAACCCTAACAAACGGACCTTAGACCGCGCGAATTAAAAGTGGGTAAAATTTTGTTACTGCGTCATATATAAATATCTCTTATTAATTTCTGTTTAAGATATTTTTTTTAGTAATTTAAGGAAAAGACAGTAAAAACGTCAGGTTCTTGAAGAAGCTTTCGTGTATCACGGGCCATGTTAGAACAAGGGAGATAAGATGCAATTTTTTAAAAATAAGTTATTTCATTAATCAGAAAAATTCTAATAATGAATTTGGAGATTAATAAAAATATCTATCTAATCGAACCATCTCATTGATTATTGTTCACCTAATTCGTTGAAGACATTCCATTATACCAATGTCTTCAATCAAATTAGCACTCACGTTTCAAAACCGCACAGATTTTTTTTCATGATCCAAATTTGTGCATCCGATGAGTTAAGTTCTGATATTATTTATCTAATATAATTGATAACAAATAAAACCTAACTCACTGTCAGTGGTTGGGTTCGAGGTATATGAAACATAAAACATTTCAAAAACGAAAATGTTTGTATGAAAGACATTAGCTAGGGTATACATTTCGAAGAAGCGTCGAGGACAGCAAAAGAACAGTGCGCAGGTCAGGTTATCTCAGATCTATTAAAAATGCGAGGTGTCACAAACACATCTTTAAACAAGAGTCACGTGTGCTAGCCGACATTTCGAGTTGAAAAGTACGTGTAACACAGTGGAAGAATGAATTTCGGGGAAGCGGCGAGCCCTCCGGGTCCTCTGCAGGTATGTGTGTGACGAGGACCGCGCCGCGTGCAGTGGGAGGGGCGGGGCCGGCAGGATGTGCGGGGGCGGGGGCGCGGGCGGCGGTGGGCCCAACGCGTGCCTCGCACCCGAATCAGCCCGCGCCGCCACCCGCCAGCAGAACTGCCACGGTCGTCGCCAGTCCGTCCCGGGTCCCCTCCACGCCCCGCTGCCACCGCGACCGCGCATACCCCAAACCGACATCGTCTTCTCGCTGTCACTGGTCGTCCCGCCCGCTCTCTCCTGCCTGCTCTTGGCCTCCCGCTCCCGTCCGCTGGCTCGCTCGCCGACTCTCGCGTCTTGATCACTCGTTTTCCACCGCACGCTGCTCTCAACAATTGCTTTCGTTCACCCGCTCGTCCGCTCTTGCCCGCCCGCTTCAACCTCCCGCTCTCGCCCGCCCCCTCTCGTCCACCGTTGGCACCCGCTTGCTCTCGCCCGCTTTCTTTCCTCATTTACTTTAGCTTGGCCGTTGCCATTCACTCGCTCTTGCTCCTCCGCCCACTCTCGCCCGCTGGCTGTCGCCCTCTAGCTCTCAACCGCAATGTATCCTCACCTACGTTTGCTCTGCCGCTCTCATCCATTCGCTCTCTCCCGCCCGCCCGCTCTCACTCTCCCGCTCTCGCCCGCTCGCTCTCATCCACTCTCGCTCGCAATATTTCCCTACCTACGTTTGTTCGTTCGCATTCATCCACTCGCTCTCATCCACTTTCACACGCCTGCGCTCTCTCGCTCTCCCGTTCCTCGCTTGCTCTTGCTCACCCAGACGCGCTTCACGCCTAAGCAAGTCCTCAGAGTTGATATTTTTAACGTTCTCACTGAGCTGAAAATGAAATGTTGATTTCGATTCCAATAAAATATAATATTAAATGTTGAGTTTTTGGTGTAGTCGAACAAATCGCAAGCGGCGTGGAGACAATTCCTTGTTTTCAGTCTTCAATTCACCTTTTTCCTAATCTTCCTTGTCCTTCTCCCCTTCTCCTTCCCTCCATTCCTTTCTTTATCTCTTCTTCTTTCTTTTTCTCATTCTCCTCTTTCGTCTTGTCTTGTTGTTGTTGTTCTTCTTTCCTTTTCTCATTCTCTTCTTTATTATTTTTCTCTTCTTTTAATCTTATCCACCTTCTTCATTTCTTTCATATGCTCCTCCTTTCATCCTTTCCTCTTCCTTCTTACTCTTCTCCACCTTCTGTCTCCCTCTCCTCCTTCTCTTCTTTTCTCTCTTCATCCATATTCTTCTTCTTCTGCCTCTTCTCTTCCATCTTCTCCTTCTTCTTCCCTTTCTCCTTCACCTTTTATTTCCTCTGCTCATCTTCCTCTTTCTACTTCTGCTCTAGGTTTTGCCAACCTCTTCTTTTCCTTATCCTTCTTGGACATTTCCTTCTCCTTATTTTATTTTATTTTCTCACTCTCCCCTTTCTTCTCTTCTCCTCCTCCCCGGCCGCACCTACCGCTCCGCGCCTGCGAGTGCGGCGGAAGCGTTTGTCAAGGGGACGTCCGCGGGTGCGGCGCAGGCTGATCGGGAGGCGGCGAGCGTCGTGCGCTGGCAGCCCTTCCGTTCCCGATCGCAGCCCCCGCCACCACCCCACCGCCCGGCGTCCTCGCGCCGTTCCGGGAAACCGGACCGGAGCCTCTTCCTGCGCCCGCCTGCAACTGCGCCTCCGCTGCTCCTCCGCCGCCAGAGGGGTTGCGGTGCGACTGTAAAGGAGCTATCGCATGGCGCATTAAACGACTTATTATTCAAAAACAAAAGGGCAAATGCAATTTATGAATGAACTAGTGGTGCTAAAACCGTACGCACTTTCTCGCCATTAGTAATGATTATTTGAACTATTTATACCACAATTTATCCCCCTATTAACACATCTCAGACCTCCAGAGCCATAAAATATGGACTCTAACTGCACCACATGTTATTGCATTTCCCCCCTAAAATTAGCAACTCTATTTATCAACCTTTTCGTTACCAAGGTCCTGTAATAAGAGTCCTTCTGCCGAAAATTCGTCGTGTTATCGCGCAGCATTACATAACTTTCTCTTCATGAGAAGTTCCTTCTTAAGCTCGAGAAAGTAAAAATTAGGTGTTTAAATACTCATGAACAGCTTTTGGGGAAAAAGAGTGGCATTTGCTTTGTTTTTGTTGAAGTAAAGGACCATCCATAAATTACGTAACGCAGATTTCGAGTATTTTGAATACCCTCTCCCCTTGTAACGCATTTCCCTATCTCTAAGTGACGCAGCGTAACGCTGCCTAAGAACCCCCTCCCTCTCCCTTTGAGCGTTACGTAATTTATGGATGACCCCTTAAGACAATTTATAGGAAATCTCAAACAAAACAATTTTTTCTCAGATAGTGAAACAAACGCTTAAAAATAGTGGTGGTCTAATTTTCATTGAAAGGTCAAACTTTTCGAAAATTGGAAGTAAATTGAATACACATACGAGATATACACAATTTTTAATGATATCACTTTTTAACATGGTCAACGTTTTTTTTAATGCACTTGGTTTACCGTTGCACAATCTTTCCGATACCTTCTGAAAAAAGGTTTTTGAATGTGCAGCAGGGCACGTATGCACCACTTTCTTGAACTGTGATCGAAGCAGAATTGATGCACCAAACAGATGATAATCCGAGGGGGGAGATTGTGCATATGGTTTGCCATTCATTAACAGTCACTCGTCTGTAATTCAGGATCAAGACACGTAATTGTTCAATATTGGGATCAGTTGCTGCTGTAGCTGGACGCCCCGTTCTTTCCTCTTTCTTGACACTCGTTCGACCACTTTTAAACAGTTCTGGTTACTGGCAAACACTTCTCTGTGGCCAAACATTGTCCTCGCACTGGGCTGAAAATCTACTATGGATTTCAGCCCCTGGTACACCTTCAAACCGTAGAAAACGGAGTACGGAACGCTCTTCTTCTTTGGTGCAAACAGAGAGTGCTGTAGCCATTATGATATAATTCGTAGTAATATAAGATTATTTTTAAACACAGTTTCCCTTCCAGTTAAATAACTGAAACATCTATAAGTTCTGTGTTGTATGATTCTAGGAATTTATTTTTACTCCGAAGTTAATTTTTGTGTAATACCAATCGGAAATCGAACGACTATTCCATGATGCTATAGACACAACACTACTTTTCAAAACGAGGTGTTACGTACCAACTCTCTTCTAAAGTCTTTTTTTTCTCTACTTTTTATATTATTTTCCAACTTTATAGATCATATGAATGTTTTATTTTTATTTATGCTGCAAATTTGTATTATCGCTCAGAAGAGAAATCGAAAAAAATATCTATTATATAACTTACTAGAAATAAAATAGCACACATGATCCATTTGCTGCTAAATAAATTTTGAGCTGGATTTCCTTGTGAAAGTCATGGGTAACTTAAAATCATTTTAATGTGGGAATAGACGAATGTGCTTGCATTTAACATGAAAGCATCAGGTAAGTAAAAAGAAAGAAAACAAAGAACAGGTTTTACTCTAGGCGTTTGTGCTCTTGACAAATACATGCATATCTTCGTTTTATGTGCATCATCTTAATGATTCTTGACGTGGGAGCACCTTGCAGAAAGACTAATCGGGTTCCCTTGCAACAGGTACTGCCATGAATCACTGAGCTCTCACTTTTTATCAGACGCCGTATTTCTCTTGAACGATAGTCCTGCGTAATTTTCTTCCAAACAGCATTAAGCTCTCACAAGGAAGTAATCCTCAAACACAAAAGTGAAATGTCATGCATTGATGTATCTCGATCATCTCCTAAATCCGTTTTTAATAAATATAATATAAATGCATCTGTAATCGATGGTGACGAAATGGTAATATAAAGCACAACTTTAAGCAAACTTGTTGATACAATCTTGTCAGTTTTCTCTTCATTTTTATTCTTAATTTGCACTTTCATACTTAATATTATTTATGAATTTCAAAAATCATTGAGAATTACTGCCGTTTTGATATGCCTACCACTTTTAGCTTTCTTGTCCCATCCCCTATTCAATTTTGTGTTTGTCTAGTAAAAAACAAGACAGTTATGGACAGTTTACTCACTGAATACACAACCCGCTTGTTTCAGGAAAACAGTTAGTTCGGGTGTGACAATAACAGTAATTTACAACAATAATAAATGACTAGTAACGAATAACAAGTTTTGTAAATTAGAGAATTTGGTGAATTATCGTTTGAAATAATTTTCAAACTTATTTGTCATTTAATAATACTCACACAATTTAATAATTTAATAATACACAAAAATATTCACATAATTCCAATGTAAAACTATGAATACCTATGCAGGCGGGACATCAATTTCGGTAAACTGTTTCTCTGAAAAAGTAAAAAGAACAAGTACATCGCGAATGCTCTTGATCTGCTCCGCAGCGTAAGCCCCATCGCTTGTAGCGCCCACGTGACATGGCGGCCGCTCGCCGAACCTCCTCTGAACAACGCGGCCGCTTCACACGCCGTCCTCTCCCCGCCCCGCCTCTCTCCTCGCCCCGCTCGCCCCGCGCCGTCACTTTCCTCGCCTTGTTCTTGTTCTGATCCCAGGCGCGAGACAGCCAAACAATTGCGAGTTAAAAGCGCGACTTAGCCCTGACCCGAGTAACAAGTTTGCGTGACTGGTGCTCCAGTTGTGACGTCACTTCCTCCGGCGGGCCGGCCCGGTTACGCCGCCGCCAGCGGGCAGACAATGTCACCCGCCGCCGGTGTGAGGGGGCACGCGGGAGGGGGTACGCAGGGGGGGGCCTCTTGTCCCCCTGTCTGCTCGCGTTACCCAATGCCGCTGTCGCGATCTTGCGACACGCAACAGTCATTTGTTCGGGCTACCGCCCCGCCGCCACCGCCACCGTCCCGGCCCGTCGCCTGCCGACCCGAGACTGGACGTCTCCAAGGCGACGTCTCCCCGACCAATAACGACCGTGCCCTCGTCTCCGGCCGACACCGCTCCATAAAGTTGGCCGGCGATTGGCGTTTTCATCATTTTGAAGAGCACGTGGGAGCGGGCGATTGGCGGGTTCGCAGAATAAATATCAGCCGTCGACGACGGGTGACGGGTGATTTAGCCGGAACCTACATACCGATTGCAGAAGTGTCCGAAGAGAAGGGTTGCGCATCTTCTCGCTTTCACGAGGGCAGCGCGTCTGTACCTCGTCAGCTCCTCAAACGGCGATCGACGTCTCAAAGAGGCGGCGGTTTCTTCACCCGTGTTACACATTCCATGGGTCGGACACGTGCACCCGGTTGCCGGCTGGCATAGGTTAAACGTCTAATGAGCATCCACAGTTGGAATAAAAGGTTCAGATGGTGTGTTCTTCACGAAGGAAATCGGTTCAACATTTGGACGGTAAAAGCCGCTTTGGCAATCTCAACCAGACATTTCTTCTTTCTACTGCAACCTGAATACGTACTACAGTAGCCTCCAGAAGTCTGATGTTCGTACTTGTTACGTGACTACAGGACCACACGGAAAATGTAAGAATCCTCATTTAATAGCTTCCATTTGCTTAAAATTTATAAGCAAATACATTATATTGATTTTGATACTGGAAACCCGAGTGAAGTAAGAACAGATAGTACATTATCTAAAGAGTTGTAATTATTTTTCTGATATAAGACTAAATAATTTTCAACCATAATCAATCCTTTTTCTTTTATAATCGCTATTTGTGCATGCCAAGGTATTAATTTATAGTATCTCAATACCTCCCTTTATCTTTATTTCTACCGGTTTTGTTCGTTACGTTATCTCTCTTTTGTATATCGCAATTATCGAATACTCTTGATTGCTATGAAGAGAATCATTACCAAGATACGTTGTAAAATATTATGCAATAAGATATAAAATACTATTTTTTTTACTACGTTACATGCATATTTAACCGATCATTTACAAAATATCTATTTGGAAAACAAACTAGATTTTGGAAGTGGAAGGTGGTGTAGCTGAGATCACATTTCGTACATCTTTTCCACACCACATGTGTGTCAGCACCTGAATAATTTGTATCGTATAAGTTTTGCAAATAAGTAGTCAAACACATAGAACCTTCCATTAATTTCGGGAATTACTTTAGGAAGACTTTCTGTAGAATGATTCAGTAAACGAAATGGGCAGTTTTCTGAAAACAAAAACTTTCTTTGCGCAAAAAATTTGAAGCGTTCGTAATTGTTATGGAATTCATTTCTTTCTATTCACAATTTTTATTTAACAATACAGAAAATATATAAAACAGTAATATTTTTCTTTATGACTTATTTACATTCGCTGAATAGTAAATAAAATTCACATACTTAAAAAAAAGTCCAAAATTTGGAAATTTATTTATTTTCTGTTTCCGTAAGAACTGATAATTCGCAAATATAAACGTTTCAATGTGTTGGACATTCCGCTTCGAAAGTCTGAAATCTCACGTGCGGAGAGACGGTGACGCAAGGGGCGCGCGACTACTTGTTGGTGCTACTGTAGCCGCGCTTCCGCACCGCGCTCTGGCCGTTTCCCTTAATCGCGGTCGGGATCGTAACATAACGCGATTAATACCGTGGCGGGAGTTAAGTGTAGGCGTTGGCGGGGACGGCAGCCGTCGTGGATCCCCGCTTGAAGGGCACAGTTCGCGGAAGTCGGCCGGGCGCCCGGCCCGGCCCGGGGCGGGGCGGGGTACGACTTGGATGGTGCGGGGCAGGGTGGGAGGGGGTGGGTGGATGCAGAAATCTCAGCGTTTACGACTGCCTCGGAGCAATGCGCCGCTGATCGAACGGGCTTCTTGAGCGCGAAGACGGACGTAACATTGCGGAGTGAGATTGTCGTATTCGTGTCAAAGGAAAAGAGGGCAATAATTAAGTGAATTTTTGATAAAAGTTTTCATTTCAATTTTTTAGACAATCAGATTTTCTACTTTCGTTTTATTTCATTTGGACAAATGAAATTGAACGAAAATAGGAAATCTGATTGATTAAAAAATTGATTTGTACAAATGAAATAAAACGGAAATAGATAATCTGTATTAAATAGAAAATTGTCTTAAAAATTGTTTTGGAAACTTTTATCAAGAAACGAATCAAGATAAACAATCAGTAAGCAATATAAATAAGTGATTGATGAATAAGAATTTTCAATATGATTGTAACAGAATGTATTTAATTCATGACTAACTCGCTTTAGGGGAAACGGTACAGTACATGTGGTTAGTAAGAAAATGAAATTTATCATACCTTTCTTTTAGTATTATTTCAATTGATCGACTTTTACATTGAAAATTACTAAGTAGAAGTTGCAAAAATTGTTATAGTTATGCTGTTACATGATCGGACTATATTGTTTGATTGCAGATTTCATACGCACCCTATTTTAAAAAAATATTACGATTAACAATTACTTTATTAAAAACAATGTTTAAGTACATAATTTTACATACATTTGTATTTAATACACCATTTGAAAGTAAAAGATAATACTAGATTTATAATTAAATTAGTAACTTACTTGTACCATTATTGATACCGTTATATACAAATTCATAATTAATTCCATACCCTCAAGAATATTTACATGCTTCTATAGAAACATGCTTAATTATAAAAATATTGATTAATTCATTCATTCACACATACATAGTACATTTTAAGTGTCCCACTATGTAAGTCAAACATTCAACCTTTCACTCATACATAGATCTATGTGTAAATCTTATTCCGCCTTCACATCTGAAGTCATCCTCTGCTTGTGCCGTGGCGGCGAGGGGCAACGCTCAGCCGGAACGTCGGAAGCAACGGTAGCAGCTGGCGCTGGCGCCGTGGGCGGGGGCGGAGGCAATGACGGGGCGCGGGTGTCGGGAGCGCATCGGATGCGTAATGACGGCTCGGCCGCCCCAAGTGGAGCAGGCGGCGCCTGGGCCTCGCGCCCGGGGGGGCCGCCGCCTTCGGGCCGCGGGCTCTGCCGCCGCCGCCGCCGCCGCAACGGGATCCAAATTACGCAGACATTGCCCTCTGGAAGAGCGCGGGCGGATATCGTGGATGCGGTTCTGTTGCTCTCTTCTAGAGTACAGACTGCGTCAAAAGGAACTTGTAAGAATGCGAGAATATTAACCACTGAAGGTGTCGGAGGTTCACCGGTGATTATTTTTAATAGGCTAAAATTTTGGCGGGAAACTGAAAATCATCGATGTTGTTTATGATGTGTTTTTTCTTCAAAATATGTTTATCACGAGATTTCGTAATAACGTGAGGTTCTACGGCGTCTTAGACTCTAGGGGGAAAAATAGAGTCTAGTTCTTTCGAAAACTGAACAACCTTTGGAAATATTTGCATTATTTCAAAATTAAAAATAATACAGTACATTTCTAATATTACGAAGACATTTATTGACATTATTCGACATAAAAATGTAACAATTTCTCTCATTAAATACAAATATTGATTCGATATCGTTAATTATTTTTAATTTGTAGAGGCAAAAAATGAATAATCTTTTGTTGAAATCAGTGCACATGTACACTATTAGTGATATAAATTTAGTACTTTATCAAAATCGTCCAAAAATCAGTAAATTAAAATAAGCGATGAACTCCGGTTACCGCTTCCTCCCCTCGCTTGGTTTTTTAAATTTTTTTTATTTATTTTAAATAGGATTATTATACAAAGTTCAGTTTTTACAACTCTCCATTTGCTTTGTTGACTTACATCTAATACTATAAACTAAATCTATTGAACACTACAATTGACGAGGGGACTCACCGAGCACCTCTAAGAAGCATTAATATTTGCAAAAATGTTTAGGAATGAGTGGATAGGATATCTATTTTTTATTCTTGTTGGGGTTTCATTAAATTTACCTATGCTGATGTGTCTATCTTGGTTGAATAAAGATGACACGATATGGTGAAGATAGGGGGTGAAAGGGCGAACACATACGGCCATGCCCGATGCGGGACTCGAACCCGCGACCCCACGGTCCAAGACCACTACGGCACTATTGCTTTAGTGATCTCGGCCGCGGGGCCGGCCTTCCCCTCGCTTGGTAAAGCACGGAACCATTTATACTTTGGTGCTGCTTGGGTTAACTGCTTTCGAACGGATAGTGATAGCTCAGGGGGTGACATCATTGCGTCTGGACCATCGTCAACCCAAAAGTTTCTAGGATTCGACTCTCGATGGCGGGGAGTGTTTGATGGAACAAAACTACTGTGTGGAGATGAATTCTAGTGGGCATCTGCTCTGATCTTTTCTCCGATCAGTACCAGGAGAATGCCAGAGCAGTGTCCCTAAAATAGAAACCATGCACCGCCCATAATCTTTCTCACCTTCTATTTAACCAGACTTCTTACCTTACGCACACACGTACAAACTTGTATAAAACACTACCACATATGATGGGAGACAGCCGGGAGCACAAAGCACTCCCTGCACTCCGTGCTGCCCTGGTGGCGGAGGGTACCTAGAACATAAAGCTCAGGTCTTTTCACATAGTGATTATTTTCACGTAGTGGAGAGTAAAGGCAATCAACCACGTACCGAGTAAATATTAACTTTATTTGTTTCCATTTCTAATAAAGAGAAGATTAGCTTCCAAACAATTGAGTGATTGATTAGTGTTTCCGGGTGCGTCAACTGCTATGATCATTAGTACTGTAAGTGTGTGCATGTTTTTTTTTCTCTAGAGGGGGCTGTGATCTCCCCTCACTTGATGGTGAGATCCGGAGCCGACCTACAAGTTGACTTGCGGGTTTTCCCTAACCAAGTATCACCCTGAAGCAACCCCCCACCGATACAAACTCTAAACTCCCAACTAGATTCCAAATATGTGTGGTAGTATAGCTCATGCAAATGTGTGTGTGTGTGTGTGTGTGTGTGTAGATGATAAAACAAGAAAGAGGAAGGATATATCGCGGCGCGATCCATGGCCCATTTATTAAGATACTGCTTCTGAAATCGCTTGGTGTTGATCGGAGAAACCACTGAAAACTACCGACCAGAGCAGCCAATTCTTCTCAAGACTGATTCAATTCGACCTAGCAATGCAGCTAGCGTCGAAAATATTGCTTCCGTGAGCTCTAGAAACCTCCACGCTAGAGGCACTGCAGGCCAAAGCGAGCCACTGAAGATTGTTATACTCATCGTGAATTCGGTGGTGTTGATCTCTTGGTAGGGTACACCGCGCCAAAAAACCGTTCTGAATATATACTTTTTGGGGGGGAGGGAATTCTTTATTATTTACCGAACTAGCTGGCATAAACCAGATCAAGGCCCTAAGGTAAGCCCGCGTAAACAAATTGACCAATGTACACATTCATTGATTGTTAAAATTAGACCTTACTTCTTGCTCGAAAGTAAATAACATACTAATTTACTTCTTTTATTATATGTGAGATAATTTAATATTCCTAACTGATTATTCATCGTTGTCGATAATTTGATCGTGAATTCCCCCTGTTCGACAGAGCTGTCTTTCAGGGTTGCTAATAACATTTCACAATAATGTTTGTTCAAAATTATTAAACAGAAATTCTCTCGCCATTTTTTGTACTGGTTAGAGTCTTATGTTTGGAGCGAATAACATTTGTATTCAGTCCTAATGATGAAAAATTCATACTTGAAAACTAATCAATGAAAATTATTGTCGTCAGAAGTTAATGCAATTTGTTACTAGTGGGCCCGGCAATACTTCACTATTGCAGTGTATTTCGCATCACGCATGTGATTGTTAATCACGTACTAAGCTATGCTATGCAAAAATTCTAATAGATGAAAGACTTTTACTAAGTATGAGTTTGTTCTGTCCTGCTTTGGACATGGTTGTCAAGTATCCTATTGTTAAAACGTTCTCTCTCAAGGTCGGGCATCATGGAGAAATTTGATTTACTTGTACGAGATTCAAGTAATAATTTCGGGCGATATTTTACAAACGCAGGGACAGAATACTTGCATGAACGTGAACATGCGCTGTGTTCCTTAACTGTGCGGCTGGTTGCGTAGAGTTTCAGGGGCGCTTCATAAACGAATAAATCATTATCAACAACGTCCCCATATGTGCGAGATTTTACTTCAAACCACTCCTTAACACTTCCGTTATTAATGGAAGATAGAACAAAGTGTGAAAATTTCTGTGAAATCGGTCGAGTAGTTTTTGAGTTTATATGAGACACACATACGCACATTCCCTTTTATTTCTACAGTAATCCCTCAACATTCGCGAGAGTTAGGTGCCCAATAAGTATCGCGAATGTTGAGGCTATCATTTAATGAAGAAAGGTGAGTTAGGTTCCTGGATATCGACAAACAATTGCAATAGAACTGAATAAACGCTACGACAATCAGAATTCACAATTAACATCCCAAAGTGAATTAATAAAACAATATTTGAATCTTATTTCAAAGATGAAAGTGATTGGATATAAGATTTGGTTATATTTTCGTTTCATCACCTTCTTCATTGTTCTAATATTCAAATATGGAAGAGTTGCTGCTTCTATTTCTCTCTTAAATTTTGAGGTTATTTCCATGTTTGCATCACATTTCTATCAGAGCTCGTTGACGTTTTAGAACGCCATTAACAGTTTTGACATTAAAGTTTCTCCAAGACGCAGATTCGCTTCCGTTACTTCATCATTATGTGCGAAGAGGTTTTCTTCACTGATGATTTCCCGAAGTTTTTCTTTAGTGAGAGTGCCACAGATCTTGAATTGCTTTTCTATTCATGTGGCCAAAACCCTTACCTCCAATTTGACGCAACTGAATTGAAGTATTTTACAATTGTGTTATTCTATTAATGAGAATTGACAATTAACTTCGACATTTTTTCAGAACGTGATACTTCGAGCTCCGACGTCTGCCGAGTTTGTTTCTAAGATGACGTTGATAAAGGAAATAAAAAGTGGTAGCTTTAAAAAAATGTACGACCAAAAGAAGCGAATGTTGAAGTCGCGAATGTTAAAACCGACAGCATTTCTCTAATCGCGAATGTTCGAAACTCGCGAATAGCGAATTCGTGGATGTCGAGGGATTGCTGTATTTAGATTAGATGATGGGAATTATCGTTGTGAAATGATTTATGTGTGTCTGAATTTGTCTTTTGGAAAATCTGAACAGATTCCATTAGGTTTTAGGTACTTTATGACGAGATTGAAGTAGAGGGCCATTTGAGATTCTGTAAGGAAATTGAAAACTAACGTGATATTCTTGGTATGTATCCTTGTTTTGATAATATTAATATTTGTTTATACTAATGTGTCTTACTAATGAACCAAGGAACTTTAGATTTTTTCTTAAGTACTTTTTTGAATGATTTGCAGTTTTTAATTTATTTTTGCTTCATTGCTCGGTAAGCATACATAATAGAGAGCCGTTATATTGATTTGTAAATTAGGGTGCCACATTCAGTTCTTACAGCTTGATTTAGAGTTTATTTGAGGACACAGTTTAACAAATAAGCAGTTTAGCAAATTTTGCATATTTTGTCTTCAATTTGATGTCTTTCCCGGTTAATTTAGTACGAAGCGTCAATCCTATATATTAATTTGGGATTAGCTTGGAAAGCCGTTTTATTATAGCACTTTGTATTTTAATAAGAGTAGGTATCGACGATCAACAAAGTGTAAAGACGTTTGCTTGAGATTTGTTCGAATTTATTTTGATTCTTCTCTGTTCTGTCCAGAAAATAATAGGTTTTTATGTAATAATACGTTTAATTTTGGTCGTTTTGTAAGTCGTTGTAAGCATAAATTATATACTCATGAGCTGTGAATAATGCAGTGAAATTTGCAGTACGAGCTGTTTCTGAGTTATTTGGCTTTAGGATATTCGATAAATAAATACTGAATAATAAGGCATAACGGTACTTGTTTGATAGTGACCAGAGTAAGTCATTATAATTATTTAACACATAAAGTACATTTATTTTCTTTCCCTGTTGAGGCAGCACTTCTCGATAAGAACACTGCAAAGTTAGACAATTATGAACGCGAAAATCTTTCTTGTTTAGTGTGTAACGCTCCGGACACAAGAGTAAACTTCTACACACTTACTATTTACATTCATATTTTGTAGTATGTAGTACTTTGCAAAGAAAACTATTTGAATTGACCTAAATCATGTCAGGACATTTCACTAGAGCTGTTTTTATTCGCTATTTTTAGCGCTTGGCTGCGGTGTGAACTTGCAACGATTATGTTGGAGCTGAGATGTGAGCGCTACCATTACCCAGGGGGAACCCAGACGTTCTTAAAAAGGAATAATCTTTTATATTTTTGGTTTTTGTCGGTTCTACGACAATTTTACTGCGCAAAATACGTCATCCATATGTTCAAATATTAAAATGGATTAGCGAGGCGAAATCTTATTGTACTTATGTTGTTTTGCAGAAAAACGTTTAGTAGCGTTAAGACATTTACTTCATTTATCACGCCTATGAAATTTCATACCTTTGCTTAAAAGAAGTTGAAACAGAACGTCAAATTTAGCACTAAACAGAAGAGTGTGAAAGTTAAAAGTTATGCAACAGTTTGTTCCGTTCATTAAGGAACGTGTATAGTTCTGTCTCTGTCCGGTAGAGCGCAGATAGAGTCAAGAGTGTTTTCTTTTCCAGGAACATTAATAATATTATTCATTGCACATTAAGAAATGTGATATTGGAAAGAAATCTGGTAGTAATGCCCTTTTGAACGCATTCAAGAGGACATATGTCCTTTTGATCTGTAATATTCATTAAAATATTTTTTTCGTGAACATATGATCTTCAAGATAGATAACAGTTATTCATAATGTAAAATTATTTTTACGTTGTTAATCTGTATTTCGAGATTCCATAATTCAGTAATTCTTGCGACTACAAATTTTGCATCTGATTCAGACGTTCAGGATCTTAGGATAACCCGTTTTTGTCACATACGCTATATGCATTCTAATACACGTGTAGTTACGAAAGTATTTCGTTGACCCATATCGCAATTCCTCGTATCAACCCCATTCTACCGCAATTTTACTCATGTATCCTTTTTTATAACATTTCAGCCTTCAATTGGCAGACGCTCCGCTAGCACACTTCACAAACAAATTCATTTCTAAATAAAATTACTTCCCTCTATAAGACCAAGAACACAAATATTAATACAGCGGTAATATAATTAAAGTCTAAGTCACTCAAATAGATTACTGTAAGTTTCTATTGTAGCAAGCAGCGTAGTATTCATAGTCACGAGAATATATGAAACAGTAATTTTACACAGAAATACAAAACTTCAATAACACTTAAGCATATTTCTTTCTCTCCGGCGCGGCCATAAGAAAGCAGACAAGCGCGCTTTGTGTGGGGACGACGTGGCGTGTTGGCGGCATTGTCCCGGCGCGGCGCGGCGCAGCGCCGCGCGCGCTGCCAAAAACCCCCAGTGGGGGCTGCGTGGACATTAAATCACGACGTCCGCGCTTCCTGGGAGACTGAGGACGAGGACGAGGAAGCACGGGGGCGGGCGCAGGGACGGCGCCGTCGAGGATAAGTAACGGCGACGGACGGCGTCGGTGGGCGCCTCGGTGAGGACTTTCTGTACTTTCACCTGTCGGCTCGGCGTGCTTCCCTGTGCATGAGGGGTGGTTGACGATTAATGGCTGCTGGCGACTGCAAGGTGCATTGTTGTGAGGTTGGGGGAGTGAGCAATTGCACAGTGGAAGGTGGCACATTTTTAGGGGTGGGGTGGGACCAGTTTGAATGTAATGAAGTTTTGGAATGTAAAACAAAAATGAACGAAAAGAAATACTCCTGGATTTGTTTGTTACGACATTTCAGTAGTGGATAAATAAGTAAGGAAGAATATTTAAAATTATTTAAAACAGAAAAGTAGATGGTTTGATTTACTCAAAGCATCTAATGCAAGCATTAACAAGCATATTTTTATTATTGTACTAGGTTATGTACTTAGCGTTGCCCAGAAATTATGAATCGAAAATGTCTATTAGAATGGAAAGAAATGAATTCTTGTTCTGTTCTTCGTGTATCGCCACCTTATCTTACCCTACCTCTTCCCTTCCCTTCCCACGCTCGCCGGCTGATCTCGATCTGTCCTTCGCGTCCGGCTCCAGCCTGTCCTTCCTTGTCGTACCCAGTGTTGCCAGGTGGTCTTAAGCATTTCCCATTAGATAGCGCTGCAAAAACCACCGAAACGTCAAGAAAACCACCAAATTCAGAAATATATTTCTTCATGTTTAAAATACATGAGGAGACATGGAAATTAAATAAATATGAAAAATATTATGCCTAGAGTTGCGTTTTCGCAACAAGGTGCAACAAAGCATACTTTTTATTTTGATAATTTCTATGTGTGGCAACATTGCATTCTATGTTGTGTGCTTAAATTTAAAGGTTTGAAGAACAAATTCGTAAAGAGTTTTGGTCGGTATTCATATAATCGTTGCTTCAGGGTTAATTCTATTATCAATGATTTTGATGTGTCTGTGTCTTGCCGGCAGCAACATTATTTTTTCTAGAAACGTACTACTGACAAACTTTTAGTGTATTCTGGAAGAGAATTTGAAGGCATTTGAAAACTCTAATAACTTTGATGTATTTTTTGCTCCTCTTAACATTAGGAAAGAGGAGAGAGAAGTATTCTGATGAAGATGTTGGTGGGAAATTCAATTTGACAGGTAAACAGTTGACATATCAAAATTGCCGAAGGAGAGCTGATGATAAATAATAGTAAAAATATCAGATTGTTTTCAAGCCATCTGCGCATCAGCTTCTCACAAAATGAAAATGAAGGAAGAAATATCCAAATCAGTGATTATGGTTGTAAAAAATGGAAGAAAGAAGATCTTACAAATAAATTAAACGAGGAATAAAGTAAATGGAAACGAGTAAATGATGTTGAGACAAATGTTTATTGATTACCCTCAAACTCTACTGAAGCTCTTTAGTTTATTTGTTCAGACGATCAGTTAGAATATAAAGTAAGGCAGAGCGTAATACACGCAATTAAATAAGAAAACAATTTGTGATTCATTTTTTGTAGCATACTATTTGAGAGAAAGAGATTGTTGCGACATAGCGATGGCACTCTACTACGGTCGAAATGGTCTGAAACACTTCAAGAGCAAATCAATTCGCTTTGGTTATAAATTCGGTGTTGTATTTTGAGATTACATTGATTGATTGATTGAATGTAATTCCCAGGCGCGACAACTGCTAAGATTATTAGTCCCGTAAGTATAGGGCATGTTTTATTCTTGGGATGTACTTGTGATCCCCCATTGGATGACGAAATTCGACCCGAACCTACCGTTGGCTAGAGAGGTTTCACAACCAGGTATCTCCCACTAGCGGGGCACCGCCCCAGCCGGGACAAACTGTAAACTCCCGTCTCCCAGTCTCCCGGCAAGTGTGGTAGAGTAGTGTATGCTAGTGTGTGTGTGTGTGTGTGTGTGTGTGTGTGTGTGTGTGTGTGTGTGTGTGTGTGTAAGGTGAGGATAGGACAAGTAAGGGACAGGAAAGTTTGCGCGGTTGTAAGAGTACTGCTCCGGCATGCACCTGGTGTTGATCGGAGAAACTATGAAAAACTACCGGTCAGAGCAGCCGGCCGCTAGAATTCTCCTCCAGATAGCCACTGAATTCGACCTAACTAACAAGCTGGTGTCAAAAATACTGCCATTGTCCGGAATCGAACCTAGAACCACCCGGTCAGAGGCACTGTTTTGTAATGATAACTTAAGTTTCGTACAATTTAATAATGTTTATTGCTTATTTCTTACGCCACAATCAAGGTTATACTACATGAAACGTGTTTATTTGCATCAGTAGTCACTTATCAAATAAGAAGTATAAAAGTGGTGGTATATGCACAGTGTTGCGTTTTCGCAACAGTAAACTTTTGACCAAGAGAAACACTTGTGTGTTGTATATTGTTATCCTACACATTTATAGTAATTATAGTATCGTGTTCTGTAAATATGAAATGTTTTGGAAAAAAAAGTTCTGGGAGTATATGGGTTAATTATGTGTGATGATATTTATATTTACAGTAAATACCTATATTTGTAATGTATACAAATACGTATAACAACTATTTATATAATAATCTGCATTACACACAGATTGTTTAACTTATGTTTTAAGAAGTTCCACACCGTGTACGAGTTACGAAACGTAAGAGGTAGCTTTGTCTCACTCATTGTATGATTGAAAAGGACCTCTTTATAAAAACCTTGCTTCAATCGAAATTGTTGTTTGCATTTCTTGTTTATTGCTGTGATTTGTTCATTTTCATCACATGTGTTGCTCTCTTCTACCAATCTTTAATTGTGACAAATAACTGCCGAATTATAAATGATGGAATTCATTTAAATGCCTTTCACGCCTTTCAGTGTTTTTACTTCGCTTAATTGGACTTGAATAAATATACCTGCAATAATCATACATAATAACTAGCTTTGGGTTTTGTGATTTTGTTATACCAATATATATTTTTTTTTTAAAATTAACATTTTAAAATCTCAACGACCCCCCCCCCCCCCGCGCACCCCCCACACACACCCCACACACACCCCACACACACCCCACACACACATACACATACACAAAACACCTCAAATAAATGTTTACCCTATAACATCCACTGAACACACAAAAAAAATGGAATTTAGGGGGAAAGCCCCTAACCCAGCAATACTGGTTCTACCCTGCTTCGCTCAACCTCATCTGGTCCGCACTGCCCCGCTACGCCCTGTTTCATCGTTACTAAGGGCAGCTGTAAAAAGATGCATACTCCCGGCAAACTCCCAGAAATAATTTTTATCTTCAATTTCTAAAAGTCTGATTAAACTATTGAAATGAATTAATATGCATTTAGTAGGGAATTTATGGGCTTTCCGAAAATGTATTAGATAAAAACTGAAAGAGTGCACACTTAACTTTTTCTATAAAGTGTAGGAAAAGAAGAAGGAGGTTTTATCTCGTGTGAATAGTAAATTTTCTACTGTCTTGATGAACATTTCATGAAGATCGGAATAAAAATACAGATTTGCATGAAAAATAAAGAAACAAATGTTCTTTGTATAAGAGAAAATAAACATTTGGAAAAAGTAGCCTATGTTACACTGCTGTAATTTTAAGTGAAAATTGTATGTAAATTGATTCAGCTACCCTGGACAGACAAAAAGCTCTTAAAAACAACTTAAGTTGTTTTATCATAAGTAATATCACTCGAAGTACTGTGCTAGCCAGTAAATTCACGACTCGTGTAGCGAGGAGTGAATTTACCGGCTAGCAGAGCACTTCCAGTGATATTTAGTGTGACTATTTCACGAATAAACACATTACATGATTTGAAACGATAATTTAAATCACAGGAATTACGAAAAATGGAAATATTACTCAAAATTACAACCGAAAATTGAAAACCTTTCATTCAGCTCCGACTTATCACTGCCTCCTGGAATAACTTATAATCAAGTGACATTTGAATAACAGTTTAATGCAGAAAATTATTTCAAATATGCTTCAATTTTATGGTCATAAAACTTTCGAAAACAATCATAACAAGGCTACTGACAAGAACATTTATTAAAAGCACGATCATTAAAGTTGTAGGAAGTTGTTTTCCAAGTCTTGCCCTTTCGTGGAAGTATTTGAAATGGAACATGTAAAAGATGAATTAACAGCAGAATTCATCGATTTCGAATGGATTGAACACACGTGTGCACTCATTAAAGTATTTTCCTGAGTAAGTTTTGATGTAACGTTCCACATTGTTTTGATAGCATATTCTTTGTACTCTTCACCATCTAATCTTCATATATTAATTACCTAAAATATGTGTAAATTCCTCATTTGTAGTTTGTGCTGTCCTTTTGTATTTTCTTTCTTCACAAAATTCTTGAAATTGCTTCCACACGCTTTCTCTATTCCTTCCGCTGTTTTTCGGCACTGAATTTTTAATAATAGATTCTATTTCACAGTTTTAAACATGAACAAAACGACACATTTTAAAATTATATTGATGCACACAAGCAATTTTGGAAGTGAGCGAGGAGTGAATTTACCGGCTAGCAGAGCACTTCCAGTGATGTTTAGTGTGACTATTTCACGAATAAACACATTACATGATTTGAAAGAATAATTTAAATCACAGGAATTACAAAAAATGGAAATATTACTAAAAATTACAACCGAAAATTGAAAACCTTTCATTCAGCTCCGACTTATCACTGCCTCCTGGAATAATTTATAATCAAGTAACATTTGAATAACAGTTTAATGCAGAAAATGATTTCAAATATGTTTCAATTTTATGGTCATAAAACTTTCGAAAAACAATCATAACAAAGCTACTTAAAAGAACATTTATTAAAAGCACAATCATTAAAGTTGTAGGAAGTTGTTTTCCAAGTCTTGGTCTTCCATAGAAGTATTTGAAATGGAAGATGTACAAGATAAATTAGCAGCGGAATTCGTCAATTTCAAATGGATTGAACACACGTGTGTACTCATTAAAATATTTTCCTGAATAATTTTGGTTGTAACGTTCCACATAGTTTTGATGGCATATTTCTTTCTTTCTTTTCATTCTTTGTACTCTTCACAATCTAATCTTCGTATATTAATTGCCTAAAACATGTGTAATTTCTTCATTTGTAGTTTGTGCTGTCCATTTGTATTTTCTGTCTTGACAAAATTCTTGAAATTTCTTTTACACACTTTTTTCTGTTCCTTTTGCTGTTTTTCGGCACTGAATCTTTCATAATAGATTCTATTTCAGGGTTTTAAACATTACCAAAACCACAGATTTTAATATTATATTGATGCACAAGAGCTATTTTGGAGGTGAAACAATTGCTATCGTTATCTTAAAAAGGTAAACAAAGGTTTTACAGCAACTATTTCACTCATGTCTGTCCGCGTCGTAAGTAGCCAATGGTAAGCTGGATATATTCAAATTAAACCAATCCCAGATGTTTATCACCGTCAGCTTGTTTACCTTTTTTTATCGCTGTAAAACCTTTGTTTACCTTTTTAAGATAACGATAGCAATTGTTTCACCTCCAAATAGCTCTTGTGCATCAATATAATATTAAAATGTGTGGTTTTGGTAATGTTTAAAACTCTGAAATAGAATCTATTCAGTGCCGAAAACAGCAAAAGGAACAGAAAAAGTGTGTAAAAGAAATTTCAAGAATTTTGTCAAGACAGAAAATACAAATGGACAGCACAAATTACAAATGAAGAAATTACACATGTTTTAGGCAATTAATATACGAAGATTAGATTGTGAAGAGTACAGAGAATATGCCATCAAAACTATGTGAAACGTTACAACCAAAATTATTCAGGAAAATATTTTAATGAGTACACACGTGTGTTCAATCCATTCGAAATTGACGAATTCCGCTGCTAATTCGTCTTGTACATCGTCCATTTCAAATACTTCTACGGAAGACCAAGACTTGGAAACCAACTTCCTACAACTTTAATGATTGTGCTTTTAATAAATGTTCTTTTAAGTAGCTTTGTTATGATTGTTTTTCGAAAGTTTTATGACCATAAAATTGAAACATATTTGAAATCATTTCTGCATTAAACTGTTATTCAAATGTTACTTGATTATAAGTTATTCCAGGAGGCAGTGGTAAGTCGGAACTGAATGAAAGGTCTTCATTTTGCGGTTGTAATTTTGAGTAATATTTCCCTTTTTCGTAATTCCTATGATTTAAATTATCCTTTCAAATCATGTAATGTGCTTATTCGTGAAATAGTCACACTAAATATCACTCGTAGTGCTGTGCTAGCCGGTAAATTCACTCCTCGCTACGCGAGTCGTGAATTTACCGGCTAGCACAGCACTTCTCGTGATATTACTTATGATAAAAAAAGGTAAACAAGCTGATGGCGATAACATCTGGGATTGGTTTAATTTGAATATATCCAGGCTTACAATTGGCTACTTACGACGCGGATAGACATAAGTGAAATAGTCATCTAAATAAGCGTATGATATTAGAGAAAGGCAGTTATTTTGAAATCGCAGATGGATACTCCCATTTTATTTAGTACATAGATATTTTTGTATGTTGAGTTCATTTTTGTACATCTGACACAATTTCTATCGTGTATTGTCGGGGTGGGGGCGTACCTTTATCTGCCCTATGCGACTGCGCCTTAGGTTGTTGAGTTTGAGAAATATAAATCCTTCGGAGGATGAGAAGTTTTAGGTTTTTAATTGACAAAATAATGTTTCTCTTAGAATAAGGAATAAGAAAATGGTCCAAGTGAAATGAGAAATTGGAAACATTTTTACCACCTGTAAACGATGGAATAGCTACAAATATTGTAAAATGGATCGAATATAAATAATTTGAATCCAATAAATATTCATTTTGATTAACCATAAAAATTACAACGCTACAAAAATGTTTCATATTGATTATATGAAGAGCATAACTAATATTTTCTTGTAGAAATAATGTAAATTAATTTACCACTTATATTATCAATCCCATTTCTAATTTTTCCTTACACTTCCAAAACAGTTTCCCAATTTATTAAACTTCATAATTTACAATTTTCAGTTGAAGTGCATGATTGTCATCAAGTAATCCAATCCGTTTCTTTGAACATGTTTCAAGTATTTGATCTGGTTTTGTAATGGAATCTTTGTCAACAACTTAAAATTCTCTTTGGATGAAATAATAGAATATGTACAACAGTTTGATAATGGATTCCCTTCAATTATATTCCATTTACGAGATGAATACGTTCTTACCTAAGCTTAGCTCATGTGCGCTGCCAAAACATGAGGAACATATCCTCGTAGATCATGTAGGATGTCTTTCCTTATAAGCAACTCTTATTTCACGCATCGTCTGCTTTGATGCATTTTATGTTCTCTAACTATGAATTGATCAAAAGAGTAAATTCAGAAAAAATACCAAAATCTGAATTGAAATAATTATTTCATGTTATTCATATTTACATGCTAGAGAGACGGAGCGAACTGCTGACTCAAGCAGTTCACGTCATAAGCATTACATTTGATAAATTTTCGTGCAATTTATAGAAGCAAATTGCTTGTAATTATTTCAAAATTTTTGAATTTTAACTCTAATTGTATAACAGTAGTTTTATGAGTGCAATTATTTCCCAATATGGCGGCGCGTACTGCAAATGGTACATTAAAGTCTAACCTTATCTATGAATATGAAAGCGGAAGATACAACCTCATGAGTCGTGACCTATTATATTTATTATTATCCGGGCGTTTCCTATTGAAGTTGTGGACCTCCCCAACCCCTGCTAGAGTAACAGGTCTCGGGATCCGAACCTTAGACCTCTCACCGACCAGCCGGGTGGTCGATTCTACGCACGCACTGCCCATAACGTTAATGACCGTTTGGAAAATTGAAGAGAACCCGACAAAATTAAACAGCCCGTTGCATTGTTTCTGGTCATTAGGTGACGCAGTGTTTAAGTCTTCCAGGTTTCGCGTTGCTACACCCATCGACGCCGCACCGACGAAATGGACAAAAAAAAGCTCTCAAATTATGGCCTTCCAGAACACAGGAAAGTGTAACGAAGGCACGAACTAGCTTTGAGAGGAAAATATACACGCTTTTTAGCCCATTAGAAACTAACGAAGATAACAGATGTTTTGTTCATGGTAAAAAATACATTAATCGACAGGTTCAACCGTTTAAAAATTGAATAAAATATTTCATAAATAATTCTAAAAGTATGAAATTCCTATTGTGCGTTTTCATTTACTTCCATGCTATCATGCTATGGTTTATCCTCGGACAAGATGAGGAAACCTAGATAGTTCGCGAGCGCATTATTTGTTTTTAAGTCCGTAGGGAGCCACCAGGGATATTGAGTGATGAGTGTTATATATTTGAGCGACGACGAAGAAGGTTAATTGGTGTCAACGTCAATATTTCATGTAATGAACTATCTATTAATTATTTCAAATGGAGATTATATCTTGGAAAAATTGGGAAAGTATTAATATTGAGACCCACGATTTCTCACTTACTCCTAATTTTACTTATTGATTTAACAATCAAGCTATTTGTTTTGCCGACATCGGCCTAACTCAGTATTTTATTATTATTATTTCAGTATTTATCATTACTTCCATTACATTTTGGAGCTGAATCGCTCATTGGTCTAACAAAACGTTATAATACATAGATCGACAGATTTATTTTTACAGGATTTCAAGTTGTGAATATTGACGTAGGATTTTTTTCATAGCAATTTCGAACTACATGAATAAAAACACTGTATTTACTCCAAAATATTATAATTTGCTTTAACATAAACATTCTACTGAATATCTCAGCTCCACTGTTCGCGCTACAAATAAAAACAATACATATATTCTTGACTTTCATGCTATTTTTACAACACATTCATATAATTCATCATTCGCCCGATATCTATTAATTTCACATGTCTATGCTGCCCCCGATCCTCTCTTAGGAATATTTAATATAAATTTAAAGTTAACATAATTTCGTCTTCCTGCTTGAATTATTTACGGTCTGTTCACGTTCCTTTTGTTTGCTAACTGCACTCTTGGTCGATGAATTGTTTGTTAAGCTCCTTTCCAGATTCATAAGCTCCATGCCATGTTGTTGCTTCGACCGAGTTCCAAGTTATAATTCAAGTCCAATACCGTCTTTAAAATCCATTTCCTATATAAATTAATTATTCGCGTGCATCACTCACTCTTTTCACTAGTTTCAACAACTCAAACGCGAATTATTCCCACGACAAACTGCGCTACCGACTCCACGACGGACAATTACCATGGCCGAGCATCTTGTTTTCAAATCATATTCCCTGCCTTTCAATTTCATATTCCCTGCCTTTTCTGCCCGAAAGTCCGTGAATTCCGTCTCTCTTTGCTACCTTCTGCCCAATGTGCTCATTTGTCGTGCACACCGCTTATTCCCTTTGGCTATCACTTCATATCCTTATTACATTTTATTTCTTAATAACAATGCTCTACATTTTGAAAAAAAATAGTTTTGAACACTTTTTCCTTCTTAATTTTTGACTGCAGATTTCATGTA